>CM036766.1:19946596-20294096 GCA_020796225.1 Arion vulgaris | reverse complement strand
CACATCCCATTTCTGGGACACATTTTATTTACTAGGGTAGCTTCCCTAGGCCCCTACCTCAATCACCTTTTACAACATGCATTGTAGGTCGCAGTGGTACTATTCCTTGCTTCACTTGCGAGCCCGGCACCACACGGGTGTAATTGTGCTGAAATGTATGTGAGTGTAGTAGTAATTGTATACTTGTGTATATATACTCGATTGTATGTCTGCGTTTTGTGTTTGTGTAGTGTGGGCGTATCGATAATCCTGAAAGTCTGTTAAATCAGATGTAACCTAACCTTTGTAGGCAGGGAGGAGATGGGGGTGGGGGGTTTACTTCTCTGGTAAATGCTAGACTTATATACTACACATATATACACACACTCACTCATATATATATATATATATCTATATATATATATATATACTATCTAGTAAAAGCCATACGTATACACTACACATATACACACTCACTCATACATACACACAACAGACACAGATAGCTAAGTTACACACTTCTCTAGTAAGCACATGCATATCTAATTCCAAAGTTCGAGGTTGATTTGGACCAATAATTGTTTGTGTGTGTAAACACAGTACGCAGTTGGACTATAGATTTTCTTATCCTTTATTTGGGGATCTAAATTACCAGTACATCAGAAGTCCGAGTAACGCTCCATGAATGGCTAAGTCATTGAAGATAAGGAAAGCTAGTCTTCATGCAAAAATTAGTCAGATGTGTCATATTAGGGGATCTGATTCGTCCTGAATTTCTAGCGGGTGGTCGAAAAATGGATGTGACATAGAAATAAATAAGAACAGAAAATCAATTGCAACCTGTGTAGACCGTAGAATATGACGTGCCTGTGATTTACCGTTTGTAAACCCAAGAAGACAGGAGCAGAATAGCAAATTTCTGTCAGATGTGGAGCGTACCACTGTGAGGTACTGAACACAGGATTATTTGTGTGCCCAATTCCATAAGCGCTCTACTTACTGCATGAATTCGTTCCACCACGTGTCTATATATATCTATGTCGGCAGAAATTACAAGTGTTGTGTAAGCTGTCGTATCTCATGGTAACTGAAGTCATCAGGAAGTCACTGAATCAAGTTTCAGTGGTTTTTGGTATTACCAGATCAAAGGAGATCAAAACAAACACAAAGCTGAGAATCTTTCAATCAAATGTGAAGCCAATGCTGTTCTATGGCTCGTAAACATGGAGGACAACAAAAGAAACCACAAGAAAACTACAGACCGTCATAAATGGATGCTTACGTAGAATAGAGGGACTGAGATGATATGATAAGATTACACACGAGGAACTCAGAGAAAGAACTTAGCAAATACCAGTGGAGAAAGAGCTAATGAAGAGACGATGGCGATGTATAGGACACACATTGAGAAGACCGACCGAAAGCAATGCAAGACAGGCAATGTTTTGGAACCCGCAGGAAAGAGTAGGGAGGACCTAGAAGAAGAGATCTGAGACTGATATGAAAGGATAGGTAAAACAGGGAAAGAATTGGAATGGATGGCAGAAGTTTGGTATAGGTTTGAAAGAAGATGGAGAGAGGACGTTTCTTGAAGATATGTACTCCGTTGTGAGTTGAAAGAAGATGGAGAGAGGACGTTTCTTGAAGATATGTGCTCCGTTGGGAGTTGAAAGAAGATGGAGAGAGGACGTTTCTTGAAGATATGTACTCCGTTGGGAGTTGAAAGAAGATGGAGAGAGGACGTTTCTTGAAGATATGTGCTCCGTTGGGAGTTGAAAGAAGATGGAGAGAGGACGTTTCTTGAAGATATGTGCTCCGTTAGGAGTTGAAAGAAGATGGAGAGAGGACGTTTCTTGAAGATATGTGCTCCGTTAGGAGTTGAAAGAAGATGGAGAGAGGACGTTTCTTGAAGATATGTGCTCCGTTGGGAGTTGAAAGAAGATGGAGAGAGGACGTTTCTTGAAGATATGTGCTCCGTTAGGAGTTGAAAGAAGATGAGAGAGGACGATTTCTTTAAATAAGAGCTCACAACTCTGGATTGAGAAAGAAGATGGAGAGATGACGTTTCTTGAAGAATTTTGTCCGGGGGATTTGCAAAAGATGGAGAGACACGTTTCTTGAAGATATGTACTCTGTTGGGAGTTGAAAGAAGATGGAGAGAGGACGTTTCTTGAAGATATGTACTCCGTTGGGAGTTGAAAGAAGATGGAGAGGTGACGTTTCTTGAAGATATGTACTCCGTTGGGAGTTGAAAGAAGATGGAGAGAGGACGTTTCTTGAAGATATGTACTCCGTTGGGAGTTGAAAGAAGATGGAGAGAGGACGTTTCTTGAAGATATATCTCCGTTGTGAGTTGAAAGAAGATGGAGAGAGGACGTTTCTTGAAGATATGTGCTCCGTTGGGAGTTGAAAGAAGATGGAGAGAGGACGTTTCTTGAAGATATGTACTCTGTTGTGAGTTGAAAGAAGATGGAGAGAGGACGTTTCTTGAAGATATGTACTCCGTTGTGAGTTGAAAGAAGATGGAGAGAGGACGTTTCTTGAAGATATGTGCTCCGTTAGGAGTTGAAAGGTGAAGAAGAGGAAGCAAATCAAATAGAAGTCTTTTCAAATAAGCAAAGCAGTCACAAACTCTAAGGATATGAGACCAATGATAAGTACGTGACAGATGAGACATAAGTAAACGTTGTTTCCGTGATCTCCTGTTCATTACAACATGTGCAGTATGACACATCAGAGATACTGCAGACTGTTCTTCATCTATCATTGGAAATCAGTACAAATATATTGCTTAATTATTGCTTATTTTATTGTCTATATAACATCTCGACATCGAAGATGTCTACAATAGATCTTCACTTATTGATATCTTTCCATGTTGGTTCATTATGTTAATCTGTTATTTGTCCATCTCTTAATGTGCCTCTCTAAATTTTATTGCTGTTTTTCTCTTGTACGCTTGACTTCAACCTTTCCCTCTAGTGTGGTTTTTAGAAGAGTCTCGTGTATCTTAATGTGTTCACAAATATTTAGTTTACCTGTTTTATTTTCTTCAACTATTCCTTTTTCCTTCTAACACTATTTCTCTCTATATCTTCTTCGTGTCCAGATTGACACATAAGGCTTCCACAGGCGATTTCCACTGTTGCCGTTCTGCTGCCTTTCTACCAATCGTCTCCCACGTCAGTCCACACTCCTTCAACTCTCTCTCTCCACTGTTCTTCTCCATGGTTCCTTTAAACGTCAGGCCTTCTCTTCCCATCCGCTGTCCATCTGAGAGCTGTCCTAGCCAATGCCCCACTGGAATATATGTCAAAACCACCTCCATCTTTGTCTCTTAATGATGTTCTCCAATTATGCACAGTCTGTTCGTTTCGAAAGCTTTTCATTTGTTATGGTATTTGTCCGGGAAATTTGCAGGATTCTTCTTAAACATTTATTCTGAAATGTCTCCAACTTGTGTATTATGTAACACTATTTCTAGACTTACTCATTTGTTTGTTTGTTTGCGTATGTTTCTATCAATGAAGTAAACGACTCTTTGTTGTTTCTCCATTCAGTGTCTGTTTTGTCATTTTTGTTCATGTTTTCTTAGAGTAGTCCAACATATCTCCATCTTCTCTATCTTTTTTTTTCTGTTTTCGATCCAGAAGCACTAGAGCGTTCAGCTCTTTGGCTCGGTGCCATGGACATCGTAACCCTTCAGTTCGGTACCACAAACACCGTAAATCTGGAGAACCTGTGGCTTTTCTGTCAGCCGCGCTTGTCACCCGTCGTCCAACGCGCTACGAACACGCTGGGCAGGCGGCCGAAGTTTCTCTTTCTTATAACAGTTGCTTCTTGTTGTTGACGAGACATTTCTCTAATTTCATCATTTTTCCTGAATTGGTACAATTGTACCTTCATTATTTTCACCGAGATTGTTTTCCAAACATATTTAACTTACTTTCTATATTCTTACTCATTTTTCAACTCTCACAGGCGTATGTTAGGATTGAAACAACGATTGAAATTTAAAATTCGTAATTTAGTTCCAAGCCTATAGAAATTGAGGCTCCAAACTTTATTTACACTTTTAAAAGCTGATGTAACTTGGCATAACCTTCTGGTATCTCCAGTGTATTCAAAATTGCTGCCCAATTAGGTGAACTGCTTTGTAATTTTTTGTCATTTTGGATTTCAGCGAGTTTTACAAAGTACAACAGACCGAATCGTTGTTTCGACCGAAAAATCTTTATCCAAACAAAAAATGCTTTAGTTTAATTGAAAGTGAATAAGTAGCTTTGCCCCAAGGTATTACACTTCTCGTCGTGAAGTTGTCATTTTCACGATGTAAGGTATGCAGGTTTTAGATAAACACAAATATGAAAGTAAGTGAGTTAGAGAGAGAGAGAGAGAGAGAGAGAGAGAGAGAGGAAGAGAGAGATAGAACATTCTGAAAACTTGTTGTTCCTTGAGGATGGAAACAATAATAATAATAATAGCCGTCCATCGCAAGCGATGATGACAACAGTCTCAGACGTGTGTTGCTGACCTCTCTGGTGTGTGCGGAGGTGACTGTAGAGTTCAATCCTAGAACACAATCCTCTACCACAGGTGGGGCATACATGATCAAAGTTAGACATGTTGGTGTTGTGTGTTCTCTCTTTTCGCGCAACTCATTTTCTCTGTGCCTCAGTGGCACGACGATTCTCAGCTTTGTGGGTTTCTCTTGTGTTGTTGCAGCGCCATTATTTGGTGATCTTGTGCAAGTGATTTAAAGCACGTGGTGTCTATATCGAAGCATTTCAGAGACACTTTAAGAGTGTCTTTAAAGCGTTTCTTGCCCGCCTGCCCAGAGTGTTCGTAGCGCGTTGGACGACAGGTGACAAGCCCCCTGTGAGTGCGGTTCAATTCCGCGGGCTGGCAGGAAAGCCACAGGTTCTCCAGATCAACGGTGTTCGTGGCACCGAAACTAAGGGTTACAATGTCCATGGCACCGAACCGAAGAGCTGAAAGCTCAAGTGCTTCAGGATTGAAAAAAAAAAGCTTTTTCTTCTGTCCAGCAGAACGTCTGCCCCTTTCAGTACGCCATACATCAACTGTTTTGGAAACAATGAGGATTGAAACAATAACCGCAACAATAGTTACAGCAACGTAACGAAGATGATAATAAAATAAATGAAGATAGCACAGTTTGAAACTTCTTTTTTTCGCTTCAATACTTGCACATTCTTCTTCTTTGACCACTTGTTAACCACTCTGTGTGGTTTGTATGTCGTTACTCTAGGTCTACATCAGTCGCCTGTTACGACATGCCTTGTAGGTGGCATTAACGCTATTCTTTGCTCCCTTGGAGCCCGGCTCGCACGAGCACTTACACATTATGAGTTCTGAGGGGTAGGGGTGTGGAGCGGTGGTTATGCGATCTAAAGTGGCGTGGAGATACAGTACTCGTCTGTCTCTTCCAAAGTTTGTTTCCCGTGGAGAGATCGGAATCATTTTCATTGATCCTCCTGATCTCAATCTGGATAGATCGAGTTCTTAGTGTTCTTGGAGACTGACGATAAAACGTAGGTCCCAGTGTTCGACTTGGAACATTGACATGGAAACAATAACGAGGTTCTGCTGTTCTGCTTGGAACTTTGAAGATAAATACCAATTTCCCAGTGTTCACTTGGAGACTTGACGACAAAACGTAGGTCCCAGTGTTCACTTGGAGACTGACGATAAAAAGTAGGTCCCAGTGTTCACTTGGAGACTTGACGATAAAACGTAGGTCCCAGTGTTCGCCTGGAGACTTGACGATAAAACGTAGGTACCAGTGTTCACTTGGAGACCAAACTATTCTGTACAAGAAAATGTGAGCTTCTGTAGCTTAAGCGGTAGTAAGCTCGATCACATCTCTAGCGTACCTGGTTCAAACTCCACCAACGGGCAAATTTGGAAGCAAATTAGTTCCCTTGGATTTTTATAAACTGTAAAAATAAACCTCACCGTTCAGAAAGCAATGGTAAACTACTGAGCGTATAAGTGGTGCCTAGAAAATCGACGACTCTTTAACTGTTGTTGATGGTTATGGTATGTACAAAGGATATGCCATAATTTTCATGTTATTAATTCTCACACTCTCAGAATTACACCGAAGACTCTTGTCGGTGCTGCGGATCTCACACTCTCAGAATTACACCGAAGACTCTTGTCGGTGCTGCGGATCTCACACTCTCAGAATTACACCGAAGACTCTTGTCGGTGCTGCGGATCTCACACTATCGCTGAGATCTTCCTGTAAAGAGATATTTGTAGCACGATGTTATAAATCAAATGCAAGATTATTATCCTATTAATATAAAAACTATGGATAAAACTATGGATAAAAATACAGGATGATCTCTGACAAGTAGCAGTCTAACAGTACTGACATTGCCAAGTAAGTTTTTCTATTTCAAAATGGAACATGAATTTATCATATGCTACTTTTTCTAGGGTTATGATAGCTGGAATTATATACTTCTCTTTACTTTTGTCAACACACTGTTGCCAGGTTGATAACCCGTGTCGTGGTTATGTATTTGTCTTGCACTTCTCTGGTTTGTAGCAGACACTGTTACCAGGTTGTAACACAGTGTCGTGGTTTTATGTATTTGTCTTGCGCTTCTCTGGTGTTGTCAGCACACTGTTACCAGGTTGTAACCAGTGTCGTGGTTTTATGTTTTGTCTTGCGCTTCTCTGGTGACTTGTGTGATGGTTTTCTTAGTCCCTGGCAGAATTCAACTACGTTATCTATCCACCTTTTCCTCGGTCTTCTCTCGCCTTCCTTCCTGATATTCTGTTGTGGAAAGCTTCGTAGGCAGTTTGGTCTGTTCGCATTTTTACTAAGTGGTCAAACCACTTCATTCTCTGTTTCGCTACATAGTTCAATCACGGTCTTGTTCCAGCCGTTTCTCTGATGCTGGTATTTGTAACTCTGTCGATTCTTGTGTTGTTGGTGACTTTGAGAAGACATCTCATTTCGCATGTTGCTATTTTCTGTGATGTTCTTATTCATTATCCATGTTTGACATTGGTAACATAGCGAGTATGAAGATGCTGTTGATCAACTGTTGTTTAGATGTCAGTGAGATGTTTGGATGTCTAAGTAGTGGCGCTAGTTGGTAGGTTATTGCATTTGCTTTCTAGACTCTAGCTTCTATCTCTCTGTCGAGTCTTCCATCTTCTGTAAATACACTTCCTAGGAACTTGAATTCCTGTATTTGCTCTATTGTATTGCCATTGATATATATATATAATATATACATATATGCTGTACCAATCTTTGATGTGTGGTCTAGATGATGTCCCAGTGTGGAGCAACCACGAAGAGGACACTCTTGTATATTAAATAAAACGTAGACCAATATCTAAGGGTATGGACATGAGCAGAAATAGATAATTGTTTCTAAAGGTATGTTACAATAGGTTGATCTGACCATTTTCTTGCACTTCTGTTATTAATCATGTGTGCATAGATATCATTCTTATACAATAAGAACTCAGCGGTAGTGCACGAACCCCGTAGCACGGGCAATGATCCAAGATGTAATTTTGAGGTTGCTAACATTGTTTTATGAACGTTATTTTAAATTTAATTTTTTCAATGATTTTTCTCTGACTTGCTGCATACTGCTATCGATTTAAACTTGTTGTTCCTATTACTTGCTGAACTTGACCACGGGACCTAGGTTGTATCGTTTCTCCGGTTGGTCAATGAAATTCATCTCACCTACATTGAGATCATGGATCTCTGGATAACTATCCCTATTGCTCCACGCGGGGAACTAACCAAGCAACTTTGGAACAATAAGCGAGTTATTTATCTCCATAACCACAGAGACACAAGATTTGTATAAACTCTTTACTACACGCAAACCGTAGAATCTGTTACCAACATTGAATGCATATTACATTCATGTAAGCAATAACATCTTCGGTCTCTTCACGACTGCCTGATGAAGACACTAAATTAGATGTTAAATCGATCCACCGATTTAAGCAGTTTGGCGTTACCCGTTGCCCAGGTAGAACTGGATACATGAGGGGCAGTGTGAGAAGTGTGTTCAGCGAACGAACCACATGAACCATCAGTATGCATACTCTTCGATATCTGCTGTGGGAGACTGAGCACCTATGGGTCTGCAATGACATTAGCGTAGTAACTAATAACCAAGCAACAACAAAAATTGATATTAAATAGTTTGTCTTCGTTTTAATAACAATAAATATTACATTTTTATTCATACATTTGTTATACATTTATTTGTCTAGTAATTACAATTTTTATTCAAGCAATCAAATTAAAAAAATGAAGCTTTGTGAAACAATTAGCGCATATTCTTCTTCTTCTTCTTCTCTTAACTCTCATTAAAACATAAGCCATCAACAACTTTCCTTTGACTAGATCTGTCTTGAGCAAGACAACTTTGTTCATTTCAGGTCATTCTTGCCTTTTCTCTTTCTCTATCTACAGTTCGTCTCCATGTCTCTCTAGGTCGTGTCCTACCCCTCTTGCTGTCTGAATTCTATTTTAGAGCCACATGCGACTGTCTGGTCTTCTGTATTCTCAAGGATTGTCTTAAGTGCATTCATCTACTTTTTAAAACTCCTCCTTAATATTGTTGATGCCTGTGCGTCGTGCGAACTCAATAATAGGTATTCTTTCATTTCTTCTAATGGGGTCGCCGATAGCGTAGTTGATAGCACTCAGAACTAGTGACAACTTACATTTAGAAATGATAGAGTTCAAGGCCAGTCTGGGCCAAAAAAATGTTCAGTGTACACACTCAACGATGTTGGAGTAAAGGAAACGGAAACATGAATGCAATACTTGGGCATCTAACTTACAAGTACTTCTGAAGCAGGAGTAAGACTCGCATGAATGACGAGAAACACCGGTGATAAGAAAAGCAATCCTTCACGCAGAAATCAACCATAGACGTCAGATAAGGCGATATGACTACGCCTGAATTAAATAGCGGGTTAAAAAAAATCGTTACAGTTTCGGAGAACACTTCTCAGACATATTTTGTCAAAGTCTATTATGCGACCATCTGTCTTGGTAATTATTTTCCGTGTCTCTGATCCATACAGAAAGACTGATCCATCTCTGATCCATATAGTAAGACTGAGCCATCACTGATCCATATAGTAAGACTGAGCCATCTCTGATCCTCAGAATACCATCTGTCAAAGAAGACTGAATCTCGACCCATACAGTAGACTTCATCTCTGATCCATATAGTAAGATTGAATGCACATTAACGTATATCAGCATAATTGGTATTTCACTTCTGAACTCCTGATGTTTTACTTATTGCAACAATGCTAGGTTGCTAGTGCTATATGTTAAGGTCGGTTATAAATATCATTTTTTGTAACAAGAGGCAGTCTACTACTTCAATCTAAACAACAAGACAGGTCAACAAATATTAAACCAGCGCTGACCAACACAGTGCCTGTGGGGGCCATGGCGCCCTGTGGTACATCCCTGGCACCCTAATTAACTTCGCTGAATTTAACCATAATTATAGTTTCAATGAGGAACGTCTGGCTGAACGGATTAGAACGCGGCTCCTATGTGGGAGACCCGTGTTTAATTCACAGTAAGATCCAAAAAAAATTTATGTGGGTAAAAATGAAAAATCCTAACCTGAACAGCTTCGCGACGACTGCACTAGCTATATGGCCATTAAATTCCTCCGGTTCACGTCCCACCTGTCCTACACTGCCTTAACAAGCAGTATTACAGGCAGTAGCGACAGTTCTTATTTTAATTAAACAAAATTAATATTACTTTATTGTTATTATTACTATTATTATATTAGTATTATTCTATCAATTGTCACATGGTACCTTTACCTCCACAGTCATTACTCAGATTCGCCTTAATATATAAAAACGTTGTACATCACTGTATTAAATAATATCTACTAATAAGAGTGGGTTTAGTAGTAAAATACTGTTTATTTTTCACTATATAGTAAATCAATATAGTTTGTTTGTTCAGTTGGAAGTAAGAACCAACTAATGGCTAATAACGCACACATTTTGTTAACAGTTAGATGTTAGAGTAACAGATAATATAGGGTGTTTGTAAAGTCTCACAACACTTCATATGTAGGTCAGCTTGAAAAATGAAGTACATGACATCATCAAAAAATGTGCTAAAACAAAGTAGTGAAATTAGTCACAATAGTTACTGCTAGGGACCACTGTTGTTCTTGGTAAACTAGAAAGAACAAATGAAATATTTATTATAGCAGATGTGGGAAATATCCACCACAGGCTTCAAGATATGTCTGTACACGTTTCTTCACATTGTCAAATATTCTTTCTTCAGTTGAAAACACCATTATGGTTTGAGTGAAAAAAATTACCACACAAACATGTCATTCACTGCATATTGCATCACAATTGTCTATTGAACACATTTTTTGATGACGTCATTTGTTTAGTTTTTTTACACTTGTTCTACATACGAAGTGCTATGAGACTTTACAAACACCCTGTTGTTGGATCTGTTAGGTGTAACCTTTCAACTTGTAATAGGAATATCTCATAGCTGATATGGTGATTTTGAATAAAGGCACATATATATCGTATTACGAAAGCAAGCAAGAAATTAATAATTAAATCTTCTTCTTCTTCAAACGATTCACATCGACGACCATTATGTTAACCACTCTGTATGATTTGTATGTGATCTGAGCCTAAGAGCAATTGTACGATGTGCCAGTTATGCGCCTACAAGTAGACCAGTACATCCGATTTATGAGATGCTTTTTATTTTTACTAAGGTAGCTTCCTTAGGTCCTACCTCAGTCGCCTTGTAGGTTGCAGTGGTACTATTCTTTGCTTACCTTGCGGCCCCCAGACACTACACGGGCGGAATAATTACAAAATAAACATAACAATTATTTAATTATTGATTTCTTGCTTACTTATGTAATGCTAAATATACGTGTCTTTATCTAAAACGTCAATTTATTTAGTACTACCACAGCCTCCTCCCGGTTTTCTCCAGATCTCATCTGATCCGATCCGACTACCTCATTTGTATGTTTCTGCACATCACCAATGCTGATATGTCAGTGTACAAAACATTCAAGCATTATAGCACGAGACCATAGTTTGATCTGTAAGTGTTTTAACAAACAACAATATACATATTAACATACCATAATTTTATATATCAGTGTAGGAAACATTTAGATATTACAGTAACAGGTCATAGGTTGATCTGTCAGTGTAGTGAACAACAAGATATTATAGTAACTGTTCATATATTGATCTGTTAGTGTAGTAAACAACACGATATTACAGCAACAGGTTGATCTGTCAGTGTAGTGAACAACACGATATTAAAGTAACAGGTCATAAGTTGATCTGTAGTGTAGTGAACAACACGATATTAAGTAACAGGTCATATGTTGATCTGTCAGTGTAGTGAACAACACGATATTAAAGTAACAGGTCATATGTTGATCTGTAGTGTAGTAAACAACACGATATTAAAGCAACAGGTCTAGTTGATCTGTCAGTGTAGTGAACAACACGATATTACAGTAACAGGTCATAAGTTATATCTGTCAGTGTAGTGAACATACAAATTATTTATAGATATGTAACATTTTTAACTGTCAGTAAACGTCTGTTTATTACAGTAACATACTATAGTCTGTTTCTGTACAATAACTGTCTACTCTCGCATGTCATAAAAGGCGACTAAGAAGTATAGAATTAAGGACCAGCGACCCAACATTGCATTGTAAAAAACAACAATAACAGGAGCAGACACACACAAATTCCAAACTACTCATAAATTAAGTGAACATATTTTTTGTATTTGTCTTATGTGCCCGTTGTGTGCTACAGAAACTGATGATGATGACAGTTTAATCTGTCAGTAAACGTCTGTGCATTATAGCAACATGTAACAGTTTAATCTGTCAGTAAACGTCTGTGTATTATAGCAACATGTAACAGTTTAATCTGTCAGTAAACGTCTGTGTATTATAGCAACATATCATAGTTTAATCTGTCATTAAACGTCTGTGTATTATAGCAACGTGTCATAGTTCACTCTGTCAGTAATTTTGACAAATGATATTAATATTAAAATATAGCAACAATGGATATCTCTAATAGGCTGTTCTATACGACAACATCTTTAGGTTTGAACTCCAGAGCCAGGTAGTCGTCTTCGTTGTCAATGGTGTAACTACCAGATGTTGTTGTTGACCGCTGGTCATCCAGATCGTCTGTTGTAGCTATACTGTCATTGTTCCAATGTGTCGATTCAGTGAGGAGTTCCGGGAGAAATTCTTTATTGTAATTGGGGTTTCTGGGAAACTTGATTGAATCTTTTCCCAGCAAAGATAGATGTGATGACACGGAGTCGTTGATTTTAATGTTTTCCCTTGGAGGGAGAAGTGGTGCTGGGGACTCAGAAGGGGACGATGGAAGACTAAGATTATATGGTGAATTAAATGAGTTGTATTGGTTTAAGTGTAAGTTGTCTTTTGAGCTATTCATATTGAACATTCCTATTTTGTTTCCAATAGGGGAGGAATTTGTTTTGGCGGTGTCGTATTTGGTGTCGTTGTTTCTTGGATTGTTTCTGGATACGAGCAAAGACGAGTCGTTATGCGGTGTTGAATGGTTCTGTTGACCATGCTGGACTTGTGATTTGGAGTGGTTTTTGTTCTGATTCTTCAGTAAGTCATGTGGCGAACTCATGGGAACGTATGGTTGTTGGGGCGGTGAATTCACATTATCTTTGCTTACAGTTCGTGGCGAGCTTCTCCATTCGCTTGGAGATTCCTTTGGCATCGGGCTCGGAACAGTGTCCCCTTCATTGCAGAATGACAAGCGAGGGTTACTGAGTTTTTGAAATGACTGCTGTGGTTGTGCTACTGGGGAGAATGTCAGAAGTCTTGGGGATTCCCTATTGTGGTCATCTCCATAATTGAAACCGGATGTGGTTGCCTTTGCGCTATTTATAGGTTGCGGGTATCTCAAGAAGCTGTTGTACTTTGGGTTGTCTACGTTGACATTACTGTTGTCACGAGACACTGGAATATTCATTTCATTAAAATGATTTTGTTGTTCTCGAGGACTTGTACTACCAGTAAACGTACTAGTGGTCTGTTTTTGTAGAGGACCTGCAAGTGTATTCATTGCACCACTAGTGTCCGAGTCCCCATTGCTTCCGCTTGGACTAGACCGTTCCTGAATACCGGCCTGTAGTAACATATTGTTCCGAAACCGATCAGCTTCCTTAAATGTGACGTGCTTTCTTCCGCTAGCCCTAATGGGATCTTTAACGCTGGACTTCAGGCTTCCTGACTGACCAAACGTACTGGTGCAAGACTGAAAGCTTCCATTATGTCCACCTCTCGAGCCATCTGCAACAACAACCAACAAAAAAACTGTTAAGAAAATTGATTAAACTGGTGTCTGCACGGAATAGAGGGATTTAAATGGTATGATAAGGTCACAAATGAGAAACTTATGGAAAGAACAAGACAGATTCCAGTGAACCAAGAAGTTAAGAAAAGACGATTGCGCTGGATAGGACACACACTTTAAGAAAACCTGAGGGAAATAAAACAAGAAGGGTTCGTTCCTGGTAACTGCAGAAAAAGCGAAAGAATGGGGGAATACATGGAGACGAGAAATACATGGAGACGAGAAATACATGGAGACGAGAAATACATGGAGACGAGAAATACATGGAGACGAGATTTGGAGGCAGAGATCAACAATATAAAGTAGAGCTGGAGAGAGCTGCATGAGATAGCTAGAGATAGGAAGACGTAGCATGAGTTGGTTGATGGCCTATGCCCCAATCCGGGTTAAAAAGGCAGAGCGAGAGAGAAAGAGAGAATTGATGAAAAGACTGTATCTGTAACTTAAACAAATAATGCAAATTGTATGATAGTCAATCCTACAATAGCAGAAACAACAATCAATACTTGCATAGCGTAATCTTTGTTTTTCTATGTAAAACTAGGAAGTAGAGAGGGGGAAGTGAGTATTTCCTGCTTTAATCTTCCAAAAACAACTTATCCTAAACTTGAAATGCGTCCAATGTTTTCATACTAACATTCAGGAATAATAATCTTTTCTATGGAAATCAGTCTGTCTTTTTATCTATCTTTCTGTCTATTCGTCTGTATCTCTCAGTCTGTATTTCGTCTGTTTGTCTATCTGTCTATTTAGCTATCTATTTATGTATCTGTCTTATATATATATATATATAATATATATATATATATAATGTTTCTATTGTAAAATAATTTGATCACATAAAACTGGTAACTTATACAAAAGTATATTATTTACGAAATTTCTTCTTCTTCCAAGGCTCCAAATCGACTACTTGCTAAACCACTCTTTGTTATCTATACGTAATCTGAGCCTAATAGCGATCGTACGTTGTGCCAGTTATGCGCCTACAAGTAGGACAACACATCCCAAGTGCAATGATGATGGTCCTATCAATTAATCGATCCGATTTCTGCCAAGATTTTTATTTATTAAGCTAACTTAAATAGTTCCCTACCTTAGTCGCCTCTTACTACATGCCTTGTAGTTTGCAGTGTTAGGACCAGTAAGAAGTATATCTGGCGTAGAGGCTAGGTGCTCGTCTCTCGTGCCAAAGGTATCAAGTTCGCTCCCTCGAGAAGCCATCTGGATATTTTCCAAGAGATCACTGATCTCAGTGTAGGTGAGATCGACGAGTTCATTGTATGTCCCAGTGGTACTATTATTTGCTCCCATTGAGAGCCACGGCAACAGACCGATGGGCTGCTGTCCGGATATCTTCTTCTTCTTCTTCTAACGCTCCATATCGACCACATGTCAAACCACTCTGTGTGATTTGTATGTGATCTGAGCCTAAGGGCGATTGCACGTTGTGCCAGTTATTCGCCTACAAGTAGGACAGCACATCCGATTTCTGCAACGCTTTTTATTTACTAGGGTAGCATCCTAGGGCCTACATCAGTCGCCTCTTACGACACGCATTGTAGATTGCAGTGGTACTATTCTTTGCTTCCCTTGCGGGCCCTGACAACACATGGGCGGGTTGCTGCCCTGATATAAATTTATATGCATATATCTAACTCTGGAATGCATGTTTTTCACAAGGAGGTCAATATAGTTGTCGTCCGGTAATTTAATATAAACAAAAGTTAAGGATTCTGATCATGACTAATGTTCAATTTTTCTCTCTGCCACACCCATTCCGTCTATTGTGGTATTCATTTTCAGACCTCTCTAACATTCGCAATAACGAAATGTCCGTTTGGTCTGCATTTCTTTGTTCTCCCATTTCACCTTGTACCATTGTGTACTCCTTAAGCTTCCTCCTCTGTCGCTTTGTTTGTTGTTTTCTTTTCCAGTTGACGTGTATGCTTGTGAAACACGTTCAAGTCAAAGAACAACTGTTGTCGATGCGTCTAGTTTAAATACTGAATTCCTTCATTCCCATTTTCCCGTCCAATGAAACAATTCTTGCTTCTCGTTGACAAAACTTAGCTACGACCTGCCAAAAATAAAATCAAAAGCTTATTCGTGGTCTGGTATCCAGAAACCTCACGCCCTTTCTTTTGTAAAGTTAAATCTCTAACTCTTAGTGGAACAGGGCAAAAGCAATGTTTTTACAATCCATTGGTTGTAGAATAAAAACGTCATTTAATGTGGCTCTTGGTAAAATGTGTCCAAGCCAAAGTCATGTAGTGTGGCATTTGGTCAACTAAGAGTTAATTCCTTCTAGGATTGAAACCAATGAACTTAAGGGAGAGATAATTTATTATTTTCTGAAGACGATTGTGCTCATTTGTTTTATCCAGACAGTATTGTTTTGTGTTTTTATTTTGTGAAGATTTATAAAGATTTAGTGAGATTTGTCTTCTTTGAAGATTTATACAGCTATATAAAGATTTGTCTTCTTTGAAGATTTATAAAGCTATATAAAGATTTGTCTTCGGCGAAATAAAACACAGTAGCGAATAAAACATTAATTACTAATTACTTTATATTTCGTGAACCCTATGTAGGATATGTCAGACCCATCGCCATCGTCTCCTCCTGACCTGGGTCAGATTGGGTTCCTGCCCTTCTTCTCCTTTTTTAGAACTCTTCATATCGACCGCTTGTTAACCACTGTGTGATTTGTATGTGATCCGAGTCTATGAGCGATTGTATGTTGTGCCAGTTATTGCGCCTTCAAGTAGGTCAGCACATCCGATCTCTGCGACACTTTTTATCTATTAGGATAGCTTCCCTAGGCCCCTACCTCAGTCGCCTCTTACGACATGCCTTGTAGATCGCAGTGTTACTATTCTTTGCTCCTCTTCAGAGTCCAGGCAACACACGAGCGGTTAGTTGGCAATCTATCTCATGATACAGGCATGAAGGGAACATTATGTTTGCAATCAATACCTCCTCTGTGAGGAGTTTTACATTAGTTAGATAAATGTTTGTTCAAATTATTGATATGTCTGGGGAATATTTATGGATTAACATTTATTTGAGAAAGATAAAGAAAGATTAAATACAAACATAATGTTTACCCATTGATGTGCCTGAGATCATGTTCGAATTGCTTATATCTTCATCACTTCCACCACGGCCACTGTCACTAGTGATTGTTTCTCCTGAAGAGTCACTTGCCCCATCTTCAGGAACTAGAACATTCACCTACAAGATAGATGCGCTTTATAATGCAACAATTTGTGTATGGTACAAGATAAATAACATTTCTTATTTTGTTGTTTAGTTTGTTATTTTCTGTGTATTTACTTACTTATTAAACCTCTCTGCTCCTAGTGGAGCATGTGGCCTCAAAGTTGCTCTTAATTTTTCTCTGTCTCTAGCTGTTTCTTTACAGCTTCTTCATTTTGAGAGTTAACTGTGTCAGTATCTTCGGTTTATCAAAATAATAGTATTTTAATAGCAACTATTTTAACATTGCATGACACACATTTTGACAAATTGATGGATTGATTATAGGTCATCTCCACATCAAAGGTCGACTATAATGGATAGCCGGCACTTCCTGTCCGTCGGATGAGGGTACATTTTGCAAAACTATTCTTTGTTCGTTTCGTAATGTTTCCCTTCCAATTATATCCTTGTTTTTATCTTCCCTGTTTGCGGTCACTCTCTCTCTCTCTCTCTCATATCTCCAGAATGTCCTTTAGGAGAGCAGCAATCCTCTTTATGTGTTAAAGTACTACATTTGTCGTTGTTTGTACCTGTTTACTAATTTCCTCTTCATTGCTAAACTTTCCAAGACTCTTCTAATAGGCATAAACGTAAACGTGTAACAGATATGTGTTACAAAACACTTTACTGAATACGATTTCTGTATTCTTTGCTAAATACAGAAAATCGCGCGAGTGGTTACAAGGGCCCAAATTGTGGTGTAAATAATAGAACCACTGTTACCTGCCACGCATGCCGTAAGATGCGACTAAGGAGAATAGACGTGGGGGTAGCTACTCCATCCATTTAAAAACACTAGATAGCTACAGAAGCCACAACCAGGAAAATTTATAGCTCGCCATCCGAGGAAGAAGAAGGACCCTGCAGGGAGGAGATCTGGAAAAGATGGCCTTGGATAGTCGGGCTTGGAAGGCCATGGTTGCTGACCTATGCCTTCCTGGGGGCGATGAGGGAAGAGGAAGAAATACAGAAAACAGAAATATAATTGATAGCAAATATTAAAATTTACCAAAAAATGTTAGCTTTCAATAAGAAGAATATTATCGTTGAGGTTGGAGAATTATTCTGTCACTATACTGTCGTTGAGGTTGGAGAATTATTCTGTCATTATACTGTCGTTGAGGTTGGAGAATTATTCTGTCATTATACTGTCGTTGAGGTTGGAGAATTATTCTGTCACTATACTGTCGTTGAGGTTGGAGAATTATTCTGTCACTATACTGTCGTTGAGGTTGGAGAATTATTCTGTCATTATATTATCGTTGAGGTTGGAGAATTATTCTGTCATTATACTGTCGTTGAGGTTGGAGAATTATTCTGTCATTATATTATCGTTGAGGTTGGAGAATTATTCTGTCATTATACTGTCGTTGAGGTTGGAGAATTATTCTGTCATTATATTATCGTTGAGGTTGGAGAATTATTCTGTCATTATACTGTCGTTGAGGTTGGAGAATTATTCTGTCATTATATTATCTTGAGGTTGAGAATTTATTCTGTCACTATACTGCTCGTTGAGGTTGGAGAATTATTCGTCATTATATTATCGTTGAGGTGAGAATTACCTTCGCTCACTATAACTTCGTGCTGGGAGGCTTGAGAATTATTCTGTCATTATATTATCGTTGAGGTTGGAGAATTATTCTGTCATTATACTGTCGTTGAGGTTGGAGAATTATTCTGTCATTATATTATCGTTGAGGTTGGAGAATTATTCTGTCACTATACTGTCGTTGAGGTTGGAGAATTATTCTGTCACTATACTGTCGTTGAGGTTGGAGAATTTTTCTGTCATCTACAATAAGTAAATCATTTATTACGTAACTATGTTTCCGCTATTTTCCACCAAGCAAACATCAGCTTCTTTAGGAAAAAATATTCAAATCTTTCCCTCACTGGGAACGAACTGAGCACCTTTGGAGCACGAGGTGAGCACTACCTTCACGCTACATACTCACTAGACCTTCGCTGCCCAATGCGACGCCAGCAGGCTTCATCGAGCCCCAGTGATACATCATTGACACTCTATTATACTCAACCCGGTTTTAATGCTAACCAGAAGCTCAAGACAAAAAGTATATCTCAATAACATGTTCTTCTTCTTTGCGTTCGTTCTTTACGACCAATTTTAATCACTTTGTGATATGTTTGATCTTTGCCAAGAACGTGTATACGTTGCACATTGGTTTGGTAGCAATAACATGTTTAAATTTGTTTCATTAAACGTTTTGTTAGGATTGTATTTTCATCTGTTATTGTTTTTATAAGCAGATTACCAACAGACAGTGCGTCTCAAAGAACGATGTTACTCCCATACATTGACTACAAAACAAAAGGCATTCCACACAAACGGAGAACACCAGAGATAACAGTTGTGGTTAAAAACACTATTTATGCAGTGCACACAAAATCCCGTTCCAAAATCTCTTTTATCATTCCCTATCGAAGAAACAGGATTAGAGAAAGGAAAGAAGATTGTTCTTATTAGTGTTACTATTAATAATGGAGATTGTTCTTATTAGTGTTACTATTAATAATGGAGATTGTTCTTATTAGTGTTACTATTAATAATGGAGATTGTTCTTATTAGTGTTACTATTAATAATGGAGATTGTTCTTATTAGTGTTACTATTAATAATGGGGATTGTTCTTATTAGTGTTACTATTAATAATGGAGATTGTTCTTATTATTGTTACTATTAATAATGGAGATTGTTCTTATTAGTGTTACTATTAATAATGGAGATTGTTCTTATTAGTGTTACTATTAATAATGGAGATTGTTCTTATTAGTGTTACTATTAATAATGGGATTGTTTATTAGTGTTACTATTATAAGGTTTACTTACTATTTTTAATGTTAGTATTTTTATTGCAATTGTCACACAGCGCCCGCACCTCTACAGTCATTAGTCAGATACGCCCAAATATAGAAAAACGTTGAACAGCACTGCTCTAGATAATGATAGCAGCTTTGATGTACGAGTACTAAGATGAGGATTAAGAGAACTTACATGTGAATCCTGGAACGATTGAAGTAACACGTGATGTAAGTGTAAGCCCTCAAGGTCAACATCTTCCTCTATAGAAGCAGGATTGGGTAGATTGAGATTGTTGACTTGACTTGACTGAAATAGATGTAGACAGACAAAAACATTTATAACTAAAGTAATTGGAAGCTGAATATTATCATCAATAAGTGTCATGCCGACTGTCTCTAATTTCCCGTCACGTCAAATGTCTATGAATAGTGCAGATTACATTCTTCCCAGCCAAGTTAAAAAAAATGTAAACATTACCGTCATCCGTCAAATTTTCACGGTATTTTCCGTTGTTAATAGAATGATAAATAACGTTCTTTTTTTTTCTTATCTTTCAATTTTATGTTCGTTTTTCTTTCTATCTCTTCCCCTCTCTCTCTCTCTCTCTCTCTCTCCACGCCGATATTCCGTCTCTCTATTTATTTATATGGGTGTATGTGAGATACATTGCTTGCGACACGCTCTAAATGGATCGGGTTCGTGTCTCATGAGCGTATGTGAGATCGAGTTCGTAATCCAGTCGGAGACAGACAATAAATGGCTCATATTGGCAACAAAACAAAAGTATTAGCAGTTGAAAATTAAAAAACGTGAGATGGAAAGTAGCTACAAGGGCACACAACGTTAATACCAATTTAATTTGTTTAAATTGTCAATTCAACATAAACAAAATTACATCGAAAATCTTCACCGGTGCTACGGAGATCTCATTCAAATTAAAAAAAAACCTATCATATTCAGGCTCCACACAAGATACTGTAGATTACAGGCCAGTCTCTACAAAATGAAAATGGCTTAAACTAACTAATGCATATGCCAGAAAAACCCTCACAAACTCCTGAACAAATTCTGCAAATATGCTCCCATCTTCATTGGCCTGAAGTCTCAAGCCTTGCCATATTAGACTAATTAGAATGATATATTGTGGGGCACCAGCAAGGATATATACATATACAATTATATATATCTATATAACATTTTGTGATTGTTGAACATTAAAAAATATTCCTTATGAAAATTGTATATATTTTTAAAGATTAATTTGGAGCAGACATTTTGGTGCACCACCTAGGATCTCCTGCTGACAAATCGATTCCTAGTGGCAGCTTATAGTGTTGTATCTGAGCATAGAAAACTGATCGCAGAAGAAGAATATGAGGGATACGATTATGTTTTACATTGGCTTGCATCAAAAGTTTCTTATTTCTTGGTTTTAATCTGCATTTATTTAGCATTTAATCTCATGATATTTATTTTCTCTATGAATAGTTGGAACCAGTTATCGTGGGATTGTTTCTATTTTAGCTGTTTTGTCTTGCCTCTGTCGTTGTCTGTGAGTTGGAGAAGGAATGCAATTAAATTGGGAGAGAGTGGAGCGATCAGGAAAAGATGGCCTTAGACTTGGAAGACCTTGGCTGCGGACCTATGGCTGGCTATTGGTGAAGGCAAAGAAGAAGAAGAATCTGCATTGCTAATATTCTTCTATCAAATCACATCTATTAGACCGTCTTGTACGTACACTATAAATCATTGTGATCTTCCTTTCGATATCTTCTTGAAAAGTTAAAAACAAAACCACAAAAGACAGAGACACCAAAATCTGCATAAGAAAGAAAGTTGGCACATAACCTTGCTTGAATTGCACTGAGAAACAAAAAATGAAGTTGTTTGGCCACTTAATAAGAATGCATCCACTCTCCACAGTATACAGAGTCTTCTACAACAGAACATCAGGAAAGAAGCCGAGAGGAAGACCCCGAAAAAGTTGGTTAAACGGCATAGCAGATTCCTGCCAAAGAGCAAAAATAACAATCACCCAAGCCACCAGAACAGCGCAAGACAAAACAGAAAACCACAACACTGGTCAACACCTCGGTAACAGTGTGACGACAAAAGAAGAAGAACGCAAAAGAAGGACACAGAAGAAATGATATCAAGAACAAAAATAGGTTGTAATTTACTCTTGCTGGAAATTATTTATGCTAGCGATCTTAGCCCCTTAATAATCGAGTCCATTTTGGATTCACATTCAAATTGGATTCTGAATGCCAAACTTTACAGACGACATCCGGCCTGTCTGAGGGATTGTCAGACTTAATTACGCTTATATATATCCATTATATGTCTGGTTTCCATAGCACTTAGAAGACATGGTTGTTTACTTTAAATGTCAGTTTAAACAAATAACTATCTGGTAGACAGACAATTACAGAATAGACAGACAATCTTGATTGTAGCAATGTCTGAACGGTCAGAGCGAGATGAACAATCTTTACCAATTTGTTACACGTGTGAACTCATTGCATTGGTGGGGAATGAAATGACTCTGACGGTTTGCCTATGAGGAATCAGATCTGATACCATGGTATAGTAGTAGCTCCAGATGTGGTACTTTAGAAGGAAGTTTTCTGTTTGTAAAATCTCTCTCTCGCGATCACCGCTTAGACTGATGTACCAGATTTCCACATAAATTCTTCTGTTGCATTCTCCGTCCTTTCGTGCAACTTTTCGTTTAGCTCAGTATTATCCGGCCAGGTTTCATTTCTCAGGCCTGCTAGCAGTGGGCAGCCTTGCAGTAGATGCTCTGCCGTCATGTCCGCCTGCTCGCAGTGGCACAGGCTAGTTGTGCCAATTTAAAATTTGTTGTACAGGTGGGACCGGAGTCTGTAATGGCCGATACGGAGGTGGATTATGACAACTTGTTTGTTTGTTTGTTTGTTTGCTTACTTGTTTATATAAGCTGAGTTATCAGTCTGTACAAATATGTGTGTGAGGTGGCGTCTGTGGCTTAGGGGTTAGTGACTTGGTCTATTAACAACGACGTTCTGAGTTCGAATCACGCTGCGGACAGTTTGGTTGCAAATTGTTTGCGTGGATTTTAACAAAAGGACTATGACACCACCCGTTCAGACAGCAATGGCAAACTACTGAACGTAATAATGCCTAGAAAAAACACAAACAGCGTTTGAAGCTGGGATGATTCGCAAAGTCCTGTAAAGGATATGCAATTAACTTACAAATATGTGTCCTGTTGTATAATGTGCATACACGTTTGTCAAAGTTAGGATGTGTCTGTTCTACGTGCTACAGGGTCCTAACGAAGGCGGAACATGCTCACGTTCTCAGTGGAACCACCCAGACCACAAAGAGTGGCTGATAAGAACGAACGCATACACACATTACACTGGTTATTGGCTCACTGTGGAGTTTGCACTGTTGTCTGATTGTGAAGTTTGCACTGATGGCTCAATGTGAATTTTGCTCTGTTGTCTGAATGTAAAGTTTGCCCTATGGCTCACTGTGGAGTGTGCACTGTTGTCTGAATGTGAAGTTTGCACTGACGGTTCACTTTAGAGCTTGCACTGTCGGCTCACTGTGGAATTTGCACTGATGGCTCACTGTAAAGTTTGCACTGTTGTCTGAATGTGAAGGTTGCACTGACGGCTCACTGTGGAGTTTATACTTTCAGTTCTATGTGAAATTTGCGCTATCTGTTTTAAAGTTTGCATTGTCTGTTCTATATGAAGTTTGTATTGTCGGTACAATGCTGAGTTTGTACTGTTGGCACTATGGGACGTTTGTACTTTCGGCTCTATTGGAAATTAGTACTTGTGGCTCTATGTAGAGTTCGAATCTTAAGCTATATGTAGAGTTTGTATTCTCTATTTATTACATAGGCATTACATTCCTATGCTTCTTAGTACTTTCTCATCTCATGCCTTGTAATCTATATGTGTATTTGCTTCATATATATAGTTACATATTCACTTGATTGTTTATTTTTCTCTTTTTCCACTTCTAGTTTTGTGTTGCACTTATTTCGTTTTTAGTCCCAGATTTTCATTAGATACGTTTGAATGTTTCTGTAATCGTCCATTTGTAAGTGTTCTTTGAAATTCGTCACTCCTGCTGTATCGTTTGCTTGATAAAGGCCTTTTGTCGAAACGTTGCTATTTATCGTCACTGTTTCTGTATTTTGTAAAACTAGAGTACTTTGTTTGTACGTGTTTCGCTATTCTATATTTCATATGAGGTTTGAATTTGCATTCCATATAATTGTGTCTACTTCATGAGGTTGTTGATTACTTCATATGAAGTTTGTATTGTCTACTTCATATGAAGTGTGTATGGTCAGGTCCCTGTGGAGTTTCTACTGTCCGCTCCCTATACTGTGTTTTTTCAAGTGACTAATTTGAACGCGGAACAATTCATGAGATAACCCCTTCAAGCCCCAGATGGCAACCTTTTCATTGTGACGAGTGAGCATTACTAGGAATGTTCTATATTATATACGAATTTGCTATTGCCTTCTAACAAACTCGAAGAAACGCTGAAAATAAGAGGGTTTATTCCTTCCTGACAGTTCATGGTAGGTTCTCAGCAGGCTTCATCGTTGTGCATATAATGCTGACCATTGCTTCATCAATCAAACTAGTTGGTTCTCAAGAAGCTCCTCTAGGACAGGATACTCCTCTAGGACGGGATACTCCTCTAGGACGAGATACTCCTCTAGGACAGGATACTCCTCTAGGACAGGATACTTTTCTAGGACAGGATACTCCTCTAGGACAGGATACACGGTATAGATCGTTGTATAACTCCAGATGCACTCTCTTCTTAAGCGCGTGGTCCCTGTTCAATTCAACGGTGACAATTTTTCCAACTGTAACGGCTCTCATGCTGACCCAACCACAAGTTAGTTAATTGCATATCCTTTTCAGGACTTTGCGAATCAATCACAGCTTTTTAACGCTGTTTGTGATTTTCTAGGCATTATTACGTTCAGTAGTTTGCCATTGCTTTCTGAACGGGTGGTGTCATCGTCCTTTGTAAAAATCCACGCGAAACAATTTGCAACCATATTGTCAGCAGTGTGATTGGAACTCAGAACGTCGGGGTTAATAGACCGAGTCACTATCCCTAAGCCACCTACACCACCTCCAACCACAAGTAGGAACCAGAAAAGTACCGAAAAGTCAAGGCGACCGGCGTGATGTTGATCAATTGCGTGCAGACAGAAAATGAAAAATACGAACCTAACACTGCATTACCAACTATACCTCATGGTATGAAAAAGGGTTCCTTTACTTTTTCTAATACCACAGATCCTGAAGTGAACTTTTTGTTTTATTTTCTCTAACGATAAATTTATTGTAGCTGTTTGTCCTGCGCAATCATGCAATACACAACATGTCCATTATTGCATGCGTTCTGAATAGCGAACTGATTGCACTGACTAAAGTAAATCTAATAATTATGACCTCATCATAACGACATCTCTACATCATATTGTTCAGAGATTTTCAAACTTAATTTCACGGACACATGACTTCATATTTCTTTCGTAACACTTCAATAAATCAAACCAGACATGCTGGTGGACGAACAACCTCACCAATCAATGAATTTTAAATTAATGAACACCCTGTGTGACAAGATAGTGTTAAAAATGGCATCCTTATGACGTGTTTATGTATATTTCGATTTGTTAAGACCAGGAAAGAATGTTAGAAGCGTAGTAATCTTTTTTCCAGGAAATCACCCTCGGGATCTCTTGCTTTTGGTCTAGACGTACGATGTGCCCAATGAAAGAAAATTGTCCGGACTTTACCAGTCTGGATGAGGAAGTAGTCCCAGTTTTAATACTTCTTAAAATGAACTAAGCCTTGATCGAACTTCCAGAGAATGATCGAAAGTTTAGACCGATAATTAGTTCTAATCCAGAAGGAATGATAAAACTCAACCGAATATTCCTGAAAGTCTACGCTTTGGAAAAAAAATATGTTCTGATTTATTTATGATAAGGTTCTCATTTTTATTCGACTCTTTTGGCATTTCGAGATTAGGTGCTTTGTGCATTTTTTCGGTAATTTTCTTGATTTTTTTCTGAACCAGTGTGTTTTCAGAGAGTCAAGTTAATATAGTCGTTAGTGCACTTGATTTGTATCTTGAGGTTACACGATACAAGTCCTCAGTTGGAGTCTGAACATTTTTTTGATCGCATGAACTCTTATGTGCAATCAGTCACAAAAGGAGTATAAAAGCGAAGAATTGAATTTATTCCACCGGGTTTATCTACATTGCTTCTCTCTGTCGGCAGGAATGGCACGTTATCTGCAGAGAGAGGTGCACAAAGCACGAACACCGTAGCTCCACATCAATCATAGGGATCTTAGGAAAAAATTGCACATATGACTTGTTCAGAATTTGAATCCACAGCCGTCAGAGCGACAGGCAACCTTCTAAACTACTTGGTCACATAGACCCCCAGATTAAGCCTCAGTCAAAATTCTCAATGTGCACACATTACGCGGTTAAGTTACAGAAGACTGATACTTGCTAGGATCTAAATTACAAATACCTCTGAATGCAGAGAAAGGTTCGTCTGAATGGTCAGGGACACTGGTGATAAGGAAAGCATGTTTCGCGCAAAAATCAGACAGAGGCGCCATATTAGTCGCTCTGAATACGCCTAAACACATAGCGGACAAAGACAAAAAAAAGATTTAAAAAAACAACAGAGCACTGTTTTGTCTGTATTCTAATCACCACCCATATTTAGCTCAACAGAAAGATTACTATTGGATATAGAAAGTCACGCACGATGACATTTAAATTTCCCAAGTCGAAGTCGATTTGCTGCGTGCATTTGTAACAACCAATCAGCTGCTTGACGCTTGGCTAATGCAGAGCCAACTATAAACTTATACAGTTACTAGATTTGACTGTGGCTAATGTGACCAAGGACTAATTATTGAAACAATTGATCAGGGTTGGTGATCCCTGTTTGTAAGAGCTACTGTCACGACTACTATGTTGTGAATGTCAGAGATACGGTATTCTATGCTGTATGTAACATGTGAGGAGAGTCTGGCTGAATGACTTAGAGTACGGGCTGCCATTCGGTAGACCCGCGTTCAATTTCCGGTAAGGTCAAGTAGTTCTTTTCTTGCGGCAGCTATTAAATTTCTCACGCTCATGCCCCCATCATACTCCACCTGAAAAGCGGTATTACAGGCAGTAAATACTTTTATCATACAAGTGATTAATGTTGTGTCTTTACAATTGTAGTTTAGTATAATCACCCTAATATACCCAAAATTTGAATGAGTCCAAATCTGCACTATACAGTTTCCAAGCTGACACATTTCACTTTTTTTTCCCGATCCAGAAGCACTTGAGCTTTCAGCTCTTCGTGCTCGGTGCCATGGACATCGTAACCCTTTGGTTCGGTGCCACGAACACCGTGAATCTGGGGAACCTGTTTATTCTTTACACCCCAATTAGGTATTATAACTAAAAGAATGTAGTAATCTTAGTTAATATATTTGAGATGTCGGCGCTTTATGCAGTAAAAAAAAAATATTTTTAAATGGTGAGTTTAAGGGACAGTAGAACGGTTACAAAGTAAACAAGATTGCAAAAGTGGGAAGATTGTGTTCGTGGAAGTGATACAACTGTGTTTGAGGAACAGTTTAACGCGGGCGTAGGGTTTGACAGCGATGTACTGTGTTATTGTGAATCTGTACGTCTTTGTTAACTTTGAGTTAAGTGTCCTCTTCGATATTGTTCGTCTGCTGTCTATTCTTGTTTGCATGTCTGCTTGCTTGTCTGTTATATAATAGTTTTGTACAGATGCTAGTGCTAATGATGCAGAAATTTTTTTTTTTCTTCTTCAAATCTGAAATGTCTTGCGGGCAATACTAGAAAGTACAAGAACATGGACAGGAATAAGACTGTTTCTTCACAAAAATTGTTAACCCGTACAGTCATGAATGCTGAGAAAAAGAAATACGGTATGAATGCACTATTCAGTTAATGAACTTGTTAAACTTTTTTACGTGAGATATGGCTGCCACTGTATATTTGCCTATTTATCTGATTGCTTGCCTGTTCTATAAATGCTAAAGATGCAGATAAGTTTAGCGGGCAAGAGAAAGATAACAAGATAAGTGAGAAAGGAAACATTAAGAGATTGATATATATCAGAGTGATAGTGTGTACCAACATGGCGAGATTCAGCACATGTAGTAGATCTAGAGTGAGCAGGAGTAGCGTTGTTGTTAGTGAACTTGCATCTTGGACGCATGGTCCGGGTTCATTTCCTCAGTGGACGTGGGATAATTTTCCAACCGTAACGGCTCTTAGGTAAGCCCAGGCTCAACTGGGTACAAGAAAAATCACTGGGAAATAAAGGCGACCGGCGTGATGTTGACCACATCACCAATCGTTTGCCAACAGTCAATAAAAAATACTGGTTTAACACCGTACTCGCCAATATAATTCGAAACAGGAGAAAGGGTTCTTTACTTTTTTTTCTTTAGTATATCTAGGAACGCACATTTAGAAGACCGACCGGAAGAAGTACAGGACAGGCACTGTTTTGAAACAAGCAGGGAAAGTGGAGTATGGGAAGAGAAATACTTGAAGAAGATAGATGGAGACTGATATTAAAAGGATAGGTAAGACGTGAACAGAATTGAAAATGATGGCAAGAGAGAGGAAGAGCTGGAAGAAGTTTATTGAAGATATGTGCTCCGTTAGGAGTTAAAAGGTGAAGAAGAAGATCTAGTAAGTCAAATTTCGCAGCGAAGATGACACTTCATTTAATCTGACACGGAAAGGCTGACATTATACGAAATGTATGTCATGCTTTCATCGACCAGAAATGACAGAGGTAGAAAAGGTTGATGTATCAGATTGGCTGGATGTGAGTGTATGTGCGTGTAAGCTGTTTGAATGCACGTTGGGAAACATCAAAGACATGTACAGAGGATATGATTTGCTACTTCCCGAGAAGTTTACGTTTTAGTACACGACTTCAGAGCTGCTTGAATGTCAATCTGCTTGTAAGGAAAGACTAGATCAACGTATGCACGTTGCTACCCACACATGCAATATTGTATATATTGTATAGAAAGTAACATGTATAGTACAAGTATTATAGTCAGTGTCTTCAAGGTTTACCGATATATATTTGCTATAAATTGTATACGTTATATATACTTCGATCAGGCGGAGCACAGGCATCAACAATAACAACAAGGAAATCAAACATAGGAGATGCAAGTGCTTGGGACTACATTAAGAATGCAGAAGACCAGATACCCACATGTGGCTTTGAAGTGGAATCCGGGAGGCAGGAGAGGTAGAGGGTGACCTAAAGAGTCACAGAGACGAACTGGAGGCAGAGAAAGAGAGGAGACTGGACAGACATGGAAGGAAATAATCTGGCTTGCTCAAGTCAGATCTGGTTGGAAGAAATTTGTTGGTGTCTTATGCTTCAAGAGGAGCTATGAGAAGAAAAATGTTATAAACTTCCTCCTTCTCCTCCTCTTTCACCTCTCTGTTGTTGTCATGTTCTAGGGACTGTATGCAGTCATTAGATTACTATATTCAAAACAATGTAAAGCCATATATCTTTGCTGTACTGGTTTGGAATGAATTTATTGTGTGTCAAATGTATGCAATAATTGACAAACACGGTGCGAACCAGTGCAGGATTAGGCTAGCGCGGGGCCTGTAGCAAATTTTAGCGCGGGGCCCTAGGTTTTGTATGATAATAAAATAAAACACAACTTTTACAAACAAACTTGTCTCGATTTAATGTGAGCAAATTTAGAGATAATACTAAACAAATCAATTTCTCTAAGTAAATTCAATGTTCAACGATATAAGGTGAGGTTATTTAGACGATCTTGTCCCATCGTGTTTCTTAACTCACTTTTATACGCTTTAATGTCGAAAAAGAACGTTCTCCGCTGCAGTTAGTAATCATTAAAGACAAGTAAATTCGTAAGACTATTTCTACATTTGGGAAACACGACTCTAATGAATTTTCCATTACAAGTTTATTAAATTGCAGTTCAAGAGCCTCATGCTTTTCGTTGCTAATAGCAGCAGCTACATTAGTTTTACAGCAGTAGACGACTAAGATGGTTGGGACATGTGAGAAGAATGGAAATTTGCCGCATACCAAAACAAATGTTGTTCTGTGAACTTTCGGAGGAAGAGGCACCAGGGCAGACCACTGCTCAGATATAAAGATGTCTGCAAAGCCTCAATGAAAAACTTTTCTATAGGTCCCAGCACATGAGAGGGACTAGCTGATGACAGACAGAGTTGTGTGGAAAGCCAAATTACGAAAGGGCGCAGAGTCTTTTGAGAAGAGACTTATGTATGAGCTGAACGACAAGAGAGAAAAGCGAAAACTCAGAAGTTGTCACAGTAAAACACTTGCCAATTGACCGTCTGTAAAGATGAAAAAGGCCATAGACATTAGTTTTAAGAAGTTCAATGAACTGCATAAGTTAGTCGCCTAGGCTTTCTTCCAAATCCTCTTGGTAAGAGCTGACAATATTTGGAGTTCTTTTCAAGATCTCTTCCTCTGTAATAGATTTTAACTGCCGGAGTATTCCAAATACACCAGTCACTCTATGGTACAGCCTAAATCAATAACTTTGCAAACAAAACAGAACAGTTGTCTTTTAGTTTCTGTATAACACAACCAATCTTTCACGTGAGTTTTGTTTGTTGGTGTATGTGTGTATGTGAAAACGACGTTTGACAAAATCGTGGATTGTTTGAAGTTGTTTGGCCATTCACCAATATCGTTGAGTATATTTTAATTTCGTTGTGTTTTTGGCTTGTAGATGATGTTGCTACATTAGAAGCATTTGCTGTGCTTTCTGCCTCTCTTTGGCTTGAAGATGATATGGCTAAATTGGAAGGACTTGCTGTACATTCGATTTCAGTTTGTCTGGTGAAAAATGTGGCTAAATCGTGAAGAGTTGCTGATCTTAATGGTAGTATTGGTAATGATGATTCTTCTAAGGCACTGCTTTCATCTACTACACAGTGGGACACGTCTTCTGTATTTTCTGCTTCGATTTCGTTGGATTCAGCACCATCACACACGAAATTTAAAAATTCAGACAGCTTGCGTGTTTTTATATAACATCTGGTTATTTTTTCCATTTTCATCTGTCACATAGGCGCGGGGCCCCTAGAAGCGCGGGGCCCGTAGCATTGCTACTTCTGCTACTAGGCTAATCCGGCTCTGGTGCGAACTATTGATCTCAGAGATTGCAGAAACGTTACCTTACAACCAGCATCTCATAGTTTATATTTCGATTTGGTAAAAGTGTAGCCTACATAAATTGTCTCACTTAGTAAAACTTATTTCAGGGTTTAATTATGTCTTCAATTCTCTCCTGAATAATTTTGTTTCGCACTTCAATGCCTGCTTTCATGAATCTTTGATCATTTCTTATCAGAGTAAGCCCAACATATCCCCATCTTCTCTTTCTTATGACTGTTGACAGCAGTGATTCGTGAAATATAGACATTCTACAAGATTAGAAATTTAAAAATACTGGTTCATAAGTAAAATCATGTTTCAGAAACTGAATTATTTTGATGACATTAAACTTCAGAGTGGATTAAAGTGGATTAGAGAAAACAATATTTATTTATAAAACAATATTTATTTATAAAACAATATGTAGGGTTTTAATTCTCTTTAAGGCGAGGCATGCCCTTTCAACCTAAGGGCGAACATTGTTTTAGTTATAACAGAGGATGTATGCCAACAAACATAAAAAGTAAAAAATTAACTCCTTTCGGAGAATCCAAATTTTTAATGTTTGGTATGGGTCGCGAACTCTCTTTCAAAATCACATACAAATCCCAAAGATTGGTTTAAGAAATGACCGATATGGAGCGTTGGAAGAAACAGAAAAAGAGGAGTATGACAACCGAGGAGGCAGGGAGCTAATTAGAGATCGAGAAGCTTTCAGACAGTTTGTAATGAAAGCACCGTTCTGCAAAAGACATGTTAAAGAAGATTTTCAACTTATGCTGACAACACACTCGCGTGAGAGCTACCTTTTTACAAATTTGTATAATAATTTTAATTATTTCATCTTGTATTCTTATTCGATTCCATCTCTGACTGTTGTATCAGTCTATCTATTTATATTCTCTTGTTTCTGTGTATCTCTCTGCCTCTGAAGAAAATCTATCATTCTTTTACTCCCTATTTCTATCATTTATTTTCTCACTGTCATACAAAATCCACTTCTGCATCCTTATAATTCTCGACAGAAAACTCATTATCCAAATCCCATTTCAACTGACAGCTCCTTTGACAACTTCTTGAACAAACCTGATACAAGTGGCTCTACTAAATTACACAAAGATATGATTGCAATGCCTGCTCACAACATGAGCTTAGATAACGGATCTGGACAGTGGAGCTTAGATAAGCGGACTTGTGGGCACAGAAAGGAATGAATTTCACAGTTACTAAATCTAGTTTTCTAGCTGACGTCAATCTCTAATTGAAATGTATACATCGCCGTCTGAAGTTAATGTAAATCAGAAAACGTCTTAAAAGAACAGATTAAAAATTAGATGTTTATAAGGGACATAGCCCGCATGGCAACTTGTCTTCATAAAATAACAGAAATTAACAAGGCTCTTGGTATGGGTCGGGATTAAGAACTTCTCAAGTGTGTTTTCATATGCAGAAAATTATGTGGGATTCTAGTTTATCGAATATTTTGACACTTGTAATTTGGACATTAGCCCGGATCTGAAGATTTGAAAATAGTTCATTGAACGCGCGCTATTTGCAATGCAAATCTATTCTCACATAATGCCATCAAAATAGAGCCCAATTAGTTCGTTCACTGATTGTTATTGTTAGCGGGGTAGTTCCTCTCTCTCTCTCTTTCTCTGTCCGACATGCACACACACACACACACACACATGCAGATGCACACACAGAGTATAAATGCTGGGAAACAAAGTGTATATAATGTGAACAAATAAATAACAATGCACGCATCACGAATTGAAGTTGGATGTAAATGGTTCAAGCAAGAAAGGACGTCCTAGCGAAATTTTAAAACAGCTTTACTGCGATAGACCAGTAACATCGGACTCAATTACAAAGAAGAGATGGAACGAGTTGTTCATGATAGAGCGGTATGGAGAAATTGCTGCAAAGTCCTAGGTAACATATCTTCAACAAAGTCAGAAAGTGGTAAACATGACCACACTTCTTGGAGTACATCATACCTCATGATGCAAAATATGATTAAAAAATCGCTCCAGAAAAGACTGATATTTAGAAATTATCATCACAGACAAACCTAAACAAAACTAAATGCACGTGTCCCAGAATGGTTGAGAATGTTCCTTATCTGGAACGATCACACCACATGCAGAAAATGTTGGGAAGTTCGATATGGAAGTCGAATCTTTACTTGGTATTATCAATTATCGAAGAAATTCCGAGAGTCCCAGGCTAGGACCAAAACTTTCCGGTAAGCTCACGGTAAGTAATTTGGCCTACAGGTTCCCTAACCACAGATCAGTACTTGATGATCTAAACTACAAATACATCTGAAGTCGGAGACAGGCGCGCCTGTATGGCGGAGGGATACTGATTAAAAGGAAAGCAGGCCTTCACGCAAAATTCAATCAGAAGCGCTAACAAGGCGCCCTGAATATACTTGAATATTCAGGCGAACGCAAGAAGAAGTAGAAGCATGGAAACAACCCGAAGAACAAAGAAATCGAAGATCTTAAACAGGGGAATGCCCGCCTGCCCAGCGTGTTCGTAGCGCGTTGGACTACGGGTGACAAGCTCCCTGTGAGCGCGGGTTCAATTCCGCGGCTGGCAGAAAAGTCACAGGTTCACCATTTTCTCGGTGTTCGTGGCACCGAACCGAAGAGTTACGATGTCTATGGCACCGAGCCGAAGAGATGAGAGCTCAAATGCTTTTGGATCAGAAAAATAAAACAAATAAACAATAATTTTTTTTTTAATTTTAAAAAAACTGGAATAGCACAAAGAATAGAGAAATCTAATATATTAAACATGGAATCAACCTGAAAAATAGAGAAATCTAAAATCTTAAACATGGAATCAACCTGAAGAATAGAGAAATCTAATATATTAAACAAGGGAACAACACAAAGATTTGAGAAATCTAAGATCTTAAACAGGGGAATAAGCAAAAGAAAGGAGAAATCAAAGAACTAACATAGATTAACATAAATTAGGGTTGCAAGAGGTAGCGAGTAACAAAAGAAAGGAGAAATCAAAGAACTAACATAGATTAACAAAAATTAGGACTGCAAGAGGTAGCGAGTAACGAAAGAAAGGAGAAATCAAAGAACTAACATAGATTAACATAAATTAGGACTGCAAGAGGTAGCGAGTAACAAAAGAAAGGAGACATCAAAGAACTAACATAGATTAACATAAATTAGGACTGCAAGAGGTAGCGAGTAACAAAAGAAAGGAGACATCAAAGAACTAACATAGATTAACATAAATTAGGACTGCAAGAGGTAGCGAGAACAAAAACTTAATCAAATAGCACCAATTGTAATCTTTACTTATTTCATTTCTATTTTTGTGCAATAGAAGTTTGTTTCTGTACAGAAACATCAACAAATTTAGTTTTTTTATCTGAAATAACCAATTATTCTCTCGAGTCACATCTCCTGTTTTGTTTTGGCTAACATTTATAATTATTTACGTGTTTCATTTATTTGTGTGTGTTTTAAAATAATTATGTCACAGTAATTCCTTGTTTCTCACAAAATATACATCATCAAATGTCAAATATATCAAGCTTTTCAATTATGAACATAGAAAATGAGTTATATCAATGACGCTTTGATGATATATTTCAGTTTGTCAGTTTTTAGCAGTTTTACATTACTCACGTAGATTTGTTAGAAATTCAGAGCAACTCAAATGTGATTGTTTTCATAGAATTCATTTATGTCCTAGTTGTGGAGGCAACAAACCCACAGCAAACACACACAAGATCCCATCAGCAGACTAAACAGAAAACAGCACACGACAATCTTTCGCTTAAGAACAGGTCACTGCAAGCTCAACCATCACATGCACAGAATAAAGCCTGCTCAGACTGCACAGTGTGCATGCCAGACAGAACAACAGACTGCAGAGCACATCCTGCAGTCATGTCCATCATACATACACCAACGAAACGATTCATGGCTTCAGAAATGAAACTTATAGAGCAAGCTATGGGGAACTTTCGAGGAACTCCAACTGACATGCAGCTTCATAGAGACAACCCATCTCATGTCCATCTCATGGTTTAGACGAGCTTACGAAACCGACCGCAAAGAAGAAGACGATTTATGTCCTAAAAGATATCACCATGGGTAATGTCAATTTATTACAGTTGGATTTTGCCCTACCAGATGTTAGGAAAGACAATATGCAATGACTGCAGTTTGATTCTGTCCTGCGAAATATCAGGAAATACAATATGCAACGACTGCAGTTTGACTCTGTCCTGCGAAATATCAGGAAATACAATATGCAATGACTGCAGTTTGACTCTGTCCTGCGAAATATCAGGAAATACAATATGCAATGACTGCAGTTTGACTCTGTCCTGCGAAATATCAGGAAATACAATATGCAACTTTCCTTCCACAGTTCTTCATGTTTCCTTTGAACATACATACCATCTTTTTTTATTTGATGTCCATCGGAGAGCTGTCATAGCCAATATCAATATTGGCAAACGACATACATAACCAATCTGCCTCTATCTTCGTCTTTTGATGATGGTTTCCAATGATGCACAGTTTTGCAAAGTCTTTAAATCCACCAAACTAACTTTTATTTCCAGTTTTTAAAACAATATAAAATAGTGATACCGAGACAAGGGATGACTGTAAGTACAACTGTGTAGCATAAACACATAAAAACAATGTAATATAGTATAAACAAAGCACAAAACCAAGATACAGCGACGTTTCGATCAAAAAGCCTTTATCAAGCAAAGTATATAAAACAAGCAAACAAATCAGAACTTCTATTCGGTAGATATTCTTCTTTCCCCCCATGAGGCCATTACCTTGTAGTGGTGGGGGCTTGCTACCTCAATGATCCAGAAAGCTATGCCGGCAGGAACGTTCTGTTCCTGGAAGGGTTACCCATGCCGGACAGGTCCAAGGTGAGAGGTCAGACTAAATGTGGCCTCCTGGTCCTCCAGGTTGGGGTTGGGAGCAGGCAACAACTCTGCCCCATAAAAAGAAAAAATGTTACAGAAACTTCAAAAGGAAAAAATGCTCTCGATGTCCAGCGGTCTTGAGACAGAGTACCACTGTCAGCATGAACAGTATGGGTGAAAGCTGCAAGGAAGCCCACGCTGGGAATTCAAGTCTGCTGGATGTCAAAACTAAACTAAGAATAGGATTCTGGAACGTCAGAACAATGTTCGAGACCACAAAGACATCACAGGTGGTAAAAGAGATGCAACACTATAAATTACACATTCTAGGGTCAGCGAAAGTAGATGGACAGGCTTCGGACAGACGACAACTAGAACAGGGGAAACCATCTACCGCCAACGGTAGTAGCAGACATACCAGAGCCAACAGAGGAATTAGAAATTGGCATTGAAACACCCAGCCGGGATGAGATCATTAGTTAGTTAGTTAGTCTTTCCTCTTGGGCCTGTGGGCGGCGCATAGGCAGAGGTCATAGCTCTCCATGTCTCGCGGTTCGTTGCTATTTGTTTTAAGTCTTTAATGTTTACTAGGCCCATCGTTGAGCCTTCTCTGGTGATGGTTCTAGCAGAGTCTCTCTTGGTCTTCCTCGTTTTCTTTTCCTCTGGTGTCCATATGAGGGATTGGTAAGGAGTCTTCTCTCATCCATTCTAAGTGTGTGGCCGATGAGATCATTACAGCAATTAAATCTCTTAAGAATAACAAGGCACCAGGGAATGATAACTTAAACGCAGAACTATTCAAAATAGACCCAGAACTTGCAGCTAATATATTGCAACCCTTGTTTACTACTATATGGAATACCCAAATAATACCTGATGCATGGAACAGAGGAGTCATCATCAAGATCCCCAAGAAGGGCTCCCTTGCCGATTGTAATAATTGGCGTGGAATAACACTGCTTTCTGTCCCAAGTAAAATCTTAAGCAAAATCATCGTACAACGTATTACTGATGCTGTGGATAAGAAACTAAGAAAGGAACAAGCAGGATTTTGCAGAGGACGGAGCTGTATAGGACAAATATTTGCTCTTAGAAATATCATAGAGCAATGCACAGAATGGCAAAGCAAACTCTATATCAACTTTGTAGATTTTGAAAAGCTTTTGATAGCATACACCGCGAAAGTCTATGGCGTATCTTAAGATGGTATGGAATCCCACTGTGTTTTATAAATATTATAAAAGCTGCTACAGCAAGTTTGCATGCAGTGTTGAAACTTCAGAACTAAAGTTTGAAGTAAAAACAGGCGTGCGACAAGGATGTGTTATGTCAGCCCTATTATTCAACACTGTCATAGATTGGGTGATGCGTAAAACAACGGAAGATAAGGCAAGAGGAATTAGATGGACGCTCACATCCACTCTGGAAGACCTAGATTTTGCAGATGACATCGCACTCCTATCTCATACACATAGAGATATCCAGGAAAAGACCTGCCGCCTTAACCAATATAGTGAGATGGTTGGGCTGAAAATAAATCAGAAGAAAACTGAAGTAATGACTCTGAACATAGCAACCCCAGCACCAGTCAAACTAGAAGGTAAAACCTCCGAGATACAACCGCTTTCACATACCTTGAAGTGTTATTAGCAATGAAGGAGGCGCTGGATCTGACATTAAAAACAGACTGAGTAAGGCACGAAGTGCATTCATGACCCTTCAGACCGCCTGGAAATCTGCCCAATACAGCATCAGAACCAAGACTAGTATCTATAACAGCTGTGTGCTGTCAACATTGCTGTACGGATCGGAATGCTGGAGAATGACAGAACAGGATATGTCAAGACTCTCCGCCTTACATACAACTTGTCTGCGAAAAATCTTACGCGTGTACTGGCCGACTACTATCTCGAATCAAGAATTGCTTGCACGATGCCAACAAGAGAATATGGGCACTATCATCCGAAGACGACGCTGGAGATGGATTGACATGTGATGCGCATGGAGACTGGCCCGACACGAAAACTGCACTGAGATGGACTCCAGAGGGTAGGCGAAAGCGTGGAAGACCCAAGACGACCTGGAGGAGAACGATAGAGCAAGAGCTGAAGGAAATGAATCATAGCTGGAACACAATACAGAGGAAGGCCATGAACAGGGAAGAATGGTGTACGTTTGTTGTTGCCCTAAACGCCAAGGGCGTAACAGGCTAAAGAGAAGAGAGATATAAAACAAGCAAACAAATCAGAACTTCTATTCGGTAGATATTCTTCTTTCCCCCCATGAGGCCATTACCTTGTAGTGGTGGGGGCTTGTACCTCAATGATCCAGAAAGTTATGCCGGCAGGAACGTTCTGTTCCTGGAAGGGTTACCCATGCTGGACAGGTCCAAGGTGAGAGGTCAGACTAAATGTGGCCTCCTGGTCCTCCAGGTTGGGGTTGGGAGAAGCAATAACTCTGCCCATAAAAAGAAAAATGTTACAGAAACTTCAAAGGAAAAATGCTCTCGATGTCCAGCGGTCTTGAGACAGAGTACCACTGTCAGCATGAACAGTATGGGTGAAAGCTGCAAGGAAGCCCACGCTGGGAATTCAAGTCTGCTGGATGTCAAAACTAAACTAAGAATAGGATTCTGAAACGTCAGAACAATGTTCGAGACCACAAAGACATCACAGGTGGTAAAAGAGATGCAACACTATAAATTACACATTCTAGGGTCAAAGAAAGTAGATGGACAGGCTTCGACAGACGACAACTAGAACAGGGAAACCATCTTATACCAGGAAGAGACGACGGAATCATTCAGCAGGAGTTGCACTAATAATAAGGAAAGGATTGAATAAACATCTCTTAGAGTGGCACCAGATTAATGAAAGATTGTTGAAAGCCTGATTTAATGGGAAACAAGGAAAGCTAACTATCATTCAATGCTATGCACCCACTAACGAAGCCGAAGAAGAGGACAAAACACATTTTATAGAAGGTTACAGGAAATAGTGGACAAGGTTCCAGCTCAGGACGTTTTGTGCATAAGGGGAGACCTAAACGCAAAAGTTGGAAACAATAACAGACACAGAGAAGCAATAATGGGAAAAGAGGGATGTGGCACTGCAAATGAAAATGGAGAAATGTTGAGAAATTTTTTGTCTAAAAACAGACTGATCATGGGAGGCACATTGTTTCCACACAGGACCATACACAAGTACACATGGATATCCCTAAATGGAAGAGATGAAAACCAGATAGACCACTTTATGATCAACAGCAAATGGCGAAAGACATTACTTGATGTAAAGGTGAAAAGAGGAGCTGACGTGGGCAGCGACCACCACCTTGTCGTTGCCATGATCAGGCTCAAACTCAAGAAAACATATATACAAGCCAAGACAAGAACAGAATACTTTAATGTTAACCTATTAAAAGACAGAGAGATTGCTACAAAATATATAGTGAAACTAAAGAACAGATTTCAAATCCTGTCAGAGCAGTCAGACACAACACCAACTGAAAGTATCCAAGAAAATGGAATGCGATCAAAGGCACATATAAAATAGTTAGCAGTAGGGTACTGGGAACCAGTAAGGACAACATAAAGAGTGGATAAGTGGCCAGACCTTAGAATACATCCAAAAGCGAAAGGAGAAAAAAATCTCATCAATAGCATTAGATCAGAACGTCAAAAAGATACGGCAAGAAAAGAATATACAGAACTAAACAAAATGATAAAAAGAAGTGCTAGAACAGACAAGAGAAAATTTATGGAAAAGACAGCAGAAATAGCAGAAAAGGCTGCTAAAGTACATGATCTGCACACACTGTACAAGATTACCAAACAATTATGCGGAGGTAAAAGACACAACCATAACATGCCAGTCAGAAACAGTCTAGGACAACTGTTGACAACAGAGCAGGAGCAGGATATGAGATGGACATCCCACTTTGAAGATGTGCTAAACAGACCTGATCCTGAACATCCACCGGATATCCCACCGGCCGCACAGGATATTGATATCAACCTCAAATTGCCAGAAAAGCAAGAAATAGTAAAAGCTATTGGATCCCTGAGAAACAACAAGCACCGGGAAATGATGAAATGACAGCAGAGCTTTTCAAGATCGATCCAATCTTAGCTGCAAACATATTAGAGCCATTGTTTGCAGATATCTGGGAGAAAGAAGAATTGTCTAAGGATTGACTAGGGTAATGGTGAAAATCCCAAGAAAGGAGACCTAACAGATTGCAATAACTGGAGAGGAATCACGTTGCTTTAAATCCCAAGTAAGATATTCTGCAAAATTGTCATAATGCGAATATAAGAAGCAGTAGACAAGTGTCTACGAATGGAGCAAGCAGGATTTAGGAAAGGAAGAGGAACAAATGAACATATATTTACCTTGCGTAACATTTTAGAACAATGTAGCGAGTGGCAAAGGACTATATACATCAACTTCATAGATTTTGAAAGGCATTCGACAGCGTCCACAGAGACAGCCTATGGAAGATACTGAGACAATACGGCGTACTGCAGAAGCTTGTCAACATCATAGCCCTCTTCTATAAAGATTTCTCCTGCAACCTAAAGAATTCCAACAAAACATTCCCAGTAAAATCTGGTGTAAGACAGGATGCGTAATGTCCTCTCTTTTGTTTAGTATTACAATTTACTGGGTGCTAAAAAATGTCATAAAACAACAAGCACCAAGAGGAATAAGATGGACCCTTTCGAGATGCTTGAGGACCTGGACTTTGCAGACGATATAGCCCTGGGGTCACACAAATATGAACATATACAAGAGAAAAGTGCAATACTTCACAGCACGGCAAAGACAGTAGGCCCCAAAACAAACACAGGAAAAACAAAAATTATGACAAACAGTGAAATCCAACAACCAGTAATGTTAGAAAATGAAACACTGGAAAGGGTTGAGCAGTTTACATATCTTGGTAGCGTACTGACACTAAATGGTGGCACAGAGGAAGATATAAAATCACGTCTAAGTAAGGCCAGAACCGCTTTTGCCAGAATGAAACCAGTATGGAAGTCCAAATCTACAATAGGACCACAAAGCTTAAACTCTATAAAAGCATTGTTTGCCAGTTTTGCTCTACGGATCGGAGTGTTGGGGATGACCAAAGGAGATACTAGCAGGCTGTCAGTTTTTCACCACTCTTGTCTTCGCAGAATCTTGGGAATCTTTGGCCAGTAAAAATATCCAATAACCAACTACTCCAAGACACAAGACAAGAGGCAATGAATGACATACTCAAAAAGAGAAGATGGAAATGGCTCGGACATGTTATGAGAATGAGACAAGAAATGCCTGCAAGGATAGCCCTCACTTGGGCACCAGAGGGAAAGAGAAAGAAAGGCAGACCACGGACAACATGGAGGCGCATGATGGAAGAGGAGCTGGGCACTGCATCTCTGACGTGGGGCTCTGCGCTGAAGGTTGCACGGACAGGAGAGCATGGAAAGTCCTTTCTGAAGCCCATGTGTCACTAGGCATGACGGGATTAAGTAAAGTAAGTAAGATATTCTTCTTATTCGTGAAGCGCTGCATATCGACCACTTGTCAACCACTCTGTGTGATTTGTATGTGATCTGAGCCTAAGAATGATTGTACGTTGTGCGCCTACAAGTAGGCCAGCACATCTGATTTCTGCGCTGCTTTTTATTTACTAGGTAGCATCCCTAGGGCCTACATCAGTCGCCTCATACGACATGCACTGTAGGTTGCAGTGGTACTATTCTTTGCTTCCTTTGCGGGTCCCGGCACCACACGGGCGATACGATAGATATGACAAATTAAAGTTAAAGGGTTTTTAAGCCGAAGGATTGACGTCATTGCACCGGGTTTTACCCCATATGCTCGGCTCTTTTCCGCAGGCACGGCATGTCATCTGCCGAGAGTATTGCACAAATCATTAACTCTGTAGCTCCGGCAACAATCCTAGGGTCTTTAGAAAATGCACTCGTGAACAGAACAGCGCGGTCCGGATTCGAACCCACGACCTTCGACTCGCAATTCAAAAGAGCGTAACCCCTTAGCCACATAGACACCCCTTCCCCCTCCCCAGACATAACAAATACAGTCAGACACAAAATCCCTAAATCATTTATTTTTTAGAAGACACAATATATAGTACAAACAACAATATTCAAGTAACAAAATAAGCAACATATTATGAACTTATGATTTCAGTCTGAAAGATAAAATTACAGTTCGATCTAAACTCTTTGACCACTTCCGCTGACTTCCTGTGAAGTTATTAATTGCTACTAGAAAGTTCCTTGCTTTAAAAAAAATCCAACTGAAATAACAAACTAATTTCAGAGCTAATGGACAATGCTATAATTGTTGTAAATTCTTGGGAGTCTTTGGGCCATCTCTCTAGGACTTTTAAGTCTCTTTTTTTTCTCAATACGACGATGATTGTGACTGGTATCCTGTTCTCAACCAGAGAATTGAGACAAGACATCAACCGTCACTTCCTTTCGTCTAGTTCCAAGCCATCCTTTTTTCTTTGCAACGCACACACCCACATAGACACACATACGTACACACAGAGGCAGACACTCGAACAGATACATTCACACATCTTCTTCTTCAACTTCGAACCTCAGTAATTATGAATTTTCACTCTTTTCCATATAGTGCAATGGGTGAGGGGGGAGGGGAGTGCCCGGCTATTTTTAAAACCCAGAAACCTCCAATAGCTCCAGGCGTGTAGTGCTCTGCTTAGTGCTGCGGAGACTACGCTCACACATAAATACTCTCACGACTGGTTTTTTTTTCTCAGCGTCATTATCTCCCTTAAGGCTGTAGGTCATCCCAGTGTTCATGAAGCCGAAATAACGAGAAGAGGATTTTCATTTGTCCAAGTTCTTAATTAATCTTCGTTTTTTCACTCTGAACCATTTCTTCCAACTTGACGAGTAAGTGGATGTGAGAGAGATAGTAGATTTAATGAAATATGAGAGCAGTGTGGATTTAGAGTACGATAGAGAAGTCGTAAGACCAGACAGGGGTAAAATGGGAAGATAACTCATAACAGTTTGGTTGAAATTGATTTTTGAAAACTTTTAGTGGTAAGTTAAAGAACTTGAAATCAATACTGTACGTCTTCCCTAGAACGGAATGCTGACCTTATGAGTGAACACTGCATTTAAAACTACATGGCACCAGAGATGAACACCATACTACAGTCGACTTCGTCATAAGAACGCGTCTAACGGTATAATCATCAAAACTACATGGCACAGAGATGAGCCCATACAACAGAGACTTCATCATAAGAACACGTCAACGGTATAATCATAAAACTACATGGCACCAGAGATGAACACCATACAACAGTCGACTTCGTCATAAGAACACGTCAACGGTATAATCATCAAAACTACATGACACCAGAGATGAGCCAACAACAGTCGACTACATCATAAGAACACGTCTAACGGTATAATCATCAAAACTATCGATCGCACAGAATGAGCAATAAAATAGACTTATTAGAACGTTTATAATCATCACTACAGGGCACAGTGAGAAATTTTCTTATTGCTTCCAACAGGTTTAATCGATCAATCACAAACTCTGGCACCAGAGATGAGCACCATACAACAGTAGACTTCATCATAAGAACACGTCTAACGGTATAATCATCAAAACTACATGGCACTAGAGATGAGCTCCAGACAACAGTTGACTTCATCATAAGAATGCGTCTAACGGTATAATCATCAAAACTACATGGCACCAGAGATGAGCACCATACAACAGTAGACTTCATCATAAGAACACGTCTACGGTATAATCATCAAAACTACATGGCACCAGAGATGAGCACCATACAACAGTAGACTTCATCATAAGAACACGTCAACGGTATAATCATCAAAACTACATGGCACCAGAGATGAGCTCCAGACAACAGTCGACTTCATCATAAGAACACGTCTAACGGTATAATCATCAAAATATCGATCGCAAAGAAGAAGAATACTAGAACGTTTATTATACGGTATATGTCAGTGCAATTTTCTTATTGTTCCAACAAGATTTTATCTGATACTCCACACTAATTCCTCTTAACCTTTCATTTACAATTATTTGTTGGCAGAATATTCGAATCATCGAAATTTTCTGTTAAAAACTGTATAATAATTCCTCTCGTATCGTTATAAGTTACATAGGGCCTGCAAGTAATTTATCCAGACCGCTCTGTCCTAGGCAACTCGCTCAATCTCTTCAGTGGAACTGAGACCAATATCTCTCAGCAAAGTTTGTTCACGACCTCCTTAGGTGTCCTCTCTCTTGAACCCTCTGCACCCCCTTCAATGTCTGCTTTGATAATCTTTGATCCTTTCTTCTCAAGGTGTGTCTAACATATATCCATCTTCTTCTTATAATAGTTGTTGCTGGTGGTTGACCAGACATTTCTTTGATTTCATCACTTCTCCTGAATTCGTTCCATTTTATAATAATTATTTTTCGCAGACATCTATTTTCAAATGCATTCAACTTGCTTTCTATATCTTTAGTCATTTTCCAACTCTCACTGGCATATGTTAGGACTGATACAACATTTGAATTGAAAATTCGTAATTTAGTTTTAATACAAATTATACAACTTACAGTTATATATTTTATTTAGATTTATTTAAAAACTTAATAGAACTGAGATATTATATAAAAACTATAACATAACTTTAGAAATCTTCTAGGAAAACTTAATAAGACTTTGGATATAAACTAGCAAAATGTGATAAAAGTCTTCAGTTTTCTAGCAAAACGTAATGATAAAACTAACAAAAATCCGACGTTTCAGTCGTAGACCTTTGTCAAGGGACAAATACAAACAAGGAATACTAAACAAACTAAAACATAGGTCTTAACGTGTCTTTGTCCTGAAAGCAAATGTATTACGTATCACTGAAGCTCCTCAGTTTCCTTCCTATCTGATCCGCTCTGACCAAACCAGATTTGTAGGTTTCCGCACATAACAAAACTTAATAGAACTCATGAGATCTTGTAGTAACACTTAATAAAAGTCTTTAATTTACTAACAAAATTTAAACTCTCGGAAACTTCTAGCAAAATATAACAAGTGAACTCATATTCACAACCATTCAACAAACACATAACAAAAACCCACATCAGCTCAACATTCAGACACACACAAGCCAATCTTGAGAGTTCACCATTCAGACACACAAGTACAGAACCTCTTCAAAGTAGAGATCCTGTTTGTATATAGATGTAAGTGTGTTTACTTCTTGTGTAGATAACTTGCATATGTCAACCTTTCAACATATCTCTAACAGTTCAATCTCTGTATCTATCTTCCTCTATTCCTCATTATATTGTGGAGTCTCTGTGGCGTGCAGGTAAAGTGTTCGCTTCTAATTCCAAAGGTATTCAGTTCGTTGCCCGGATGACTGATCTGGATAGTTTTACAATATCTCTGTTCTGATGTAGGTCAGGTTGAGTTCCTAGTAATATCGGAGACGGATATATAATGTAGGTCAAGTTAAACAAATAAAAAAACGTTTGGCAGTTTAAAATCGTTAGAGTAGATTGCAAAACCGCTGCCCAGGCAAAATTCTTTAAAACTTAAAATAAAATTTTCAGCATTTTTCCATCATAGTAAATTACATCGGACCTTTGCCGGGGCTACTTAGCTCTTGCACTGTTACTTTTTTTCTGCGTAAGAAATAGATCGGAAGCTTATATGGTTATTCACTTAAATGTAGTGACGATAGTCTAATAAAATCAATTAGTTATTCCCTTTTTTAATATACCAGTTGCAAGACGGTACAACCTAAAATGGAATCATTAAGAGGAAGGGTGGACCAATAAAAATGGATTGATGGAGTTACAGACATCTTAAAACTCCACAATACAACAGCAAATCAAACGACCGAGCGTGTACTATCTCGGAAATCGATCATCCGTTAAACCCGCTTCGCCTAACGACAAAAAAGAAGAGAATAACAAAAGAAAGAAAGAAGAGTGGCCAATGTTCAGAGGTAGAAACAGAGAGATTCGTTGTCTCTATGAGTTCAGTGATGTTCTATAGGGGCAGACCTATATTATGTAAAATATTATCAGCATTATTATTAAATGAATAATGTATTCATATCCGAAGTTTAGTATTGGGTGTTTACAGTGTCTAAATGGGAATAACTAACCTCATTACATTGGGTTTTCTTTATATGGCCCATACTATCTCTGTAGAAATGTCGCGATATTTGTCCCAAGTTTTGCACAAAGCATGAACTCCGTAGCAATCTAATTTATCCGCCATAATTCTCCAAATTCAGCTGCGAATCCAACCACACATTTCAGATTCGAACCAACAACTTTCATAACAGAGGACAAACATGTTGACCAAGTCACCACAAAGAACCTCCACATCTTTTCCAATTGACGTATTCAAACAGGGCGTGAGGATGAGGAAGGAAAGAGTTTAAAAGTACATGTATTCCTGTCTGTGTTCTTGCACATCTTAAACTCTGCTTTCAAGACATCCAAGATTTGAATAATGGTCTTCTCTATTTTTTGTTGAATGATCGATTGTTTGATGATAGGATCATCATCATTGCACTTCGGTGATTAACCATGTGTGCTCCGATTCCTTTCTTACACAGGAAGATATCAGCTGCAGTGCACGAACTCCGTAGCACCGGCGAGGGTGCCCAATGTAACTTTGAAGATAGTGAGGATATTTTTTGTAGTAATTTTAATTGTAATCTTTTCTTATGAATTTTGCCCGGACAGCGGCTTTCCAGCCTGCTCGTCTCGATTTTGTTCTGCCAAGTGTTCTTTTACGTGCTCACATTGAACACGGGACTTGCGTTTTATCTTTCGTCTTTACTAGGACTAGCAACTCGATCTCACCTACACTAAGATAGACAGAATAGTCTCCTACCTGAGATAGTACAACCATTCACTCATAAGATCAGGATTCTAGAAATATCTGATAGGTTAAGAGGAGCAACATGGTACCTTTGGGCACGAGAGACGATCACCTGACCTCTAAACCACACAAACTGCTTATCGTAATAGAATCGTTTTTATACGTTAATCCGTTTCAACAGCAGTCTGAAAGTTGTCTAGGTAGATATTTAAGACATCTCATGAAACTTATCTCTCCTCGTAAAACTTATCTTTCTTTACGCTTGATTAGTCGATAACAAGACAGTGAATGTAAACTATATCAATAAACCAGGTAAGAAGTACACCTGTGTGTTGTCGGGGATCGCAAGGACAGCAAGTAATACTAACACTACAACCTACAAGGCATGTCGTAAGAGGCGACTCAGGTAGGGGCCTGGGAAGCTACCTAGTAAATAAAAAGCGTCGCAGAAATTCAATGTGCTGGCCTACTTATAGGCACATAATGACACAACGTACACAATCGCTCTTAGATTCAGATCATTTACAAATCACAACGAGTGGGTTAAGAAGTGGTCGATATGGAGCGTTTGAAGAAGAAGAAGAAACAAGTAAGGAGTAGAAAATGACGTTAGGTAGGTGTACCCTGTGGAACAGTGCTTGCTGTCCAATGTTCTTATATATTAGGGCGCATGTGATTAATGATTGTGAAGGCACGGGCGCAGTGTGGCAATTGCAATAATAACAATAATAATAATGTAATATTAAGTCTTCTTCTTCTTTGCGTTCGTTCTTTACGACCAATTTTAATCACTCTTTGTGATATATTTGATCTTTGCCAAGAACGTGTATACGTTGCACATTGATTTGGTAGGCCCCTGAACGCATAGACTTCTACACGTTTAGGACATGTGCATCCGATTTCAGCTAACATATTAATAGTAACATGAATCGAACAAATAATAACAGATAAAAAAAGTAATCCTGATGAAACGTTTACTAAAAGATATTATGTGTTTACGAGATAAACCAAAACATACTGTCAATAATAAATACTTTTTGTCTTAAAATTCTAATAAGCGTTTAAGCTGGCGTGTAAAATATCGCGCAAGGGATGACTCATAAGAGCATCGTGGCACCTGCGGGCACAACGTTGGACAGCGCTGCTGTAGAAAATACAATCGAGTATCAATAGATAAGCACTTGAGTGGAACCCGCAAGGGAAACGACAGAAGAGACACTTCAAACAGAGCTGAAAACGGAGTCTTCAGAATGAACTGAAGAATTCCGGATTATTCTGAAAAACAATAACGAAAAGGAGTAGGATCGGGGCAAGTAGTGAACAATTCTTGATGTCATGTGCTCACAAAAATAGTAAGACCAGGAGCAGATAGTGAACATTTCTTGATGTCATGTGCTCACAAAAGCAGAGGGCAATACGCATAAGTCTCTGTGATGGATATCTGGGGCGTCGAGATTAGGTGCTCGCCTCTCGTGTCAAAGGTACCAGGTTCGTTCCCTAGTGGAGCCATCTGGATATTCTCTCTGATCTTGGTGTATGTGAGGTCGAGTTCCTAGTCCTATCGGAGACGGACGATGTTTCAGATGTCCCGTGTTCCATTCGAGCACGTAAAAAAAACCCTTGGCAGTTCATAATCGAGAAGGGCAGGCTGGAAAACCACTGCCCGGGTAAAATTCCTTATAAAAGATTAAAAATAAAATTCCTACACAAATATCTTCACCGTCTTAAAAATTACATAGGGACCACGCCGGTGCTACGGAGTTCGTGTACTGCAGCTTAGATCTTCCTGTGTAACAAAGAGATCGGAGCACACATTATTTCTCCCCGAAGTGCAAATGATGGTGGTGTAATCAATCAATAAATCAATCAATCAATCAAGCATAAATCTATGAGCTTAATTTGCCAATAACAAAACTAAGAACATAAACTATATCATTTCACACTGAATAATGACAGAACAATTAATTTATACTATACAATTTTAATCTTATAAATAATACATTTCTCGTCAGATTTCTATTTCAAAAACTTCAATATTGATCCTAACTGAAATTGAAAAGAAGCGTTGGTTCGTGTTGGAAACGTATGATGGTGGTATCATTCAACGCAGATTTCTATCTTTACCAGAAGAAAACAACAATCGAAAACTTGTCTCATCTGCACGCGCGTGTGACTAGACTGTCTCTTCTTGTCCAAAAGAGAACTGCACTTTGTTCTACTCAAGAACGAGTACTCTGACAAATAGCACTTGACAACAGTCGACTTCATCTGGGGCCCCCCGAGCTGTCCATGACAATTTGAACACGAGTATTGATAAATCAAAATTTCTTTAAACACAGTGTAGATCGTATGTCTCTGTGGCCCTGAGGTTCTAGTTACTGCTCACAGACATATATTTCTGAGATTCTTCAATTGTGTTTATCGTATAAAAAAGGTCACAGTTCAGAAAAAAGCAATGTATATAAACAAAACAGATGTATCTGTTTATTGATACATTTTTGATACTCTTGTTCTTACCTTCTTTGTTAAAAATGTATTGTTTGTTTTGGTACATCAATTTTTCTTGATACGTGTTCGCTCTTTTATGCAGTAGTATCTCTTCTTTGTCCGTTTTCTCACTGATATTATTTTTTTTTATTTCTGTAATCTACCAGATTTGTACAAGAAGAGTTTTTCGATTTCGTTGGCATCAAAGAATTTTTAATACTGAGATCACACAACCCACAGGTCTCAACAATATCAGAAAGGAAAGATTTTATAATCAGAAGACCCATTTTTATACAGGGTGTTCAACTTAAAAGCAGCCGTGAATGGAGCTAATCTGGCATATATGTATGGAAATGAGAAAGTTCAGTTATGACGTAGTATAGGTCAAGGTTGTGTGACGGTGTGTAATTGTAGTGCGGGAAGGGGCGATGAACAAATGTGACTAGGACGAGCTAGTCAGAACAGGTTTAAATAGTAAATAAACACAACTCAATGTGTACCTGGCAAGTTCCGAATTGTCAATGGGGCTGCAATTATCTTGAACATCCTGTAGTACCCCATCTTCTGAATTATACTGTAGCATGATTTTAGAACTGATTGGTCATAGGGAAGACCGACAGAACTGATTGGTCATAGGGAAGACCGACAGAACTGATTGGTCATAGGAAGACAACGACATAACTGATTGGTCATAGGGAAGACCGACAGAACTGATTGGTCATAGGGAAGACCGACAGAACTGATTGGTCATAGGGAAGACCGATAGAACTGATTGGTCATAGGGAAGACCGACAGAACTGATTGGTCATAGGGAAGGCCGACAGAACTGATTGGTCATAGGGAAGGCCGACAGAACAGATTGGTCATAGGGAAGACCAACAGAACTGACGCATGTTCCTTTGAGCTGTTCTTTCTTTATTTTCTCCAATCCTGTTTTACCTAACAGCGTCAGGATTAGAAGACATTTCTAAAACGGACTGTTGTGTGCTCTTCATAGACAGTGTCTTTTGTCGCCTCTCTTATCTCTGAGGTCCACCTTTTGCGTGGCCGGCCTTTTGCTTTGTATATACCGTATCGGAGTAACGTTGCTCTTTGAGGCACACGCACTGTCTGTTTGGGTAATCAGAATATGAGGCCGAACCATTCAATTTGTTGTTTCTTGATGAAGTTCAGTACTAATGTTGTACCCTATATTTTCCTGATGTCTTCATTTCTAAACCGGCCTCTTTTTGTTATTCCCAGCATGTTGCGCAGACACTTCATCTCTGCGGTGACTAATTTTCTTCTATCATTTGATGTCAGCGTCATGATTTGGCACTGGTAGCACAATGTGGGGAGGAAGATTGTGGTAAATTATACTCTATTTTTAGCGAATTTTTTAGGCCATCTCAGAGTCACACTTGAACAGTTGTTTCGATATATTTAGTATTTAGACCAAGTACAACTAATTTCGGTTTGAGTTTTTTTTCGATGGAACAACACCACCCATGTTCACCTACACATAATCATGGGAAGATGAAACCAGTGGAACTGTCAGCATCCAAACGAGATATTAATAAGCGTTAACGTTATTACACATGACTTCTTGCCCTTTGTGGCACGTGACTAGGAAAAAAACAACTCGTCACACTATTTTCACTCGCAATCAATACGCAAGGTGACAGGGTTACCACAGGTCCCTTCAATCATATTCGCATTTTGTGACCCTTCCGGGATTATGTAGTTTTAATATCCTAATATTCTGGACACTGTTTTTACTTTTCTTCAGCTGCGGCTCGTCATTAAGGACCAGTGGTGCCCGGCCCAACCAAAAATCGAAAGGGATAATTTCCCTTAATACACAAATAATCGCAAATACTCCAAAAACCATGATTTTTCCGAAAATATGTGTCTGGCCCCACCAAGAAAAATGACCACGAGCCGCCACTGCTTTTCTTCATCTTCTGTTACTGATTTGATGATTATTAAATGATGTTGTAATAGTTTTAATAACAATACTTAATCAAATCAATATCAATTTCATAGTGGATGCTCGTTATTTTATACTAGGGTTCGTTTACAGTTGATAACTAGCGATGATGTTTTCTTACATATTAACTCTTTCTATACCATGTATGTTATTGAGTTCTTACCACAAATGTTTTATGATGACAAGATTTTTCTTCCACAAAGATTTTTGTATTTATTTTGTTTGCAGAGCATATCACATTAATATATATTTTTATATATATTTATATATATATAGCATAAAGATGATGCATCTTTGCGTAATGTTGCTTTCCACATAACTTAATCATCAGCTAGTTTTTTCCAATTTGTTGAGACCGATAGAAAACCTCTTCATTGATACATTGGAGACATCTTTTATCTGAAAATTGGTCTGCCTCGAAGCCTTTCCCTTCCAAATGCGGCTATTGCCCATTCTTCTAACATGCCCTAGCCATCTTAGTCTTCTACTGCTGAGCATGCTCGTGATTGAAGGTAAGTTTGCACGTTGCAGTACTTCAGATTTGGTTATCTAGTCGTACAACTTGATGTTCATAATCTTGCGGAGACATCAAATGAGAAAGATATTAAGTTTCCTCTCGTGTCTTGAGTAGGTTGTCTGTGTTTTTGATCCAAACGTAAAGTAAAGAACTAATTACACAGGCTCGCTACGCTCTCTCTGTTACTTTACAGAATGTAGTAGCCACTCTGCACATTCAAGCGTTGATTTCTTCAAGAGATGAGAAACTAACAATGACTGTAGGCACGTGTTTTACGACAACCTGATATTTATCCCACAAAGATTCTGTTATATATATATATATCTCATGACAATAACTAACGTGATGGTCTGGTTGAAGTCACAGACATTTATACGTGTATGTTTTCTCAGTGACTTAATGAGTATGCGTATAAAGATTTTAACCCTTTCGCTACTCTTTGTTTCTAGATCACAAACGTGAATGTACGCCTATAGCAGTGACAGCAGCAATGTATAACGTGCTATCCCGTGTTTAGCCCACAGAGCAGAGATAATAACATACGTGTTAATGCGTCTTTAGAGGTGAATGGGAAAAACGTATATATACACGTCCTTAGCAGCTAAAGGGTTAAAAGACTGAGCTCGGAGACATTGGTTATTGTCGCTGACGAGGTCTAGGTTGACAAAAATAAGTTTATGTTTGTGCCAATGCATGCACTTGTATGGGGAAATGAGCACACCGAGAGGCTTGCAGGTATGGTTGTTGTACATAGCGGGTCAGCAATGGATCAAGCTGATATTCTAAATGACATAAAGAAGACGGGACGTGTGCATTATTCAAGTAATAGTGGTAAATCTACAACCCTAACCAGACTGCAATAACTGCAAGTCCAATGTGGTATAGCTAGACAAGAAAACTATACTGGTAGGAACAGAAGAATAGTAAACCAACAAAGAAACGATGTCGCTAGTCACCACACGCTGAAACGTACTGAAGAGGAGATCAACAATGTACAAACAGATAGAGAGAAGGTTGCGAAATGTGGGTATACTGAAGAAATGGGTGATGAAAAGAAAAGAAATCTAATAAACACGTACATCAACAGTTAGAAGTAAAAATAGAACTGCTCAGAGCGATAGAAATTAGACAACCGTGATATTTTCTTGGCATTAGGAGACATGATATTCTGTTGAAAAACCACATTAGACAACCGTGATATTTTCTTGGCATTAGGAGACATGATATTCTGTTGAAAAACCACATTAGACAACCGTGATATTTTCTTGGCATTAGGAGACATGATATTCTGTTGAAAAACCACATTAGACAACCGTGATATTTTCTTGGCATTAGGAGACATGATATTCTGTTGAAAAACCACATTAGACAACCGTGATATTTTCTTGGCATTAGGAGACATGATATTCTGTTGAAAAACCACATTAGACAACCGTGATATTTTCTTGGCATTAGGAGACATGATATTCTGTTGAAAAACCACATTAGACAACCGTGATATTTTCTTGGCATTAGGAGACATGATATTCTGTTGAAAAACCACATAGAAAGGGAAGGTAGAAGGCAGGAGAACAAGGGGAAGACATATAAAATAAGGAAGGTAATATCAGGAAGTGGTCAGTCATTAGTCTGTCAGAGTGTACAGTCAAGACTAGGGACATAGCTTTTCGGAGAGTCATTGTCGCTAATCTTCGATATAGAAAAACGCCCGTGTATTGTCGGGGCTCTCAAGGGAAGCAAAGTGACTTTTTCTTTGGGGGTTCTTCCCAAACAAACAAACAAACAAACAAACCCGTTCGGTATGTTTTATAGACGAAAACAAATCGAGAAAGCTATGCTGTTATTGGTGGTTGGTTGTATTACATTCTCATTAAATGTCCAAACCGTTGCATTTGTTGTCTTTCAATGTATTTGATGCATGAAGGTATGCCCACTCTGCTTCTGGTGTCCTCATTTCGTAGTCTATCTTTCCTAATGACCACTGTCTTCCTCAAGCATTGGGGATTTGAATACATAATGGTAGCTGAGATTTGATATCAGTGTTTATTCCCAAAGCCGTTTCTAAGAATGGGTGTGGCCTTAAGGCAGCGACGGTTGTAGTGATTACATTCTCCTAGATGGGCTACCTACCAAAGTTAACGAGTTCCATCTACCCGAAGCTACTGGTTTTCTGACGCCATTTACTCGCCATTAGCCCTATCTCCTGTCTCTTGAAAAAAGGTTCCGTCACGAAAAGGTCATGAGCTGGACTTAGCTGTCAGAGGTGTTAAAATACGCGCGCCCTGGGAGCTTTTAATAGACAATGATTGCTGATTTTTCCTACCACCCCTGGCATGATTAACCCTTTTGAAACCATATATATATATGTTGAAAAAAATCACATCATATTCTTTACAGTATCAACTACAGTAAACGAGTCGACGATTTTATAGGCACCACTCATACGTTCAGTAGTTTGCAATTGCTTTCTGAACGGTGGGCTCTATTTTTACCGTTCGTAAGAATCCACGGTCACGAATTTGCTTTCAACTAGCCTGCCGTGGAGTTTGAACCAGTTAGGCTTGGGTTGTGATCGAGCTTGCTTTCGCTAAAGCTACAGATATATATATATATATATATATATATATATATATATATATATATATACATTTGTATGAATATGTGTGTGTGTTGTATTTCCGTTCCTACGTCTGCATGTATGTGTGTGTGTGCAAACAATCACAAACGGAATTATATCAATAGTATATATATGTATATGTATATGCGCACGTGTTTTATTTATAGTTGTAGAAATAAATGCAATATCCTTTGTCTGGTCGACTTCCTCTTCAAAGTTTCCGGAAGTTACCAGCTTCGGTTTACAAATCCTTTCTATCCATAATCTCTTCCTCCAGTTCTTTGTTTTATCTATCCAGAAAGTTATTTTAAGGTTTAACTTTTGAAAAGTCCCAGGGATTTGCCTATAATCAAAGAACGCAAGTCTTTAGCGTCAGAACATCGCTCGTGTCTCGTTTTCATTATTAGTAATTACGAGGAAAGCCTCCGTCGCTGGCTTTTTAACCTTTCACCTCCCGGATATTTATCGACAGTGGAGTAGAATCTGGGAGTGATGGATGAATAATTGGGAACCGTTTCTTAGATGATGTCTGGTAGTCTGGAAGATTGAGTCTGGCTGACTTAGCACCTGTTTCTTCTCTCAAACTCTGTGAAATATAATAGTTTGCACATGTTTATTTTGTTACCGTTACCCACCACCAGCTAATATCTTTTCTTTTAGTCGTCAACTGTGAAAGATTAGAGAAGCTATCATTTTAATTCATCTCTTTATGTTGCATATCCTTTATAGAAAATTGCACCTATTACAGTAGACATGAAAGACTTTTGATATCTAGCCAGTTCTTCTTTCTATTCTATCATTCTTTTTTTTTAAATATCATGTTTCTATCATCGTCTTGTTCACCGTCTCCTTATTCTTCTTGCAACCATGCTTTAAATAATGTTAACACCACTGTTGGCACATAAAGAGATACTGTTAAAACCTAAAAGCAAATCTTATAAGAACGATTTTATGGTCAACACTATGTTACCAGTGTCAAACATGGCTACTAACAGCAGCTAATGAGCGGGAAATCATAACGACGGAGATGAGGCGCTTTAAAAGAGCTGCAGGTGTGACATTCATTATCATCATCAGGTGCCGTGCCGGCTGGCGTAGTCGATCATGGATCTCCAGAAGACTCTGTCGTTGATGTTTGCTATCAACTCAGATGTTGACGCTCTACCGTGCCATGAAGTCAAGCTATCCACAATTTTCTCTCTCTGTCTTCCTCTGTTTCTTCTACCCTCGATTTTACCGGTTGTCACAATGATGCGGTTCAGTCTGACGTAATACTAAAACTATTTAATTCTTTCTTTCTTTCGTCTACTTCTTTCCTCTATTCATGTCGTGGCTTTTCATTCACCTACACTCAGATCAGAGTTCTCTACACAAATATTCCGATGTGGCTTCACGAGGGAACGATCCGTGTACATTTGGAACGAGAGACCAGCACCTAACCTCTACACCACAGAGAACCCTTCATGGTAGGGAAAGGGTTAATGTATGTATATTGTTTCACGATTCTGTCTGCGTGGTGCCAGGGCCTGCAAGGGAAGAAAGGGTTAATGTACGTATATTGTTTCACGATTCCACCTGCGTGGTGCCGGTGCCTGCAAGGGAAGAAAGGGTTAATGTACGTATATTGTTTCACGATTCCACCTGCGTGGTGCCGGTGCCTGCAAGGGAAGAAAGGGTTAATGTATGTATATTGTTTCACGATTCTGTCTGCGTGGTGCCGGAGTCTGCAAGGGAAGCATAGAATAGTACCACTGCGACCTACAAGGCATGTCGTAAGAAACGACTGATGTAGAACCTAGGAAAGCTACCACAGTGAATAAAAAAGTATCGCAGAAATCGGATGTGCTGGCCTACTTCTAGGCGCATAATTTGCACAACGTACACTCGCTCTTAGGCTCAGATTACATACAAATCACACAGAGTGGTTAACAAGTGTTCAATATGGAGCGTTTGAAGAAAAACGTTCATGATTCATGACCATAGAATTTTATTTACGGTATCAAATTCTGCTCTACTTATCCTTTTTATAATTGTAACAGAATATTTATATCAACTTTTATCTATACACAAAAAAAACATTGACACGCATATCTCACTCATCAAACATGGACAGCCCATAAAATAAATTGATTGTGTCCATGTCTGTTCTCTTCTTCTCTCTCTCTCTCTCTCTATTCCATCTTTCAATGTCTACTTTCTGTCTCTCTTTATCACACGCACTTTCTCACTCTCTCTCTCTAATCTACAAAGTTCAGAATCTCTAAAGTTTCACATTGAAGATATTAAATACTTTATTTTTCTATCCATCTAAAGAAAAAAATGTGGTAACTAAGAGCGAACACTCTCCATTTCTAAAAGCAGGAGTGCATAGAATGAGCACTTTCTGTCTGTTTACACGCCGCTGTCTACATCCTGCATGCTAATGCTTCAGCGTCGGAACACATAGGATAATGTCATTAATCTGTGAGCCCGGTTTTGATGGCTGTCAAAAATGTTCTGACCTCCTTGACCACATCTAGGCGAGTATGCTTGACCTCTATTTCTGTGTTCAAAGATCATTACCAGCTCCTCCTGAAATCACTTTTCTTTCCTTCGAGTTCATCTTATAGCAGCCCTTATCTTTTTGCTCACTTTTAATTTATATGGTTATTATTTTTGCATTTAGTTCATGTTGTTCTTATCTTCACATTTAGTTCATGTTGTTCTTATCTTCACATTGAGTTCATGTTGTTCTTATCTTCACATTGAGTTCATATTGTTCTTATCTTCACATTGAGTTCATGTTGTTCTTATCTTCACATTTAGTTCATGTTGTTCTTATCTTCACATTTAGTTCATGTTGTTCTTATCTTCACACTGTGGGTTCATGTTGTTCTTATCTTCACATTTGGTTCATGTTGTTCTTATCTTCACATTGAGTTCATGTTGTTCTTATCTTCACATTTGGTTCATGTTGTTCTTATCTTCACATTGAGTTCATGTTGTTCGTATCTTCACACTGTGAGTTCATATTGTTCTTATCTTCACAACAAGTTCATGTTGTTCTTATCTTCACATTGAGTTCATGTTGTTCTTATCTTCACATTTGGTTCATGTTGTTCTTATCTTCACATTGAGTTCATGTTGTTCTTATCTTCACATTTGGTTCATGTTGTTCTTATCTTCACATTGGGTTCATGTTGTTCTTATCTTCAAATTTGGTTCATTGCTTCTTATCTTCACATTGAGTTCATGTTGTTCTTATCTTCGCATTTGGTTCATGTTGTTCTTATCTTCACATTGAGTTCATGTTGTTCTTATCTTCACATTGAATTCATGTTGCTCTTATCTTCGTACCCAGTTCATGTTGTTCTTATCTTCACATTGAGTTCATGTTGTTCTTATCTTCACATTGAGTTCATGTTGTTCTTATCTTCACATTGAGTTCATGTTGTTCTTATCTTCACATTTGGTTCATGTTGTTCTTATCTTCACATTTGGTTCATGTTGTTCTTTTCTTCACATTGAGTTCATGTTGTTCTTATCTTCACATTTGGTTCATGTTGTTCTTATCTTCACATTGGGTTCATGTTGTTCTTATCTTCACATTTGGTTCATGTTGTTCTTATCTTCACATTGAGTTCATGTTGTTCTTATCTTCGCATTTGGTTCATGTTGTTCTTATCTTCACATTGAGTTCATGTTGTTCTTATCTTCACATTGAGTTCATGTTGCTCTTATCTTCGTACCCAGATCATGTTGTTCTTATCTTCACATTGAGTTCATGTTGTTCTTATCTTCACATTGAGTTCATGTTGTTCTTATCTTCACATTGAGTTCATGTTGTTCTTATCTTCACATTTGGTTCATGTTGTTCTTATCTTCACATTGAGTTCATGTTGTTCTTATCTTCACATTGAGTTCATGTTGTTCTTATCTTACATTTAGTTCATGTTGTTCTTATCTTCACATTGAGTTCATGTTGTTCTTATCTTCACATTGAGTTCATGTTGTTCTTATCTTCACATTGAGTTCATGTTGTTCTTATCTTCACATTGAGTTCATGTTGTTCTTATCTTCACATTGAGTTCATGTTGTTCTTATCTTCACATGTGAGTTCATGTTGTTCTTATCTTCAATTGAGTTCATGTTGTTCTTATCTTCACATTGAGTTCATGTTGTTCTTATCTTCACATTTAGTTCATGTTGTTCTTATCTTCACATTGAGTTCATGTTGTTCTTATCTTCACATTGAGTTCATGTTGTTCTTATCTTCACATTGAGTTCATGTTGTTCTTATCTTCACATTGAGTTCATGTTGTTCTTATCTTCACATTGTTAGTTCATGTTGTTCTTATCTTCACATTTAGTTCATGTTGTTCTTATCTTCTACTATATGTGTTTATTCCATGTCTGTTCTTATCTTCACTTGAGTTCATGTTGTTCTTATCTTCTACATTGAGTTCATGTTCGTTCTATCTTACTCCATTGTCATGTTTTCTTATCTTCACATTTGTTCATGTTGTTCTATACTTCTACTTGATTCATGCTTCCTTCTCTCTACTAATCATTTTTTATCTCACATCTGTCTCATGCTTTCTATCTTACATCTAGTCATGTTGTTCTATCTCTACATTAATTCAGTTCTTTCTTACTAATTCATTTGTCTACTCTTCACATTGAGTTCATGTTCTTATCTTCACATTATTCATGTTATTCTTTCTTACATTGATTCATGTTCTTATCTTACTAGTTCTATTATGTTCTTATCTTACATTAGTCTTTCGTTCTATCTTCTTTATTCATGTTGTATCTTATCTTTACATCCATAGTTCATGTTGTCTCACATTCATCTTATCTCACATTATTCATGCTTGTCTAATCTTCTACATTATTCATTTCTCTTATCTTTACACATATTCATGTTGTTCTATCTTCACTTAGTTCTTTCTTATCTCACATCTTTCTTCTTATCTTCAATGATCTCTGTTCTATATCTACATCTCTTCTAGTCTAAATATTCTTTTTACATCTAGTCATCCTTCTTCTCTATATCTCAATATACTATCTTCACTATCTAGTCCTTCTCTCTACCTAAATACTTCTCTTATATCCATACATCCTTCTCTCTACCTAAATACTCTCTCTTTACATTCTAGTACATCCTTCTTCTACTAAATACTTCTTTATCTATACTCTTTCTCTACCTAAATACATTCTTTATCATCACTTTCTACAAATACTTCTTTACATCTCATCTCCTCTTACAATACATCTCTTATCATCTACATCCTTCGCTACCTAAATACTTCTCTTTAATCCTATACATCCTTCTCTCTATCTAAATACTTCTCTTTATATCTAGACATCCTTCTCTCTATCTAAATACCTCTCTTTACATCCATACATCCTTCTCTCTACCTAAATACCTCTCTTTACATCTAGACATCCTTCTCTACCCAAATACCTCTCTTTACATCCAACATCCTTCTCTCTATCTAAATACATCTCTTTACATCTATACATCCTTCTCGCTACCTAAATACTTCTCTTTATATCCATACATCCTTCTCTCTACCTAAATACTCTCTTTACATCCATACTCCTTCTCTACCTAAATACTTCTCTTTACATCCATACGTCCTTCTCTCTACCTAAATACCTCTCTTTACATCTATACATCTTCTCGCTACTAAATACTCTCTCTTACATCCATACATCCTTCTCCTACCAAATACATCTCTTTACATCTATACATCCTTTCTCTCATCTAAATACATCTCTTTACATCCATACATCCTTCTTCTACTAAATACATCTCTTTACATCTATACATCCTTCTCTGCTACCTAAATACCTCTCTTTACATCCATACATCCTTCTCTCTATCTAAATACATCTCTTTACATCCATACATCCTTCTCTCTACCTAAATACTTCTCTTTACATCCATACATCCTTCTCTCTATCTAAATACATCTCTTTACATCTATACATCCTTCTCGCTACCTAAATACTTCTCTTTATATCCATATGTCATTCTCTCTAACTAAATACCTCTCTTTACATCCATATGTCCTTCTCTCTAACTAAATACCTCTCTTTACATCCATATGTCCTTCTCTCTAACTAAATACCTCTCTTTACATCCATATGTCCTTCTCTCTACCTATATTAATATTTCTGTCTCTCCCTGTTTTTCTATGGATATATCTATCTATCTATCTATTTACCTTAATGTCTCTTTATCCTTCTTTCTGTCTTTCTATGAATATTGCATACTTAATCAAGATATTATTACACCCGCCACATTCCTCCTACGACAAAGAAGGGTTCAGTCCGTGAATATTTACGTGTTTGAAGTGTGGTCCTAACGACAAAGATCTGATGATTCGCGGGTCTAAATTTACGAGGAAATGGGAGATAACAGCTCACTATTCCAGCCAGCGAAGGGAGATAATCTTATCACTTTTTAAGAAAACTTAAATATGCGATGCGAACTATGGGCACCTTCATTAACGTCGTTTCGTTTGATGTCTAATTTATACCCACATCGAGAATGAAGAATTTTATGAAAGATAAACAGACATAATAAGAAAGGGGTATTTTAAATTGGAAGGATTGATGGCTGGTACTGGGGGGCGATGTGTTCGTTGTCAGTAGGCATGGGCGTCCATGCGTTAAGACGGTGGTGAAGGGGGATGCGGGGGAGCTTTCAGAAACATGACTTTTTGATAAAACAGTTTTACGTGAACCTGGTCTTCTCCATTTCCGCGTAGATCTTTCAAACTAAATATTGTTTTATTCATTTTTACGTTACACCCTTCCCTGAAAAAATTTATGGTGACGCCCCTGTCAGTAGACTATGGACGTTTTATTGTTCCTAGCATATTCCTACTAAATTGTTTTTGAAATATCTCGTAGAACATTATTTTAGACTGGATTCTCCGAAAGGAGTACATTGGTTTTTTTAATGTTTGTTGGTCTACAGTCTACAGTATCTGGTTACTGCCTGAAGTACTCTTTTTAGGGCGGCGTAGGACAGGTTGGACGTGAGCCTGGTGAATTAAATGGCTCATGGCTAGTGCAATCGCCGCGAAGCTATCCGGGTTAGGATTTGTCATTTATGCCCATAACAGAAAAAAAAAAATCATGGATGCCCACAACAGAAAAAAAAATCATGGATGCCCACAACAGAAAAAAAAATCATGGATGCCCACAACAGAAAAAAAAATCCTTGGCCTTACCGCGGATTGAACATGGGTCTCCCGGATGGAAGCCGCGTTCTAATTCATTCGGTCAGACTCTGTCTCTGGTACAACCCACCAAATAATAAAAGACTAGTTCTTAGTTTAAATGGGCGTGCCTCGGCTAAAAATGGCTTTAATCCATTACATAGCAAACAAAACAAGATTTAAGATGTAACAACTATTTATTTGTAGAACCCCGTATGCGCCCGTGTGTTCCCGAGGCTCGAAAGGGGAGCAATAGTAACACTGCGACCTACAAGGCATGTCGTAAGAGGCAATTGAGGTAGGGGCCTAGGGTGGCAACACTAGTCCTCTCTAGTGCTATTTGTAATTAATGTGTGTTATTGTTTAAACTTTTATTTACAAACAAGACAAACTTAATTTTCCCAAAAGAACAATCCCATGAGACCACCCGTGAAGACAAATCAGAATTAACATTTGCAAGTGTGAGAAGCTTTCAAAGACCTATACAATTGTCGGAACTATGGCGCACTTTAAATAATATTTATTCCCTCTCTAGACCAAAATCTTTTCTCACTTCAGAATAACAGATCCTGCGTAATCCAGCTATTTAGTCTCTCATGCACGGCGATGAGTAAACATTAAGGGATAACTGCACGCTATGGTGCCAATTTTTTTCTCCATCTCCGGGGAATTGTTCCCTCATTATCTCTCAACCTTGAACAAGAAAGTAACCTTCTAGCGCGGTCGCACGGATTTCTTTCTCCCATTAAAAAAATGAAATCAAAACATTCTAGCACCTGGGACTGATCGTATAAAAGCATAATTCTGGAGAAATACTACCATTAGTGGTGCAGATACGCACCAAAATATGCTGAGTTGAAAGTTGCAAATGTGTTTCAATCGGTTGTTTAAAAAAAAAAAATTATTTGTGGAAGAAGAGGGAGAATTTATGTTTCAATTCTGTTGTTTTCAATTTTGGAGGGAAAATTTATGTTTCAATTCTGTTGTCTTCAATTTTGGAGGGAGAATTTATGTTTCAATTCTGTTGTCTTCAATTTTGGAGGGAGAATTTATGTTTCAATTCTGTTGTCTTCAATTTTGGAGGGAGAATTTATGTTTCAATTCTGTTGTCATCAATTTTAGAGGGAGAATTTATATTTCAATTCTGTTGTCTTCAATTTTAGAGGGAGAATTTATGTTTCAATTCTGTTGTCTTCAATTTTGGAGGAAGTATTTATGTTTCAATTCTGTTGTCTTCAATTTTGGAGGGAGAATTTATGTTTCAATTCTGTTGTCATCAATTTTAGAGGGAGAATTTATGTTTCAATTCTGTTGTCTTCAATTTTGGAGGGAGAGTTTATATTTCAATTCTGTTGTCTTCAATTTTGGAGGGAGAATTTAGGTTTCAATTCTGTTGTTTTCAATTTTGGAGGGAGAATTTATGTTTCAATTCTGTTGTCATCAATTTTAGAGGAAGAATTTATGTTTCAATTCTGTTGTCTTCAATTTTGCAGGGAGAATTTATGTTTCAATTCTGTTGTCATCAATTTTGGAGGGATAATTTATATTTCAATTCTGTTGTCTTTAATTTTAGAGGGAGAATTTATGTTTCAATTCTGTTGTCTTCAATTTTGGAGGAAGAATTTATGTTTCAATTCTGTTGTCTTCAATTTTGGAGGAAGAATTTATGTTTCAATTCTGTTGTCTTCAATTTTGGAGGGAGAATTTATGTTTCAATTCTGTTGTCTTCAATTTTGGAGGGAGAATTTATGTTTCAATTCTGTTGTCTTCAATTTTGGAGGGAGAATTTGTTTCAATTCTGTTGTCTTCAATTTTGGAGGGAGAATTTATGTTTCAATTCTGTTGTCTTCAATTTTGGAGGAAGAATTTATGTTTCAACTCTGTTGTCTTCAATTTTCGAGGGAGAATTTATGTTTCAATTCTGTTGTCTTCAATTTTGGAGGGAGATTTTATGTTTCAATTCTGTTGTCTTCAATTTTGGAGGGAGAATTTATGTTTCAATTCTGTTGTCTTCAATTTTGGAGGGAGAATTTATGTTTCAATTCTGTTGTCTTCAATTTTGGAGGAGAAAGACGCTCGTGTGGTGCCGGGCCCACAGGGGAAGCAAAGAATAGTGCCACTGCGACCGACAAGGCTCGCGTGCAACCGAGATAAAGAATATTCATTTTTTTTTCTTTTTGAAATCTTCGAATTATATATTTTATCTAAGAGCATTGGTCTCTTCTTCTTCTTTGTGTTCGTTCTTTATGTCCAATTTTAATCACTCTTTGTGATATGTTTGATCTTTGCCAAGAACGTGTATACGTTGCACATTGGAGAGCATTGATAATATCGCTTGTGCCCATAGAAGGTATATTCTCTATTGCAGCATTGCTCGCCAGTGCAGCCGCTCTCTCATTGCCTTTCACCACAAAATGACCTGGGACAAAGATACTGCGATCTACAAGACATGTCGTAAGAGGCGACCGAGGTAGGGGACTAGGAAGCTACCTAGTAAATAGAAAGCGTTGCAGAAATCTGATGGGCTGACCTACTTGTAGGAGCATAACTGGCACGACGTAAAATCGTTCTTAGGCTCAGATCACATACAAATCACAAAGATTGGATTAACTAGTGGTTATATAGTTTTTATAGGCGTTAAGTTTGAACATGCCAGGCAGTGTCGTCTTCGTGGTAGAGACAGAAGATATAGTAATCAACTTCTCATGGGTACGGTGAACAAATGGACTTTGGGATGGCTGCTGCAACGGAGGACAGAGCATGCATGGGAATGTCCAATGTGCCGTGACGTCGATCGCATAACATAACATAACATAACTAGTGGTTGATATGGAGCGTTCGCAGAAGAAGAAGGGCACATAATGCTAGATAAGAGATAACTGATTGTGTTCTTGATAACTCTCGCCTGTAGGGATAGGTAATGAGTGATGTAAGAAATAGAGGTTTGTGGTTCGAATACTGTGTCTGGTTTCTCGAAAGCCCCCACTACTTGCTCGCTGTCTAGCTATTGATGATACTTGTTTGCTCAGATGCTTCTCGGGTTCTTAAAACTCCTTATTCTTTTAATGCTAAATAAGAGAAGGTTTGGAAAAGTTGATGACTGCAGGTAAAATACTGTTAATGACAAATCGAGGAAGACAGAAAGGGACGATGTTAGATGGTCTGGTATCATGGTTCGGCATGTGACCGACGTCAGAACTTATTAACTGCTGTAGGAAACAAAGAGAAAGTTGTGGAGATACATGATCGTCTACGCCGGCATTTTGATTGATACAAAAGGAACTCAAAATTGAAGGGGAGAAAAGGTTGATGAGAAAAATAATATTAGGGGAAAAAATGAAATATTTTGTACGAAAATAGAGACAGTAAGGAATGAAAACAACAATTACGGAAGGAGACATTCCTGAAATTGGAGAAGAAGAAGACAAGGAGAAGATAGATGCAATATTTGATAGATGACTTGAGCATGACAGTAACAAAAGTGAAATGTCTGGTGTATGGTGAAGAGAAATTCCCAAAGAAAATTACGGCGGCAAAGTTTTGCACAGAACAAGTTACTGAAAGATGGTAATTAATATTAGTTGTTTTTATTGCTGTGTTAATGTAGCAGTTGTAGTAGTAGTAGTAGTAGCAGCTGTAGTAGTAGTAGTAGCAGCTGTAACAGAAGCAGTTGTTGTAATTTATGTAATAGAAGAAGCAGTAGTAGTAGTAGTAATATTTGTTGTCTTAACGTTAGTGGTATCTGTAGAACAACAGTATCAGCCGTAGTTGTTGTAATGTACCAATATCAGTACCAGCAGCAACAACAGCGGTAGTAGTAGAAGCAGCAGCAGTAGACGTGGCATTACCATTAGTAGAAGTAGTAGTAGTTGTAGTAGCAGTAGTTGTGGAAGTTGTAGTAACAAAACATTAACATTGCGGACGATGATTCAAATATATTGAGCCTGTGTAATTAGTTCTGTACTATATGGTTCAGAAACATGGACAGTCTACTAATAATAGCCGTCCATCGCAAGCGATGATGACAACAATCTCAGACGTGTACTGTTGCACCTCTCTGGTGTGTGCGGAGGTGACTGTAGAGTCCAATCCTAGAACAGAATCCCCGACCACAGGTGGGGCATACATGATCAAGGTTAGACATGTGCGTGTTGTGTGCTCTGTCTTTTCGCGCTGCTCGTTTTCTGTGACTCAACAATACGATGATTCTCAGCTATTCGGGTTCCTCTTTGTTGTTACAGCGCCACATTTGGCGATCTTGCGCAAGGGATTCCCAGCACGTATTGTCTATATCGAAGCATTTCAGAGACACTTTAAGAGTGTCTTTAAAGCGTTTTTTCTGTCCACCAGCTAAACGTCTGCCCCTTCAAGCTCGCCATACATCAACAGTCTACTAAAGGCACGAGAGAAGACTTAACATCTTTCCCCTTCGATGTCTCCGCAAGATTATGAACATCAGGTGGTACGACAAGATAACCAACTCTGAAGTACTGCAACGTGCAAACTTGCCTTCCATCATGGGCATGCTCAACAGTAGAAGAATAAGATGGCTAGGGCATTTGCGAAGAATGGACAATCGCCGCATACCAAAACAAATGTTGTTCTATGAACTTTCGGATGGGAAGGGGCACCAAGGCAGACCACTGCTCAGATATAAAGATGCAAGGCCTCAATGAATAACTTTTCTATCGGTTCCAGCAAATGGGAAAACTAGCTGATAATCGTATTAAATGGAAAACAATATTATGCAAAGGTGCAGAATCTTTTGAATAGAGACTTCAGGATGAGCTGAAAGACAAGAGAGACAAGCGAAAACTCAGAAGTTGTCACAGTAAAACACTTGCCAATTCACCGTCTGTAAAGACGAAAAGATAATATACTAGTAGTAATAGTTCTTTAGTAGTAGTAGTAGTAGTAGTAATAGTTCTTTAGTAGTAGTAGTAGTAGTAGTAATAGTTCTTTAGTAGTAGTAGAAGTAGTAGTAGGGGTAGTAGTAGTAATAGTAGTAGTAGTAATAGTAGTAGTGGTAGTACTTGTAGTAGTAGTAATAGTAGTAGTAGCAATACTAATAAAATAATACAATTTCTCATAGCCTTTACAGACCTTAGGGTATAAAGTGCTTTGTTACTTCCCATTTCTAGACCTTAGTGAGCAGGATCTAGCAAGGCCAGTTCATTTGCTCATGTGTGGAACATCGACTTTGAGATTGAAATAACAACCGTCGTGCCGAGTCAATAGAAGAACGCTTACTCATAATGCTAATCCACTGCCACTAGTAGTAGTGTAGTACTAGCAGTAAAACACATCACTATTTTGTTCTCACTTGATATGTGCTAAACATATTTTTCTCTGTCAAATGTTCATGTAAATAATCATGTCGGTTTGTGCACTTCAGATAATTACAAAAAATGTTCGCAGCGATGACGAAAAGGCATTCGTTAAAATGACACATGACAGCACTAATTTCCCTGCGGCGGAAATAATTTCTTCAGTCCAATTTAGCTTTCTTTCCTCATAACCAGCCGAACCTTTTTTGTCTCTCTCCCTTCTTCTTTTTCGGACACTCCATATCGACCACTTGTTTACCACTCTATGTGATTTGTATATGATCTGAGCCTAAGAGCGATTGTAGGTTGTGCCAGTTATGCGCCTACAAGTAGGCCAGCGCATCCGATTTCGATGCTTTTTATTTACAAGGGTAGCTTCTCTAGGTCCCATATCAGTCGCCTCTTACCTTGTAGGTCGCAGTGTTACTATTCTTTGCTCCCACTGAAGTCCCCAGCAACACACGGGAGATTATGTGCCCGAAGAACATTGGTGGTCTGAATCTTTCTCCTTTTATCAGCTTTCTTTGTTTTCAGGTCTTTTAAAAGCTTCATTTGTAAAATTGTTGGATAAATCTGTTTATTTCTATTTATATCCATGCCAGTTTGGGAACCGCTCTATAACATTTATATTCGTACGCACTTGATGACATTTTTAGCTGATTTACTAAATGTCAAAGTCTTGCATCGGAATGTTGTACTGGAATTAAATGCACAGTTTTAGCATTCCGATTTTGGTTATCATAACTGTTCCACTCAATTCGTATTTTAGAAACTAATATTACTACCAACACGGCATCAACAGCATCGATTGTTGGGGAGTTGAAGATGGATAAGTGGGATATTCTTCGGTCTCTACGCGACTCTCTGTTGGATGAGGACACTAAAATCGATGTTGAATCGATCAAGCGATTTAGGCAGTTTGGCGTTGTCCGTTGTTCAAGACGAACTGGATGCCTGAGAGGCAGAGTGAGAGGTGTGTCTAATCAGCGAGTCACAGGAACCATCATTATGCATACTCTTCGATATCTGTTGGGGGAGAGACTGAGCACCTATGGGTCTGCCCGGAGTGCAATGACGCCAGTTTAGTAACCAATAACCAATAACTACTAAAACGACTGCTACTACTGCTATTAGTACGACTACTATTACTACGATTAACTGATTGGCTCATATAAGCCCCTGGGTGCGTCAGTATTTATTTATTTCTAAACGATTTTAAAGAAAATTCATTTACCTACAAAATGGTATATTACTCATAAAAATCTGTCAATAATTAAGAAAACTACAGCTGAATTTCTACATACACCCGCAATGGGAAAATAGAACCTAAATTTATTTCAACCACACACAACCTATTGTACAATTGTGTAGCTAATCAGTAATAGTACTATTACTGCTGCTGCTACTACTAGTTTTAAAGAGTTTTAAAGACGAAAGTGTTCGTAAAAACGCTCGTATTGCTAGGCTATGCGATTGGTGTCGTAAGGACTAGGGTAAGTGATACGAGTCCCGTGTTTGTCTATTTGTTTTTCGGAAGCTCTTAATACCTGTACCATGTTTATTTGTTGATCATATTCGTTACTTCCGTTGCTTCCTCTGGGGTTCTTAAAAACTCCGTGTGCTCAAAGACGAAAGAATGACTTAATTGCACCTGGTTTTACCCAGTATGGATCAGTCCCTCTCAGCAGAAATGGCACTCCACCTGCCGAGAGTATTGCACAAAGCACGAACTCCGTAGCTTCAGCAACAATTCTTGGGGTCTCTGGAAAAAACGCCACTCGTGAACAGAACGGCGCGGTCCGGACTCGAACCCACGACCTTCTACTAGTATTACTAACTACTATTACTAACTACTATTACTAACTACTATTACTAACTACTATTACTAACTACTATTACTAACTACTATTACTAACTACTATTACTAACTACTACTACTAACTACTATTACTAACTACTATTACTAACTACTATTACTAACTACTATTACTAACTACTACTACTAACTACTATTACTAACTACTATTACTTGACTACTACTACTACTGCTACTAACTACTGTTACTAACTACTGTTACTTACTACTAGCTAACTACTATTACTAACTACTATTACTAACTACTGTACTTACTACTACTAACTACTACTCTAACTCTACTACTAACTACTACTACTAACTCTACTGCTAACTACTCTACTACTACTGCTGCCTAACTGCTAACTGCTCTACTACTACTACTACTACTGCTGCTAACTACTCTGCTAACTACTCTGCAACTACTCTACTAACTACTCTACTAACTACTACTACTAACTACTACTGCTAACTACTACTACTAACTACTACTGCTAACTACTACTACTAACTACTATGCTAACCTGCTACTACTAATCCACTACTACTAACTACTACTACTAACCTACTACTACTACTACTACTATGAATAATATACAATTTATACTTGTAATAATACAATATACTTCTACTTCTAAAAGCTAATACAATTATTTCTACTACTACTATTGCTGTTAGAGCCTTGCAAGTCAAGCGTTGATCAAAGGTGACTCTAAGGTATGTGGGGTTTTCTGTGGAAGCAATGAAAATGAAAATCGTGGCATATCCCAAAGGACGTAGCCATCAACCACAGTAAACAAGTCGTTGATTTTCTAGGCACCACTTATACGTTCAGTAGTTTGCCATTGCTTTCTGAACGGGTGGCGCCATCGTTCTTTTGTTAAAATCAACGGAAACAATTTGCAAGCAAACTGTCCGCAGCGTGATTCGAACAGAAAGAATTTCCTCTCGCCTGTGGCGTCTGTGGCCTAGGGGTTAGTGACTCGGTCTATTAACCTCGAAGGTTCTGCTGAGTTCGAATCACGCCGAGGACAATTTGGTTGCAAATTGTTTCGCGTGGATTTTAGCAAAAGTACGATGGCACCACACGTTCAGAAAGCAATGGCAAACTACTGAACGTAATAATGCCTAGAAAAATCACAAACAGTGTTACAAAGCTGGGTTGATTCGCAAAGTCCTGTAAAGGATATACAATTAACTTTTTCCTCTCGCCATCTTTCCCGATGTTCTGTTGTTTAAGACTCTGTATGTATGCAGTGGAGTTTGGTTACATTCTTATTTAAGTGTCCGAATGCGTGATAGTTATTTTTTCCTTTCTGATAGAATTCTAATAGACCATCTATCCATATTTTCCCCCGTCTTTCTCTCGCCATCTTTCCTGATGTTCTATTGTATAAACTATGTATAGAGTGTAGTTTGGTTGCGTTCTTCTTAAGTGACCGAACCACTTCATTCTTTGCTTCAAAATAATTCAAGCAATGTTCTGTCCTAACTTTCTTTCTTATGCCACATAACAGAAAGCTCTAAATGTCACCTGTCCTGTGTGAGGTGTCCGGTATCTGTCTCAGTCATTCTCAACTTGTCTATAACATTTTGCACGAATCTTCTTCTTGATCTTCTTCTCCTTTCTCTGCTGGAATTATGCCTCCCAGAATGATCTTCTCCAGATAGTCATGTCGTTTTAAATATCCACAATATTTTATTTTATAGTGTAATCTACAGTCTATCAAATAACGTCAGTTTTTAAAGTATTTCATAATAAAACAATAGCATTAATAAAGTCTTATTTGAAAGATTAGGTAACTATCATCGTATTGTGCCGTGCCGGCTAGTGTAGGTGACCATGAAACTCTACAAACGTCTCTCCTAAGCACTGACTAACATAATAATATTTTTAAATACCACTAAACTATACTATCCATATTTTCTCCGTTTCCTCTCTCTCTCTCTTTCTCTCTCTATCTCTCTATCTCTATCTCTCTCGGTAAATATATATATGTATGTCTTCTTTCTCCACTTATTTTGCTGTTTGTTACTCGAGCTCTCACAACTTGACCTTCATATGATGATTAATCCTTGTTCATGCTAATAATGATCGTCATATTTGCATTGACATACATCAGACCATCATCAACATAAGCTTCATTTAGCAAACCTTGTTACTGAACTATACAACATAGATTGCGTGTTAATTCTCCATTGGGTTTCTCTTTTGTTTTATTTCTCTACTAAAGTAATAGATTAGGTAAAGCAATGTCGGGCACATTTTGTTTTCTTTGATCAACGACATGCCATGGCTGATCGGCTCAACATCACACCGGTCGCCGTTACTTTCTATCGTTTTTCTGCTTCTTAATTGTTGATTGATTGATAGAACCATCATCATTGCACTTCGGTGGATAACCATGTGTGCTCCTATCTCTTTCTTACACAGATCTCAGCTGCAGTGCATGAACTCTGTAGCACCGACAAGGGTCCCTAATGTAATGTTCAAGATGGTGTAGCTATTTTGTAAGAATTTTATTTTTAATCTTTTCTTATAAATTTTGCTTTTGCAACGGCTTTTCAGCATTCTCTTATCGATATTGAACTGCCAAGGGTTCTATTACGTTCTCAAATTAAAAACGGGACCTACGTTTTGTCGTCCGTCTCAGATAGGACTAGAAACTCGATCTTACCTACACTGCGATCATGGATCTCTGGAAAAATATCTAGATGGCTCTACTAGGGAGCGAACCTGATACCTTTGGCACGAGAGACAAGCATCTAACCTCTACGTCACAGAGACCCCGGTTTAGTAATTGTGTTTAGCTCGATCTGAGAACACTTTGTGATTGGAAGAATCCTACTCTAACTGAGGATTGAACCAAGACCACCCGTCTAGGAAGCAAGAAAACTAACAGTACGTTAAAGTTTCTCTCAAACATACTAAATGAGTCAAGTTCTAAAGTTTCCTAAGTAAGTTATTCATTTAATGTGGGCTGTCAGAGATGTGATTGACACTAACATATGTAGTTCACCTGTCTTGTGATAGTCATCTGTTTCCGAAAGCAGCATCGGCAGCAAACAGAGCAAAACGTTTTCTCATGTAGCTTGCGATGTTCCAACTTTAAAAAAAAGGATATACGGAGGACTCTTCTGTAAAAATCGTGACATATCCTTTATAGGATGTAGCAATCAACCATAGTAAACGAGTCGTTGATTTTCTAGGCACCACTTATACGTTTAGTAGTTTGTCATTGCTTTCTGAACTGTGAGGTATATTTTCAACTTTTGTAAAAATCCCACGGAAACAAATTTGCTTTCAAACTTTCCCACCGCGAAGTTTGAACCAGGTATGCTTGAGTTGTGATCGAGCTTACTACCACTTAAGCTACAGACGTTCCAGCTTAGAGTACACATATTCCTGGTATTTCTTACCAAGTTTTTTCGTGCAGTCGCTTTATATTGGAAAGTTTGAGATGTATTTTTTCTATTGAAGAAGCAAAGGAGAAACACGTAAAAAAGTAATGCAGTTTTACAAAGTACAAAAACAAGATACAAAAACGTTTTGACCAAAAGGGCTTCATCAAGTAAAGAATTCAAAACAAATGAAGAGATTAAGACAGTTCCTATACATTAAAAATCACAAATGCAGTCAGACGATACATTTCTAACTTACCTAAAATGAAAATATGTGACATGAATATCCCCCATAAAAATTGCAAAATAAATATAAATAACTAAAAATTGAAGAAAGAAAATAAAATAAGACAACAACATTAAAATATATACATAATAAAATATAAGCATTTAACATGAACACATATATTATGTTCATGAGAAAAGACAGTATTAAGTAGAATAGGAGTGTAGTGCGTTGAGTCCATGAATTCGCAAGGTACCATATAAAGATATAAAACGATTTTCTAGAACAAATTGGATCATTTAAAAACAGCAACATAAACTGTTTCTCATTTTCAAGTGAAGTGATATGTTTAGTCTATTGTCTATTGTCTTTCCCTAGGTGGATGATAGAATCGGTTGTCCACTCTTGCCAATAAGCGTATAGGTGTGAGCTTTAATTTGCGTTCCGAGGGCCAGATAGGTCCCCCTTTGTTGTGTTATATCCGTGTTTATTTAGTGCGGTCTTTATTATCTATCCATCTTTTCTTGGTGTTCCCTGGGATCTAGTACCTGGTCTCTTTTTATTGTATGCTGCTATTGAATGTTGGCTGTATTCCATTCTCATTAAATGTCCACACCACTGCATTAGTTGTCTTTCAATGTAGTCGGTGCAAGAAGTTATGTCCACTCTGCTTATGATGTCCTCAGTTCTTAGTCTATATTTCTTGGTTACCCCCACCGCTAAGTGGTCTGGGTTCAATTCTACAGTGGGTGTGGAATATTTTTCAGATCGTAACGGCTCTCAGGTCAACCCAGCCTCAACTGTGTACCAGGAAAAGCACTGGGAAGTAAAGGCGATTGGTGTGATGTTGACCATACCACCCATTCTGTGCCGACGGTAAATGAAAAATACGGGGCCTAGCACCGTATGACCCAATATACATCGGTGTATAAAAGGGTTCGAAAAGAAAATAGAAATACCCAATTATTCTTCAAAGAATTCTTCATTTTAATACTTTTAAGATACTTTCCACCAGTGTGTTGTTGGGACTCTCAAGGGAAGCAAAGAATAGAAATACTTCGACCTACAAGGCTTGTCGTAAGAGGTGACTCAGACTAGGGAAGCTACCCTAGCAGATACAAAGCGTCGCAGAAATCGATATGCTGGCCTAATTGTAGGCGCATAACTGACACAACGTACAATAGCTCTTAAGCTCAGATCACATACAAATCACAAAGAGTGGTTTAGCAAGTAATCAATATGGAGTGTTCGAAGAAGATACTTTCTATTTTCTTGTTTTCCAAGTCTCAATCACACACAAATACTTCTGCAAATTTATCATTTATTTCCTTGATCCACTACTATCGTAAACCTTTACAAGTTTAAAGTTCCGAACAGAGGAGTTTCAGGGCTGTGAATCCCACTCGCTGACCAGATTGAAAGAGATGGGTGTCAATATTGGTGCAGCCCGAAAAGAATACTAAATATGCAAAGAGATTGATTAATCAACATCGAACTGGCGTGTTGGGTCGCTGGACGCTGCTGGATTTGCTGAGGCGGAGATCGGAGCACCTATGGACATGTCCGGAGTGCTATGATGATAGTCCTCATATAACTGATAACTGATAACCTTTACAAAGTTCAGCAAATTGTAAAAGAAGAATAGTATTTTAAATGCACTTTCTAATCATAAATCCGTTCTAAACATTGTTCCTCTTGAGCTATCCTAAGTTCATCAGTGTTCTCTCGCACCTAATTTTCTCATCTCAAAGTTACTCTGTCATTTCAAGCACTCTTCATAGTTCTGTCAATATTCATTTCAAGCACTCTTTATAGTTCTGCCAATATTCATACCAGGGGTGCTATAATCCCCACATCCGCTAAAGATCTCTGGGCAAGTACACTTTCAGATCTGGTTTGACTGACCGATTCATGAAAGGCATCTATGACCTGCCAGTCAGACATCAGAGTCAGACAAAGTGTTGACTAGTCAGTGAAACGAGAGTGCAGATTTTGTTATAGGTACTTGATGGTCGTCAACATCGTCGAGTGGCTTAACTATGGCCGATGAAAATAGCAATGCACTCGACTTTCACCTGTTATTGACTGAATATGTCGCTCGTGGTTTACGCCATCACCTCTACTCAGCTATCGCTTGGCAGTAAAAACTATTTACTGTGATGAAAGTACTGAGCTTCTAAAGAAGGGTCAAGTACTTGGTATTTCAATTTGTTTTAGCTTGATAGGACTGTGCACCCAAGGAGGAGGTCGTGTACTTTACAGCACAAGTTGTTTCATCCTGATAGAAGTACTGAATCTCCAAGGAAAGGGGGCCTGTACTTGATAACACACTTTGTTTCAGCTTGATGGAAGGACTGTACACGCAAGAAGGGACCATGTACTTGTTATCTCAATTTGTTGCAGCTTGATTATATGACTGAGCATCCAAAGAAGGGTTCTGTACTTGATATCGTAACTTCTTCCAGTTCATGAAATGTACTAATCTAACAAGACTGTCTGTATCAAAATATTTGGTAAAATGTGAATACCCAACAGGGAATGATCTTCTTACGGAAATAACATATACATATAACCTGTAACATTCAGTGACACACACATGCATACACATCACACAGACACGAATGTTTGCGCATGTAAACGCATATTTGAATCAAGTTAACAACCACCGATCACAAAATCAAGCAAGCACTTCGAGCAGGAAGGACCGTTACCTCCCTTTGATTTGAACTCTGCCCTCTGTATAATTATCTCATAACATTTCGATACAGCACAGCACTAAACTACCAACTAGAGTACCATGGCGACCACCAAGCCGGGACTATACGTTATCCTGAGCCCATTCTTTGACACAGAACTCATTTCACTTGGGCTCTTTTCCTGTCTAAAAGTCTATAATAGTCTTCCCGTTTTGGCCCTGACAGCGCGCGAATGATGGCTTCTGTGATGGATTGACCACAATAATGGCGAAGGACAAAGGTGTATTCCTAGACCTGAACACATTTAGCGGGAGGGTTTCCTGGAACCCAGACTAACGGAATCGTGACAAAACACAGCCGTTTGGCAGTTCTATTACTGTACAGAAAAGATGAGATATTGGCAACGTTTATCACGTATTCGTTATAAAGTTTAAACAAATTACATCACGGGACGCCCGTATGGTGCCGGGGCCGCAAGGAAAGAAAAGAATAGTACCACTGCGACCGACAATGCATGTCATAAGAGGCGACTGATGTATGCCCTAGGGATACTACCCTAGTAAATAAAAAGCAGCGCATAAATAGGATGTGCTGACCTATTTGTAGGCGCATAACTTGGACAATGTACAATCGCTCTTAGACTCAGATTACATACAAATCACACAGAATGGTTGACAAGTGGTCGCTATGGAACGTTCGAAGAAAAAGAAGACATCACGGGGGAGAGGTGGGATCACATAATCAAAGATAAATACTGGTAGAGACTATATTACAATTTTTCGTGCCTTGCTATGTTATTCTTGTTTGTTTATGTGTATTTTTGGAGCGGGGTTGACATATGCATTGTGGATGTGCTTATTTCAAAATTTTGAGTTATGCAATTAAATATAACCATATTCCGAATGACAAATGTTCAACTTACGAATACTGCAACTTATGAACATCTGAGTAGACATTATTTATTAATTCTCATAATCATCATCATCAAATAGTTGTCATGAGCAGAACTTTGCCACCCCAACAGTCCTCCAGAATTTCACTCTCTCATAGGCCAGGTGTCCTGTCTTTGCAGCCGTCATATTCAAACCATCAGTTACATCCTGAATCCATCTTCTCTGTGGTCTTTCTCTTCTTCTCTTTGCCGGTATGCCACCTACCATGATGGTTTTCTCCAGCCCTTCGTGTCTTTTTTATTATATGTCCAAAATACTTCAATTTTCTCATTCTTATTTGTAGCATCAGCCAATTTTCTTTGATTTTGAGTTCTTTCTGAATAGATCTACTTGTTATCTTCTCTGTCCGTGATATACGGAGGACTCTTCTGTAACACTTATTTTCAAAAGCACGTATGTTTTTCCATTTCCTTATTAAATGTCCATGCTTCACACACATACGCTGCCTCTGGGAATATGCACACTCTTAGTATTCTGATCTTTGTTTCTGATTAGATCCATTCCATACTGTTTTTAGTTGTTTAATTTTTGTAAAGCCATGTTTGTTATATTAACTCTATTGAAGTAATAAACCACTATATTGGCGTATATTGAGTTGTGTATGGCGAAGCATAAAGTTTTGTGATGAGTTGATCCTCTGTCCACATCCGTCTCGTAACTCGAGAACGGTGGCATCTGTGGCTTAGGGGATAGTGACTCCAGATATTCCCTGACGTTCTGAGTTCGAATCACGCTGCGGACAGTGTGGATGCAAATTGTTTCGCGTGGATTTTTACAAAAGGACGATTTTTACCCGTTCATAAAGCAATGGCAAACTACTGAATGTAATAATGCTTAGAAAAATCACAAACAGTGTTAAAAAGCTGGGGTTGAATCGTAAAGTCCTGTAAAGGATATGCAATTAACTAGTTTTTATATATGTTTGATAGTACACTGTATTCTTGTTTGGAAGTTTACTCAATTCTATGCGTTCAAGATTATTTATTTATGAATTTTTTAAAATAATACTGATATTCCTTATTGTTAAACTTAATTTGTAACATAATATAACCTTGATTTAGCATGTTGTGTAGTTTTTAAAATGAATTCATCTATATAAAACAACACTATGTTATCCGTAAGGGTGTTTGTCAAGGAGGAGAAGAGTGGGACTTGAAGTAGTAGAACTTATCGAATCGGTCAATTTTACATATAGACGACATATACAATATAGTATAGCATTAAATGCAATAAAAACGATTTTATAAACACAATATGTCGGCCGTGTTTCATACAAGAGACATCGTCAATAATTTCGTCAATATACAGAAGTTTCTCGTCTTCTTGAAGTATGCAATTACAATACCATTGTTGTGAGAATACCCTTCAATGTCTCCTCACGCGATGACACCGAAGCGTCGTACTTATAATTCCGTCCTACTGTTGTTCCTCTTCCCAATATAAACCCAATGTTCCTTTCCAAGCAGAACTCTTTAAAACATGATTAAAAATCTTTGCACTTTGTTTTCTCTGTTTCAATCTTTAGTTTTCTTGTAATATTCGTTGACTATTCACTGTCCATATAGTATATACTGTCTATATATCAATATACTGTCTATATAGCAATATACTGTCCATATAGCAATATACTGTCCATATAGCAATATACTGTCCATATAGCAATATACTGTCTATAGAGCAATATACTGTCCATATAGCAATATACTGTCTATATAGCAATATACTGTCCTTATAGCAATATACTGTCTATATAGCAATATACTGTCCATATAGCAATTACTGTCCATATAGCAATATACTGTCCATATAACAATATACTGTCCATATAGCAATATACTGTCTATATAGCAATATACTGTCCATATAGCAATATACTATCTGTCCATTGCAATATACTGTCCATATGTAATATACTGTCCATATAGCAATATACTGTCTATGTCGCAATATACTGTCCATGTTGCAATATACTGTCCATGTCGCAATATACTGTCCATGTTGCAATATACTGTCTATATGCAATATACTGTCTATATAGAATATACTGTCCATATAGCAATATACTGTCCATGTAGCAATATACTGTCTATATAGCAATATACTGTCTATGTCGCAATATACTGTCTATTCGAATATACTGTCCATGCAATATACTGTCCATGTTAGCAATATACTGTCCATATAGCAATATACTGTCATGTGCAATATACTGTCCATATAGCAATATACTGTCTATGTCGCAATATACTATCCATGTTGCAATATACTGTCTATGTCGCAATATACTGTCCATGTCGCAATATACTGTCTATGTGCAATATACTGTCCATATAGCAATATACTGTCCATATAGCAATATACTGTCCATATAGCAATATACTGTCCATATAGCAATATACTGTCTATATAGCAATATACTGTCCATGTCGCAATATACTGTCCATGTAGCAATATACTGTCCATATGCAATATACTGTCTATATAGCAATATACTGTCCATGTCGCAATATACTGTCCATGATGCAATATACTGTCCATTGCAATATACTGTCCATGTGCAATATACTGTCCATGTTGCAATATACTGTCCATTTGCAATATGTCCATAGCAATACACTGTCCATGTAGCAATATACTATGTGCAATATACGCTTGCAATATACTCTATTCGCAAATACTCCATGTTGCAATTCACTGTCCATGTCGCAATATACTGTCCATGTCGCAATATACTGTCCATGTCGCAATATACTGTCAATGTGCTTCTAGGTATCTTGTTCTACAGAACATCCTTTCTCATATAATTAACAAACAAACAATGTGTATGTGGCCACTAGCGATATCTTTCCGGGATAAGCTCTTTGGAAATGCTAGCAGCCTCTGGGAAACAACTGCTTTCTTAAAGTATATTCAAATTGAATTCTAAAATTTATACAGATGAAGAAAGAAAGGGAACTAAAAACTAGCTATTACTTTTAACTCCACATAATTCTACATTCCTAATTGTCCACATTCATATGTTAATGTCCATGTTTAGCGGGTGTAATACTACACGTATTTGCATTCTAGCTGCGCTCAGAGATAGCAATGGCTGCTGCAATCAAAATAAATGCAAATAAATGCCAATTTATAAATGTAGCGTCGTGGCACAATGATAATAAGATTGTATTTATGCTCATGCAGCGTTAACTAGCTATCTGTCTTTATGCTCATATTGACTTGATTAGTTTTTATCTGTCTCTATAATTATGATGATTTGACTGGCTGCATCGTTATACTTATGAATAGTGTGATGAGAACAAGGAGTTTTTTGTTGTTGTAAGAACTCCAGGGGAAGCCAATGAATATGAGCAATAAATAGACAGTGAGTATGGATTAGGAGCTTCCGTAAAAACAAATTATCAAACACAGAACTCTCTCTCTCTTTCTCTCTCTCGCGATCACTGCCCAGACCGATGTACCAGACCTCCCCATAAATTATATTCATGTGGAAATCTGATTCATGCAGCCTTATCATTGGTGTGTTTTACGTCACATCTTCGGCCCCATTTGGAGCTCTGGTGCTTATTCTTCGGCGATGTGTCCGGTTTCAGCCAGCGTTTACTCGGTTCGCTCTCCGTTCTGTAGCCATCTAATGTTTTTTACGGTGTGGGGTAGCTAGCCCCAAGTTCAATCTCCTTAGTTGCCTCTTACGATATTCGTGGCAGGTAACAGTGGTTCTATTCTTTACACTCCAATTTGGACCCCGGTAACCACTCGGGTGACGCAGGATTCGAACCATTTATCCTTATTTCTTAAGGCACCCATTGCCTAGCTTAGCAATACGAGCGTTCTTATGAACACAACCAGCTAGCTATTTTTAAAAATGGCATTATTGAAGAGTGTCTTTCACAAACGCTTCGTTTTAGCTAGACACAGAATAATCAGGTAAGGTTCGATCGAACAGTGTTTGCATAAACACATGCTATAAACGTATTGTGCTTGTATATTTGAGACGAGACAATATCATACATACACACATGTATACACTATAACAAACATACACACATGTATACACATATAACAAACTTATGAATAGTGCCCCATTGTGGTTTCAGGCGAGAAGTGGGCCTCTGTAGTGTAGAGGTTAAATGCTCGTTTCTTATGCCAAAGCTAACCGGTTCGATCCCTCGTGGAGCTATTGGGATATTTTTCCAGTGATCCCTGATCTCAGTGTAAGTGAGATCGAGTTCCAAGTCCTATCGAAGACAGACGATAGAGTGTAGGTTCCGTATTCAATTTCAGCACGTAAAAAGATTCATTGACAGTTCAAAATCAAGAAGAGCTGGCTGGAAAGCCGCTGCCCGGGCAAAGTTCATTAGAAAATGACTAAAAATACAATTCTTATCAAATATCTTCATCATCTTCAAAATGACATTGTAGACCCTGGTCAGTACTACGAAGTTGTGCATTCAGCTGATATCTTCCTGTGTAAGAAAAAGATCGGAGCACACATGGCTACTCATCGAAGTACAATGATGATGGTCCTACCAATCAATCAATCAATCAATCAATCAAAAGAATAGAACCCATGTCCCCTCTCGAGTGTCGTAACAGTTTTAGAAATGTTGTCTAAGACTGTGAGACAACCCAGAATTATAGAAAGGAGAAGTATATTTAACTGTACCTATTAACCCTTTCATCGCGTATTGTGGATTTTTTTAACCTCCGGACACTTTTATTCTGCGTTGTATATTAAATTAACCAATATACTGGTTTTAATAATAATACTAATTCCTCTTGTATCGTTATACGTTGCATAGGGCCTGTAAGCAATTTATTCATACCGTTCTATCCTGGTCACCTCGCTCAATCTCCTCCATGGAACTGAGACCGATATTTCTTGCCTCTATCAGCTAAGTTCGTTTCAGGGTCTCCTTAGATCGTCCTCTCTTTCTTGAACCCTTTGCATCCACTTCAATGCCTGCTTTGATAATCTTTGATCCTTTCTTCTCAAGGAGTGTCCAACATATCTCCATCTTCTCCTTCTTATAACAGTTGTTACTAGTTGTTGACCAAACATTTCTCTGATTTCATCATTTCTCTTGAATTCGCTGAATTTTATGTTCATTATTTTTCGTAGACATCTATTTTTATATATTTAAACTGGATAAAAGATATCGTGGGCAAATATATCTGCTTCAAACAGTAAATTGGTGAAGAAAATCTCTTTAGTCAGGTTACTTATACTAAGAAGTTAATGATAAGCTAGGAGCAACTATAGCACTTATAATCTTTACAACTAAGAACCATATCAGAGAAATGCATTATGATTATAACCACCAGAAGATCAGATTTAGTCTGTAATTTCTAAAATGATGACTAGAAGAAGCTTGGATAATGAAAATTAATCAGATTCACCCCGAGGTCAAAACTATGGCCATCTCTTTAACTGGATCTCCAGCTGGCATTTATCGGATCCATCTGAAAGACTGCCACTCGCAGGAATAGCAACGCCACGTGAACCGGACATCCTTATGATTTCCTGTGTTATAGATCACATGACACTCAAATACATCATATCATTGGTTGAAAATTGGTCAAACACTAGGGAGGTCACACTGATCACACGACCTCACAAATTATGCCAACAAATTCTCATCCTTTCAAAACGAAAAATTATGTTATCGTGTCAGTCAGCTTATTCATAAATCTAGCCCCCAGGTCTGTCTTCCAACATTCAGTCGCGTGCTTCTTCTGTCCAGACGAGTAATAGTCAGTCAAACCCTTTTAGCTTACTTATCCCTTAAGGCATGTTTCCTAGCTCTAAAGTACTAATTATTTTGATGCAAATTATTTATATATTCTCTTCATTACGACCGCTACATGTCAATATGTATATATATATACATTAAAAAGTTAATTGCATATCCTTTACAATAATTTGCGAATCAACCCCAGCTTTGTAACGCTGTTTGTGATTTTTATAGGCATTATTACGTTCAGTAGTTTGCATTGTTTTCTGAACGGGTGGTGTCATCGTCCTTTTGTTAAAATCCACGTGAAATAATTTGCAACCAAACTGTCCGCAGCGTGATTCGAACTCAGAACGTCGAGGTTAATAGACCGACTCACTAACCCCTAGGCCACAGACACCACATATATACATTACCTACATAAATTGATCATATTAGGAATGTCTCCATTTGTTATCGTGTATTTGTTATTTGTTACTAAACCGACGTCATAGCACTCCGGGCAGATCCAAAGGTGCTCAGTCTCTCCAAACAAATTTCGAAAAGTATACATATTGTTGTTTTCTGTAGCTCGCTAGGTAACCAGAGCTAACTATTAAATTATGAGCCTGCGGACTCAGGTAAGAATTATGGGAAATCTGGCCACAACCGGTCACGTGACCTCGCGTTGCAGTATTGGAGTATATAGACGAATTCAATTTTAAAATCAACACAAAATGCTAAATCGAAGTTATATTATGCAACAAGTTAAGTTTAACAATAAGGAATATCAATATTATGAATATTTTCACCAATAAATAGCCATAGACTCACAGAATTGAGTAAAATTGCAAAAAAGCTTGCAGTCTGCTATCAAACACATATACATTCCAACCACCTTCTCTAATCTAGGTCAGGAATTCCCCGATCACTTGTCTTGCTTAGTTATCTAGAGTTCACTGTGGTTAAGCACACAGCTCACTCTGCCGCCCAAGCATCCAGTTCTACTTGTAATAAAGAAATAAAATGTCCCTCAGTCTTTTCAGACCTTAGAGTGTGAAGTGCTGTCACTCATTAAGTCCCATGTCCAGTAGTAATTGCACCACATCGCGTGTGGAACGTTGGTGAGGTTGAACTCACAACACTTTGGTCTGATTGGCTACGAATGCTGCCATTATGCTAATCCATCCTACAGTTCTTCTTGTACAAAGTGTCTTATCTATCCATCTACGTTCTGTACAAAGTGTCATTATATCATCCATCCTACAGTTCTTTTGTACAAGTGTCATTATACTCATCTATCTACAGTTCTTCTTACAAAGTGTCATTATACATCCATCCTACAGTTCTTCTTGTACAAATGTCATTATCATCATCCACAGTTCTTCTTGTACAAAGTGTCATTATACTCATCCATCCTACAGTTCTTCTTGTACAAAGTGCCATTATGCTAATCCATCCTACAGTTCTTCTTGTACAAAGTGTCATTATACTCATCCATCCTACAGTTCTTCTTGTACAAAGTGTCATTATACTCATCCATCCTACAGTTCTTCTTGTACAAAGTGTCATTATACTCATCCATCCTACAGTTCTTCTTGTACAAAGTGTCATTTTAAACTCCTTGAATCGCTGGATAGGTTCAGCATCCATTCTATTGTCATCTTCCAACAAGAGATATCCTTAATATGTATGTTAATATGTAGTCTCCGATAACACACGGCCGGTAGGCTCACGTAAAATTATAGAAACAAGACCACAATCGTCGTGGACCTCACATTTAAATTTTGTTGTATAAATACGAATTCATTTTTTTTTAAACACCATGCTAAATCAAGGTTATGGTATGTTACAAGAATAAGTTTAACACAAAGTTTAACAATAAGTAATATCAGTATTATGAATATTTTACATCAATAAATAACCATAGACTCATATATTTGAGTAAAATTACAAAAAAAAAGCTTACAATATACTATCAAACATTTCGAAAATGACAGCCTTCATTAAACAGGAATGTTGGTTTTCCTTCGACTAAGTTGGCTTTATTTTGCCGGAAGCCACCGTTAATACTGTCAACCTTGTCTCTATATTGGGGCGCATCTGGTATAAAGGCGCGGGCGTCGTTAGACAATTGCAATAATAATATCGACAATAATAAAGTAATATTAATTATAACATTAAAAAAAATAATAAAAGATGAAAATCAAGTCCTAACTAAACGTTTAATACAAAAAAATATTGTGCTTACGAAAACCTAACACATACTTGTATTCTTAAATACGTTTTAAATTAAAATGTTCGTAGCGCGTTGGACGACGGGTGACAAGCCCCATGTGAATGCGATTCAATTCCGCGGGCTGACAGAAAACCACAGGTTCTCCAGGTTTACAGTATTCGTGGCACCGAACCGAAGGGTTACGATGTCCATGGCGCTGAGCCGAAGAGCTGAGAAGCTCAAGTGTTTCTGGATCGTGGAAAAAAGTTATTGAAAAATCGTTGAAGCCAGCGAAGTAAAATAGGACGACAGGTATGTATCTCACGGGGCCCTGATAGGCAGCACTGTATTGTACTGTATCATAATCTTGAATGTGTTTTTCAGTAGACCCAATTTTCCAATCGCACTATTTCACGAACTTTGGACATTTCTGAAATCATAACTGTTATTTTGATACAAACTTCTGCTTGGATCCGAAAGTAACGAAAAGTTACAAATACTTGAAAGTAACTGATGTAAGCATTCTTAGGATGTAATGTTCATCTCCCTCTCTCTCTCTTTGCCTTTTTACCTCGGATTGGGGCATAGACCCTCAAGCAACTCATGCCAAGTCGTCCTATCTCTAGCTATCTCCTGCAGCTCCCTCCAGCTCTTCTTTATATTGTTGATCTCTGCCTCCAAATCTCGTCTCTATGTATTTCTCGCCTCCCTTCTTTCGGTAATGTTCAACGTATGGGCTTTATTTGTATTTCCAATTTAAAAGTAATTAGAAAATATGACATCAGATTTGATAATTTAAAAAACAAAAACACAGATCATACTCAAGAAGTATTGACAATCAAGATTGTGTAAATAGTACCGAGTTTGAACTATACGATTTAGAAGAAAACAAGATCGAAACCTGCGCACTTGTAAGAATTATCAAGAGCAGGCTTCAGAATTCTGAACATAGTAATCTGGAATAGGAGGAAAGAAGGAAGATGAAATAATAGTAGAGAAGAAAGATGATGTTGAACATAACAATATTAATGTTTACATGATCTGCCGCTGTCATTGTGATACAGCTTAACTGGTCTGAGCGCATATGGGGACTACCTCACTGTATAGATATCGCGTGATTGATGAATAGAACAGTTGAATCTCATTGCTGCAGGAAGTGAGGAAACTACGAGAATGAATAGTATACAAACAGAACACGAGGGATGGTATTACAGAAACTGGGGAAACAACGAGTGCGGGTAGAGTGCAAACCGAGGCTACAATAAGTGTGAATAGTATTCTTTAAAAACTCGTTACTGCCTGTAGTACCGCCTTTAAGGGCTATATAGGGCAGGTGGGAAGAAAGCCTGAGGAATTTAATGGCCGCAAGGGCTAGTGTAGTGACCGCGAATCTGTTTAGGTTACGATTTTTCTTTTATATCCCTGACAGAAAATACTCATTGGTCACTCATTGAACACATGTCTCCCGCATAGGAGCCGCACTCTAATCCATTCGGCCAGACACCTCCAGTGATGTATACAAAATAGTGTTAAACAAAACCGAGGAAGCGGCGAGGGTAGAAAGATTACAAACTGAGAAAATAATCAAAAAGGATAGTATAAAGACTGAAGTAACGACGAGAACGGAAGTTGCCTAACCTAAGGAAAGTACAGAAAGGCTTTAGTATTCTAAGTCTTCCTTGTTAAATGAAGCTGGAAGATTGCAAGGAACGTGAAGAGAATTCCAGACATAATGGAAGTGTACAGCGATAAAATGAGAAGAAATGAAGTGGTCTGACTAGAAGAGAAATTCTAAAGATATCTTGTTGAAAACTCAAGCTGCAGTCGGATCAGGGGGGAATAGGTAAACATTTTACAGATTCTATAACAATTCACAATTTATTTCACACTTTCTTTATTACTTTCTCCATAACCATTTTTCAACCTATCTACACGTCTCCCACTGTGTCTGGATGTAAGAATGGGTGTGTTCACTTGATATACTACTAGAACAAACTACAAGATATATATCATAAATATAGTCAATTCGTGTTTGAAATGATTAATTTAGTCTATACAATTTTTAAACCAACATAACAAAGAAACCAGTTTCCATACCATGAGGTACTTTGAGGAAAACGGTGCTAGGTCCGTATTTTTCATTGACAATCGGCGTTACGCGATGGGTTGTGTAGTCATCATCCCCCAGTTTACATTATTTTACTTTCCAGTTTTTTTTCTTTTCTAGTACCCAGTTGAAACTTGCTCGACATGAGAGCCGCTGCGGTCGACTTCCACTCGTTCAATTGAAATTAACCATTATAGTGGTTTTTTAATGGGCGCCAGTAACACCACACGCCAGTGTAGTGGCTTTCTCCATAGAGTATTCACACTCTAGAGTACTTGGATCATCACTGCACATCGAACCAATTAGTTCATAAGTGCTCCGATACACTTTTCATGTTGTTAAATATGTTCCTAGCTATTCATATTCCATTCTGAACCTCTTTTTCACATCTGCCATCTTCTGTTATTATATGTCAAAGATATACATGACTTGATACTTGTTCTAATCTTACAGTTTAAAATTATATTCAACAACTGTCTCTTGTTTTGTGTACCACCATTTGTTTTGTTTTCTTAATGTTAACATCCAAACAGCTAATGTGTTGCCGGAGCTCTCAAGTGGAGCAGAGAATAGTAGCACTGCGACCTACAAGGCATGTCGTAAGAGGCGACTACGGTAGGGGTCTAGGAAAGATACATTAGTAAATAAAAAACGTCGCAGAACTCAGATGTGCTGGCCTACTTGAAGGCGCATAACTGGCACAACGTACAATCGCTCTTAGACTTGGATCACATACACATCACAAAGAGTGGTTAACAAGTGGTTGATATGGAGCGTAGAAAGAAGAAGAATCTCTTAGACTCTGATCACATACAAATCACAAAGAGTGGTTAACAAGTAGTCGATATGGAGAGTAAGAAGAATAATAATAAGTCTCTTAGACTCGGATCACATACAAATTACAAAGAGTGGTTAACAAGTGGTTGATATGGAGCGTAGAAAGAAGAGTCTCTTAGACTCGGATCACATACAAATCACAAAGAGTGGTTAACAAGTGGTTGATATTGAGCGTAAGAAGAATAAAGAATGAAGAAGAAGATCCATGTCTTACATTTTACTTTTGTTTCATTTATCTTCAACATAGTTCCACTGTATGTATGTTCGCATTCCTGGAAATGTTTTCTTCTGTTAATCATCTTATCCATCAATCCTACCTGACCTTGTTTTCAATCTGGAAAATGTATTTTATTTTGCTACAGAACTGTAAGAGAAACAAAACATAAATTAAATAAATAGATTCTGAAAGTAGGCAATTATGTAAAACTCGACACCGTAAGCTCTGACAAACTGGGCAAATATTGACAGTTTGTTTCTGATCGCTTCAAGTAAAAAAAACAAACACTTTAAATAAAGAAGTGAATAGGAATGTCTTAAACGTAAGTTCTACAAAATGAGATAGTTATATCATACTGAAATGTTTACAATGAGTCATTAAGTGCAATGTATTCTTTATAACAGATTGGTAAAGAAAATTGAACAATAAACACACACATATAGAAGATAGGAATGAAGTCAATTAACACATAACTAGAAGAATGTGGTCAATAAACTCCTAATTAAAAGATGAAAGGAATTGGGCGAGAGAGAAAGATCGACGAACTACGCAACACTTTCTCAATGTAAACTAAATCATCGCGCAAGTTACCCTTTCAGCCGGATTTCAGAATACCAAAAAGATTCTTGTATGGTGAGCTGTGTAGTGGTAAACACTCACATCGTGGTAAAAAAGCGATTCAAAGACACCTCAAGAACTCGATGAAATCCTTTAGCACAGATGTCGACAACCGGGAGAATGTTGCTCAAGACAGATCAGCCTGGCACACACTTCTTCGACACAGTTATTCGACCTGCGAGGCAGATAGAACTGCACGGATGGAACAAAAACGCCGAAATAGAAAGGCAGTAAAACTCCCTACAAGTGCAAGTATCCCTTGCTCACACTGTACAAGAACATTTCAAGCCCGTATCGGGCTCAATAGTCATCTACGCACACACAGACAAACATAACACAACTACATTCCTTTGGATGAAAATTGTGTGGTCATCATCACCTGTGATGGACGAGCATCATCAATTAAAAGATAGGAAGGAAATCATTCAAGATACATTTAAAAGATACGAATGAAATAGGCAACATACAACTAGCAGGTAATAATTACAGTAAGTCTTTGAATTGAAATGTGTTTATATAGAAAAGTGGCACATACAAATTAAAAATATATGAAAACAAAATATGGACAAGAAAATTTATATTGACCAAGACCAGCAACATTTTGAAATCAAATTGTTGTACGAACATATTGTGGCATGCAATTATTTACAAACTATAGCGGAAGAAAAGGTATTGAGGGACAAAAAATGAATATATCGTTTTAGGATGGGGGCAAAACATCACCAAGATTTAGACAAATATTTCGCGGTGGTTACCGGGGCCCAAATTTGGGTGTAAAGAATAGAACCACTGTTACCTGCCACGCATGTCGTCAGAGACGACTAAGGAGGTTAGGCTGAAATCGGATGCACGTGTCCTAAACGTGTAGAAGTCTATGCTTTAGAGGTCCTACCAAACCAATGTGCAACGTATACACGTTCTTGGCAAAGATCAAACATATCACAAAGAGTGATTAAAATTGGTCTAAAGAACGAACGCAAAGAAGAAGAAGAAAAACAAAATATATATACATATCATATGCAACAAGAGGACAGACACATTTAGAATATTGTAGAGTCATCAGGATCATTACTAATGGAGCAAGTTGTTCATGATCTGATCTGTTTAAATACATCACAACCAATATTAAGTGTGCACGCTTAATATATAAATTCATGATATCTCTAGGATTGTTGCAACGGAGCTCGTGCTTTGTGCAATGCTCTAGGTAGATAGCATGACATCTCTACCGACAGGGACGAAGCCATATGGAAAAACTCCTTGCGATGAAGTCAATCCTTTGTTTTGGACAATTTGGATTGTACATAATCTGATCTGTTTAAATACATTACCACCAACATTAGAGGAGCGTCTGGTCGAATGGGTTAGAGCGCAGCCCCATGAGGGAGACCCATGTTCAATCCCCGGTAATGATTTTCCTGTTGTGGGCATAAATGAAAAATCCTTTAAACCCGAACAGCTTTGCATCGACTGCACTACCATGCAGCAATTAAATTCTCAGGCTCTCGTCCCATCTGTCTACGCCCCCTACAACGCGGTACTACAGGTAGTAACAATAGCTTCTAACCAACATTAAGTCTGCATATTGTACATACTCTGATCTGTTTCAATATATCACAACAAATATTAGCCTGGTTTAATCATTAATCTGACACTTTCTTCTATTGATTATATTAAACACCGACTCCCTAAAACTCAAAATAACACCCGCAAGGAAGTGGCGGCTCGTGAACGTTTTTTGTTGGTCGTGACCCACTGGCCCTCAATGACGAGCGCCACTGCCTTCAGGTATGACTTATTCTAACTTTATGACCTTTACTGAAATAACATGTGTCACTATATACCGAGTCACCGTACTGTTATATTTAGCAATCCAGATACTGATATTTTGACATGTTTGTCTGACTGTGTATTTTAATATATATTTTAAAGAAATTAGTGATTCTAAAATTAACTGATGACTTGAATTTAATACGAGTCTTGAAACCACCAGACTTCTAGTGGTTTGTTTAAGTTCGGAGAAGATAAGGAAGACTTTTGTGTGTACATTGAACCTGGTTGAAGTTGGAGTGTCATTATATGAAAAATGAAATCTTTACATGAGACGCCATCAAAAATCAGTAAACGAGTCGTTGATTTTCAAGGCACCACTTATCCATTCAGTAGTTTGCCAATGCTTTCTGAACATTGAGGTCTATTTTTACCGTTTGTAGAAATCCAAGAGAACTAATTTGCCTCCAAACTTGCCCACCGTGGAGTTTGAACCAGGAACGCTTAGGTTGTGATCGAGCTCACTACTGCTTAAGCTACAGACACTCATATCTGATACCTGCACATAAAAACTTGAGATATCCAGTGTCATTATATATTGGTAAAAAAATATATATATATAAACACCGTATTCTGGAGAAGAATTCAAGGAACGTGACAGTAGGACAGAAACGACTGAGACTTTCATGGCATCTAGTATTCCCCGTCTATGGAGGCATCGACTAATTGAAACTTGATAACAATTCATGAAATATTTGTTCCGACACTGATATCTTCGTTGGAACTTGGATGCGAGACTCCAGGTTGTGAAGGTAAACGAGATAACAGCATTAATTATGAAACGTTTAGCGTTCTAGCAGGTTTCTTGACACGGTATTGATCACCGACAAAGCAAACATCAGATCTCTCAGGATGAACTACAGACAAGAGAGACACCACTAGTAATAATTGGCAAACATGCCCTAATATCAACGACAAGCTTTGTCTGGGGATGCATCCAGTATCAACGAAAGTTGTCTGGATGATCAGTATCAACGACAAGTTGTCTGAGGATGCATCAGTATCAAAAAGTTTAGTTCTGGGATGCATCCAGTATCAACGAAAAGCTTTGTTGGGGATGAAATCAGCACAAAGAATACGAAAAGCAGAGGATATTATAGATTCTGTGACTCCATATTGGACAAAGAAATATGAAAAGAAAACAGAAAATATAACATGAAAACTAGATAGAATCGATTTTTATGCATTCGCAAGAAAAACAGCAAGTTAATAGGAAAGTTAGACAGAATCGGTTTATATTCACACTCACAAACAAACTCAACAAGTTAACAGGAAAGTTAGAATCGGTTTACATTCATTCACATGAAAACCTACAGCAAACAGGAAAAACAGATAAAATCTATATAAATATACGTATGCACTCACGAACACGATAGATTACGATTGAACGTTAAGTTTCAAGTTATTCCCACCAGCTATACATTTGTAACAGATTCGACTTGTCTAGGACGCAGAATTGAATTTCAAATCGATTTCTAAAGAAAATTGAACCGAAAATTTCTACAAATGTTCAACATTTTCCATATTACACCAGGGACCCTTTACGGTTCAATAAAGTCCATGCACTGCCGCTGAGATCTCCTTGTGTAAGAAACATATTGAAGAACATATGGTTATTAACCGAAGTACAATGATGAGGTCATATCAATCAATCATTCAATCAACTAAATTTATTTGTTGTGTACGTTTTCAACAGATATTTAGCGCTCAAATAGATCAGTGCTATAACAGCACATAGCATAATTTCTCGATCTAATCAGTGCTATAACTGTAAACAGCATTAATTTATATGTTTATCGGTATTACCAGATGCTACTGCAGAGTGTCGGACCGAATGGATAAGAGCACGGCTCCAATGCGGGAGATCCGAGTTCAATCCAAGGTAAGGCCAATTAATTTTTTTCTGTCGAGGGCATAAAGAAAACATCCTAACATGAACAGCTTCGCGGCGACAGCACTAGCTATGTCGCCGTTAAATTCCACAGGCTCATGTCTCTCCTGTTCTACACCGAAAAAAGCTGTATTAACTGTCAATAACGACAGGTTTCTATATGCTATCAAAACTTGGACACTGACAACAAATGATAGAAGAAAACTAGTCACGACAGAGATGAAGTGTCTACGCAAAATGCTGAGGGTAACAAGAAGCTACCGATTTAGAAATGAAGACATCAGGGAAAAAGGGGGTACAACATCAGTACTAGACTTCATCAAGAAACAACAAATTAAATGGTTCGATCACATAAGCAGATTATCAACAGACAGTGCACCTCAGAGAGCAATGCTGCTGATCAACAAGCAGATTATCAACAGACAGGCACCTCAGAGAGCAATGCTGCTCCGATACAATGTACAAGCCAACTGGCCGACCACGCAAAGGATGGTTCTCAGAGATAACAGAGGCGACGACAGACACTATCTACGTAGGGAGCGTATTAGAAATTTCTTCTTGACCATCAACACATTACAGAAATTGAACCACGAGTGAAATGAAATGCTTGAGGAAGGCAGTGGAGGTCACCAGGAAAGACAGACTACGAAATGAGGACATCAGAAGCAGAGTGTGCATAACGTCTTGCACCGAATACATTGAAAGACAACAAGTGCAGTGGTTTATACATTTAATGAGAATGAAATACAACCAACCACCAATAACAGCATACAAAAATAAAAAAGAGATCAGGTTCTAGAGCCAAAGGAAGACCAAGAAAAAGATGGATAGACAATATCAAGACCACACTAAATAAACACGGATATAACACAACAAATGCGACTCATCTGGCCCTAGAACGCAAATTAAAGCTCCCACCCTTACTCTTAACGGCAAGAGTGGACAATCAATTCCATCATCCACCTGGAGAAAGATAATAGACGGAAGAAACATCATTAAACATCACAAGAATGCAGTCAGTGAATTTGTTTATATTTAACCAAATATCTTCAACTGTTTAGTATTATTTCCTCGTTCAGCAACTTATTGTTTGTTTGTGTACAGATACGTCAGGTAGACCAACATAGACCGAAAACATGCAACAAAGACAACCTTTTGTTCATAGACATGGCATCTAACACCATCTCCGTCAACTGTAAGCAAACAACGGCTCCTGACTCGCTCTCTAAAGCTATTGCAGAAATTATCCTACTAAGGAATGTTCCTGTCAAACTCGGAGAAGCATACATGAATTGAAAATAAATATAAGGTTACTTGAGTCCCGCAACGTTCATGAAACGACACATTCTCTAGCGGTCGCACAAATCGAACACAGAGCTCTCAGTGGTCCGTGCTTACAATTTCATGTTCTTATCTTGATCGGTGGTCCACATTTGCTGCATGCTTCGTAAGTCAAGTCCATCCAGGATAAAAGGTATCAATTTGTTTGGACAACAAGTTTAGAACAGATGTGGCTTATGTCTGGTATGTTTTGTCACTTGAATCAAGAAATATCTGGTATAATTTCTATTTCCTGTTCCGTTGCGTGAAATGTTTTGTACATTGAAAATGTGACTGAGAAATTGTAAAAATAAAGAAGTATATTTATATTCCTCAAATCTGTTTATTTCACTTGTTAACTGAACCTTCCATTAACTTCTGCAATGTCAGAATACAAACTAACTTCATTCTTGCATTCGATAACTGCCGTTTTTGTTGTTCGCTTATGAATTTTGAAAGCTGAACATATCATATATAGAGAACATGCATAGAGAATGGGAATTGAGAAATGCATTTTCCCAGTGGCTTCTTGTGGTTGTGAATCCTGTACCATTACACAAAAAACAAGAGCGAAAATACAATCCTTAGAAACTAAATGCTACAGGAAGATCCTATGAATACCATGGACAGAAAAAGAAAGAACACTGATGTCCTGAAAGAACTGAATGTTAAAGACAATTGGCTGATAAACTATACTACACAGAAAAATTAGATTCCTTGGTCACATCAAGCGCCACGTTGAAGCCCCCTGTGAGTGCGGTTCAATTCTGCGGGCTGGCAGAAAAGCCACAGGTTCTCCAGATTTACGGTGTTTGTGGCACCGAACCGAAGGGTTACGATGTCCATGGCACCGAGCTGAAGAGGTGAAAGCTCAAGTTCTTCTGGATCGAAAAAAAATAATAATAAAATCAAGCGCCACGACGGCCTGGAGAGAAGAATATTAGATGGCAGGGTCTCAGGACGCAGAGGCAAACCAAGAAGAAGATGGCTACAAGATATTAAAAAAACCATGAATATGACCATCGACAAAGTGAGTAAACTGTCTAGAGACAGAGTGAATTTCAGATGCACTGCAAAGAGAACAACATCCTATATATCATAGTGAAGACTAAAAGAGCATTGTACAACACAATCTTTCTCCCAACATTATACTATCAGTCCCAAACCTGACATCAAACGACAGAAGAAAACTAATCACGACAGAGATGCAGTGTCTATACAAAATTCTGGTAGTATCAAGAAGAGACAGGTTTCGAAATGAAGACATCAAGAAAATAGTGTGTACAAAATCAGTACTGAACTTCATCAAGAGACAATAAATTAAATGGTTCGGCCACATAAACAGATTACCAAAGGACAGTGCGCATCAAAGTGTAATGCTGCTCCAATACAGTGGGAACAAAAGAAAGAACACGTCCATACACAATGTGGACTCAGAGATAACAGAGAAAGTGAAGAACACATTTATGAAGCTCACACAAAAACCAGTTCTAGAGATCTATTCTTGTCCTGACACTGTGAGGCAAAACAGGATTAGAAAAAAGAAAGAACGATTAACTGTTTTTCCTTCGGTAGCAACTTTCCAGCCTATAAGTAAGAGCTTTCATCTGTTAATGGTTCTTTTACGTGTTAACATCAAACACGGGACCGACGTTTTATCGTCCGTCTGCTAAAGGACTGGTAACTTGACCTCACCTACACTGAGGTCAGGAATCAGTTAAAAATATTCAGACCGTTCCACACGGGAAGCGAACCGAACAGTTTTGGAACGAGATGTATGATGTCGTACGTACTATGCTCTCAGATCTGACTGGTTATAGGAAAGAGCATCAGAACAGACAGCAATAACGGTAAAAGATCATGGAAATCGATGTCATTTTGCTAATCCATATACACATCGCCGTGTGTTGCAGGGGCTTGCAAGTTGAGAAAAGAATAGTACTACTGCCACCAACAATTCATCTCGTGAGAGGCGACTGAGGTAGGGGTCTAGGGAAGATACCCTAGTAAATAAAAAGCATTGCAGAAATCGGATGTGCTGGCCTACTTGTAGGTGCATAACTTGCGCAACGTACAAAAGCTCTTAGACTCAGATACGCCCGTCTGGTGCCGTGGCCTACAAGCAAAGCAAAGAATAAAACCACTGCGACCTACAGTGCATGTCGTGGGAGGCAACAGATATAGGATCTAAGGAAGCTACTCTAGTAAATAAAAAGCATCGCAGAAATCGGATGTTCTGGCCTACTTGTATTATTAATATAAGGTAAGGCCTTTTGGTCGAAACGTCGTTGTGTATTGTTATTGTTTTTGTATTTTATAAAACTACAGTACTTTGTTTGTATGTGTTTCACCATGGCCTACTTGTAAGCGTATAACTGGCAGAACGTACAATCGCTCTACACAATCACGTACAGAACACAAAGAGTGGCTTAACAAATGGTGGATATGGAGCGTTTGAAGAAGAAGAACAAGAAGATATACAAGTCGTTATAGCAACAAAATTGACATCAGATACTAAACGATTTCATAAATCGAATGAGAGTTATTTACAATAACATAACAACTGAGCAAAGTGAAGGAAACAAGTTGACACAAATTACAAACTAAATAATACAAAAGGCTATGCTTAATCTTTTCCAGTTTCCACAATAATGATAATAATTTTCCTTGCTGTTCAGTGGGCACTTGTCTTAAAGCAACAGCCGTAATTGCCAACACGATTTCTGGACTTAGTGCCAGAGATTATAGGCCAAATCTTCTAATAGACATTTCATGAAATTTTGAGTTTAAGAGGTTTAAAAAATTCATTAGCTGATGCTCAGTCTCATGGAGCCGAATAAATAATGAGAATGGGCAGCCTAGCTGACAAAAGCACAGATTGGGTATGTCAGATTGACTGAGTAAATTTCTATTTGATCCGTGACAAATCACATTTTGGCCACACATCGTGCTAGCCTTTCTGCTTGCAAATGTATTTGTTTGTCGGAAGCGATCCTCTAATGTGTTTGCGAAATGTCTTTTAGAATTCTTAATAAATAACATTGTTTTTTGCCTTCGCCATCACATTTTGATATTCAGATTTGCATGAGAAAAGAAAGGGAGAGGAAAATCTAGAAATAATCCAATGCGTCATTTATTATCATTAAAATATCTCTGCTTCTTATTCTTCTTCTTTTTATTCATTCATCAATCAGATTATACAGAAGTTATGATTATATAAAAAAAAGTATACCCGGACAAAATGCACCATCACAGTAAATGGGACTGATCTAAGACAAGTACAGAAATTGAAATACCTCGGAGTCCTGGTAACATCAGATGCTAGATCGGAAATAAAAAGCAGAATAGGGCAGGGAAAAGCATCGTTCCAGACAATGAGAAGCATTATATGCAACAAGTCATTGTCAATTGAGATCAGAATGAGAGTTATACAGTGCTACATAAAACTAGTACTGACATACGGATGCGAGTCATGGACAATAAACAAACCGATCGAAAAATCTCTAATGGCCACAGAGATTTAGTTTTACATGATGAGAATCCAATGGACTGCTAAAATGACTAATGTGAGGTGTTGAAGAGGTCTAGACAAAGAGAAAGCTTATCATTAATATAAGAAAGAGTCAGTCATCATTTTTCAGGCGTGTGATGAGAAGGGGAGGTTTAGAACACATTGTAACAACTGGTAAAATCGACGGGAAACAAGAACGATGAAAAGAGAGAGGACATTTTGGATAGCCTGACTTCATGACACGGAAGAGCGTCAATATCTGAGATGATAACAAACACAAGAGACAGAGATTTGGGGAGATCCATAATCGCTTATGCCAGCCCCGCACAGCACCTGCTGATGATGATGACATTGATAAGGAAATGTTAAGATCATGTCTTTAAAAAAAAAATCAAAAACGAAGATTGACTAATATTTACATTCAGAAGTGCATGAAGTCATGTTTGTTTTGGTGTTCAATACTTGCATAATTGATTTGTCACCTCTAGCTAAACAACAAATGAGATGCGTACATTCACTTTGTGCCACTGATGAATCTCCGTGTAACTTGTTCTTAACGAAGTAAACATCTTTTTAATAGTACGACGAATAGTTTCAGCAAACTGGCGAATGCTATCATCGATCGATACAAGGGAAGACTGCAGTAAATTATATATTTTGTCTCGTATTGTATTCTCCTGGTACCGTTACTCTACATAGGATCTGCAAGCATTTTCTGCATATCTCTCTATATTGGGAAGCTCATTATATCTCTTCTATGGAACTGAGTCAGATATCCATTTCTCCATATCTCTCTATATGGGGTAGTTCATTAAATCTCTTCTATGGAACTGAGTCAGATATCCATTTCTCCATATCGCTCTATATTGGGCAGCTCATTAAATCTCATCTCTAGAACGACGTCAAACATTTCTTGACTATCTCAGTATAGTTTGTTTCATAGCTATTATCTATGACGTCCATTCTTGAAAAATCCCGATCCCTTTCCACTTCAAATGTCTGCATATATATATATATATACACCATATCTCCCATCTTCTCGTTCTTATAACAGTTACTACTAGTGCTTGACCAGACATTTCTCTGATTTCATTACTTATTATAATTTCGTCCCATTTTATATTCATTATTTATGGCATAAAAAGTCATTCGAACAATGATATAATGAAAGACTTGTGACAAGTCTGTTGACTTTGTAAAACTTTAATAGTTTAACTACAGTCTTCCATTGTAGTACATAGTTTTACTACAGTCTTCCCTTGTAGTACATAGTTTTACTACAGTCTTCCCTTGTAGTACATAGTTTTACTACAGTCTTCCCTTGTAGTACATAGTTTTACTACAGTCTTCCCTTGTAGTACATAGTTTTACTACAGTCTTCCTTAGTACATAGTTTTATACAATCTTCCTTGTAGTACATAGTTTTACTAGATTCTTCCTTGTAGTACATAGTTTTACTACAGTCTTCCCTTGTAGTACATAGTTTTACTACAGTCTTCCCTTGTAGTACATAGTTTTACTACAATCTTCCCTTGTAGTACATAGTTTTATACATCTTCCTTGTAGTACATAGTTTTACTAGATTCTTCCTTGTAGTACATAGTTTTACTACAGTCTTCCTTGTAGTACATAGTTTTACTACAGTCTTCCTTAGTACATAGTTTTACTAGATTCTTCCTGTGTACATAGTTTTACTACAGTCTTCCCTTGTACTACATAGTTTTACTACAGTCTTCCCTTGTAGTACATAGTTTTACTAGATTCTTCCCTTGTAGTACATAGTTTTACTACAGTCTTCCCTTGTACTACATAGTTTTACTACAGTCTTCCCTTGTAGTACATAGTTTTACTAGATTCTTCCCTTGTAGTACATAGTTTTACTACAGTCTTCCCTTGTAGTACATAGTTTTACTACAGTATTTCCTTTACTACATGTTTACTACAGTCTCCTTGTAGTACATAGTTTTACTACAGTCTTCCATGTACTACATAGTTTACTACAGTCTTCCATTGTACTATGTTTTACTACAGTCTTCCATTGTACTACATAGTTTTACTAGATTCTTCCATTGTACTACATAGTTTTACTACAGTCTTCCCTTGTACTTCATAGTTTTACTACAGTCTTCCTTGTACTATAGTTTTACTACAATCTCCTTGTAGTACATAGTTTTACTACAGTCTTCCCTTAGTACATAGTTTTACTACAGTCTTCTTGTACTAGTTTTACTACAGTCTTCCCTTGTATCGGTATAACCTCTTCTTATTTTGATTATATCAGGACATATTGGTCATGCAAACAATGAAAAAAGAGGAGTTAACTCCTCGCAGTGGATTCAGGTTAACACAAAATCTGCTTATTTCAGGAGCGGCACAATTTAGGAGAAACGAAACAAGCGATCTCTCTACCAAATGTAACGTGTCATTGACAATAAATAAACAAATCTCAAGTTTTCTGGAGAAATACAAAGACTGTTATACAGAAGAATCCAGAGAATCACATGAACTGCTAAAATAAATAATATTAATGGGCTGAAGAAGGTCAACGCACAAGACTAAGCTCATTTTCAAGATACGAATGAAACAATTATAACTTTTTTTAGCAAGGCGTAAGAAGTTAAAGCTTAGATAAATAATGATGACAACCGATAAAATCATCATGAGACAGTGGAGGACAGAATGAGGAAAGAATAATTATGTACAGCTGAATCTCATGACATGGAACAAAATATGAACATCTGAACTGATAGTTTAGTTTAGTTGTTGGATCATCGTCACTGCACATCAAACCAATTTGTCCATAAGTGCTCCGATCTCTTCCTCAGGATGTCTATCAGATGAAGGCGGCTAACGACACCGGTTCTTTGGTGGTTTACTATTTTTGTGGCTACAAGTATAGTGCTCTTGTCTAGCTACACCATATTTGATGTCGTATTCTTACAGTCTGGCTATAGTTGTAGATTCCCCAATATAACTTACTATTTACACGTCATATCTTCATAAAAAAGTTAATTGCATATCCTTTACAGGACTTTACGAATTAACCCCAGCTTTTAACGCTGTTTGTGATTTTTCTAGGCATTATTACGTTCAGTAGTTTGTAATTGCTTTCTGAACGGGTGGTGCTATCGTCCTTTTGTAAAATCCACGCGAAACAATTTGCAGCCAAATTGTCGCAGCGTGATTCGAGTTTAGAACTTCGGGGTTAATAGACCGAGTAACTAGCCTCTCCATAAGGGAATTCAGAATATCAGCATGGTCCATTGCTCGTCCGCATCTTACAGCAATCACATCTACAATCCTATCGGCTCGTTCATTTCCGCTTATTAATAGTAATATGTTTTAGAATACATGTTTAAGAGGAATCCTGCAAATTTTCTGGTCAAATACCATAAGAAATTAGGAGCTTTTGAAACGAACAGACTGTGCATCCTTTGAGACCTTCATTAAGAGACGAAGATGGAGATGGTTTGGACATGTATGTCGTATGCCAGTATCGAAATAGGGGGAAGACTGCAGTAAAACTTGGTAAATAGTGAAACACGTACAAACAAAGTACTATAGTTTTACAAAATACATAAACAGTGACGATAAACAGCAACGTTTCGACCAACAAGGCCTTTATCAAGCAAGTGGTGACTATAGGATTGAAGATACTTGATAGTATCTTCAATCCTATAGTCACACTACCTTCATTCTTGAAAGATACGAACCACACCTTGTCTGTTTTTCGTCTATTGAGTTGTTGCCTGGCAGGACTTACCGTCTCTTCCTCCTTGATGTGTGCTCATTGTACACCTCCATACCTCATTCCGACGGACTTCAAGCTCTCCAGTTCTTTCTCGACAGGAGAACTAACCCACTTGTCTCCACCTCGGCTCTCCTTCGTCTTGCAGAACTAGTTCTAACTCTCAACTCCTTTCAGTTCAATGACCAGTTCTTTGAGCAGATCAGTGGGGTCGCCATGGGTACTAAAATGGGACCCAGTTATGCTTGTCTATTCATGGGTCATCTTGAGCACCTAGTATGGAATTCCTATGATGGCCCTCTTCCGTCTGTGTATCATAGATACATTGATGATTGTATTGGCATTACCGATATGCCTGAAGCCGATTTGTCACGCTTCATTAATTTCATTAATGTCTTCAATCCGGCTATTCGGTTTACATCTCACATCTCTACCTCTTGTGTCAACTTTCTTGACATCACTATCACTATCAGCCTATCCACCATCACTACATCAGTATACTACAAGCCTACTGATGCACATAGTTTCTTCTTTATACCTCTTCCCATTCCCAGGCTTGTCGTGATTCTTTACCATTCTCTCAACTCTTGCGCCTTCGTCGTCTCTGTAGCGAGGACGACGATTTCCTCGATAGAGCTCACGAGATGCTGGATTTCTTTCGTAAGCGCTTATACCCGGATAAGGTGCTTGCTTCTGCTATGCGGCGCGTTCAGCAAATTTCTCGCCAGGAGGCTTTCTCTAACCAGCATAGAACTTCCAATTCTGACAGGGTGAAACTTGTCTTAACTTTCCACCCTCATAGTTCCCTTGTGAAGAAAGTCTTATTCCGTCATCTCTCCATTCTTCAGTCTGATCCTGATACACGTTCAATCTTCCAACACTATCCTTTGGTGGCGTACAGACGGGACAGAAGCCTTAAGGATATGTTGGTTCACAGTTGCCTCAAGCCTAACATCCAGAGTCATTTTGGCACCATCCAGTGTGACCGTCGGCGCTGCAACACTTGTGCTTATGTAATACAGACCCGCACGGTGTCTTTTCCAAAAGCCACGTTCGTTGTTGAAGACAGTTTCACGTGCGAGTCCCGTAATATTATCTATGCCATTATCTGCAAGCGGTGCAACAAGGCCTATATTGGGAAACCGGCAGGAGACTCAGTGACCGATTCGCCCAACACTTGCGCGATATACGCCAATGCTCTGTGACCCCTGTAGCTACCCATTTCAATGATACTGGCCATTCAGGAGCTTGCGATGTCCAGGTCACAGCCATCCGATCATGTTCCTCTGATGATCGTAGTCGATTTGCTCTGGAGAATCGGTTGATTTCTTTGTATGGTACCTTACGACCACGCGGGCTCAACGTATTACATTCTTATGCTTCTTAGTACTTTCTCTTCCCATGCTTTGTAATCTCTATGGGTATATGTTGCATGTATTACATTCTTATGCTTCTTAGTACTTTCTCTTCCCATGCTTTATAATCTATATGTGTATATGTTGCATGTATTCAAGTTATATATTTACTAGATGTTTCATTGTTTCTTTTCTATTTCTAGTTTTTATGTGTGTTTTTGTGTTACATTTATTTCGTTATTCGTTTTTATTCCAGATTTTCCTTAGATACGTTGGTATTTGGTCGTCCATTTGTGTTTCATTTTAATTTGTCACTCCTGTTTGTTCGTTTGCTTGATAAAGGCCTTGTTGGTCGAAACGTTGCTGTTTATCGTATGCCAGTAGGGGCGTTGGCTAGGACAGCTCTCAGATGGACAGCGGATGGGAAGAGAAGGCAAGGACGTTCAAAGGAAACATGGAGAAGAACGGTGGAGAGAGAGTTGAAGGAGTGTGGCCTGACGTGGGAGACGGTTGGTAGAAATGCAGCAGAACGGCAACAGTGGAGGTCTGTTATGGAAACCTTATGTGTAAATCTGAACACGAAGAGGATATAGAAAGATAGAATAGTAATATGACACTGATAGTAATAGGACAGACGTTTGCGTATTTAAATGGTTACATTGGTCAGCAGGTTTGGTTACATGATGATAATGACTTCTTAATGCAATAAAAACGAGGGATTATTTTGTCTCCATTACGAGAAATTCTTAAAGTGACTATACTGTCATTATACAGTTCTTTATATCTGCAGATCTGGACATTTTGAAATACAGAAACACCGATTCCAGAGCACGCTCTGCGGTCCTGTCCATCATACATACACCAACGAAACGAAACATGGCCTCATGAACAAAGCTTATAGATCAAGCAATGGAAAGCTTACAAAGAACTCAAACTGACATGCAGCTAAAATAGAGATAATCCTTCTCACGATTTAGACGAGAATACAAAACATATCACAAAGAAGAAGAAGCAGTAGAAGAAAAATGCGATACGTAGGTCGGTTCCACCGTTCACAAGGGTCATATGTAAATCTTGGAGATGAGATACGTTATGAAGGCTTTTCACACAGCCCAAAGAAACATAACGTCAAGGTGCAAACGTTCATCAGCCGTAACGGTACTGCAAGAACAGTCCCAACTACAACGGTTCTGCTACCTCTGCAGAATGGAAGTTGGAGGACAAGCATGGAAAACCAAGGTCCAAGGATCTAGGAAGACCTAAAAGTCGATATGATTATAACAATAAAGAGACTCTGTAGAACAAAGGTTTACTTTCGTGTCAAGCCTGAAGAACTACAACTGAGTTCAGATCACACTTGTAGATCTAAACTTCAATTACCTCTGAAGTCAGAAAAGTCTACCATCATGTTGAGGAACACCCATAAAACGGTAAGCAGGCTTTCACACTAAAACCAGTCAGAAGCACCACCCAAGGTGGACATGGCTACACCTGAATTCTAGCGGGCGAACACAGAAGAAGAAGAACAAATGAGTTAATCTCCATTGATGACCTCCACACACCCTGGCAGTAGAGGAGCGGCTAAATAAAATGTGAAAGTAGATACTTAAAGGAGATACATGCCCGCATGCCCAGCGTGTTCGTAGCTCGTTGGACGACGGGTGACAAGTCCCCTGTAAGTACGGTTCAATTTTGCGGGCTGGTAGAAAAGCCACAAGTTCTCCAGATTTACGGTGTTCGTGGTACCGAACCGAAGCGTTACGATTTTCATGGCGCGGAGCCGAAGAGGTGAAAGCCCAAGTGCTTCTGGATCGAAAAAAGGAGATACACACTCTCTTTCTTTCTATCTATCCCTTGATCAGGCACACATCTCTCGTTATACTCATGTTTGATTTACACACTTTTCCATCAACACGCTTATCTAATTAATTATTATTTAAAAAGAAACTAATTTCCGTTGTCAAGTTCGAAATACAGTATTTCTTCTAATCCCAAAATCTAATTTACGATTGAAAATTGTTTACAATAACTCGGTCGAACTTCCTGCACGACATCTCGAGATCACAAAAAAAGGTTCTTTAATCCTTTCAGTTCTAGCAATGCCAGGAAAGCGTTTTCCATTAAATGCCGGCGATGCAGGCTATAACGAAATTAAGGGAAGATGGTATTGTGTATGCATTTTTGTAACTATTTTTTTGTGGTAAAAGATGTTTGGACTGTTAGACAAATGTCTTGGAAAAAGGTGTACTCACTTTTTCGTTATGAACAGTTAGTTATCTGCAGGATGTTTGTATGTCATGTTTTTGTTATGTTTGTAATTAATTTTATTTAAAGGTTGGTGCTGATTAAGAGGTGATGTATGATTGATTTGTTTGAAAGAAAAGGGGCGAGAGGTGGTTGGGGTGGGGTGGGGGTGGGGGGAGGGGTGGGGGTTTCTGACGAAGATGTTAAGGAAGGGGTGAGTGATGTGATCAAAGGAGAAGTTAAGAGAAGAGGTGAGTGAGGTGATTAGGAAGAAGTTAAGGAAGGAATGAGTGATGTGATCAGGAGGTTAAGAATGAGTTAAGGATAGGGAGAGTGATGTGTTAGGATTTGGATGGTCTTGATGAAGCAGTTCAGAAAGAGAGTCTGCAGAAAAGATAATGGCGGGGGAGGGGGAATGAACCTAAGGAATTTAATGACCGCATGGCTAGTGCAGTCTCCGCGAACCTGTACAGGTTATGATTCTTCTTTATACCCTGACAAAAAAACTATTTGGCCTTACCATGGATTGAACCCGAGTCTCCCAAATGGAAGCCGCGCGCTAATACAATCTTCCAGACACTCCTCCGTGTTACACTAACCAACTTCTTCTTCTTCGAACGCTCTATATTATACACTTATTAACAACTCTGTGTGATTTGTATGGGATCTGAGCCTCAGAGCGATTATACGTTGTGCCAGTTATACGCATACAAGTAAGTCAGCACATCCGATTTCTGCAATGCTTTTTTTTTTACTAGGGTAGCTTTCCTAGGTACAACATCAGCCGTCTCTTACGACATGCCTTGTAGGTTGCAGTGGTTCTATTCTTTGCTTCCCTACGAGCCCCAGCACAACATGGGCGACACTAACCAACAAATACAGACAATATAGATAGATAGAAAGATGTAGAGAGATATGATGATACTTTTCTTTATAAATACCTGATATCCACTGTCTCCTGTGTTATTCTTGTTGATGCTGCCAATAGACGAGGAAAAGCCGAAATGTGAGTCGTTCATTTTCTTATCATTCATGCTTCCTATATCGTCATCTCTATAATCGCTGTCCATGCTTTCATGTCTAAAGTTATCCATCTTTAATGGGTCTACAAAAGCGGTGACTACCCGAGAATTGTGAATGTGGATAGGGCCCCGTGAATTAGCACTACTGCTGCTTTTTCGTCTTCTGTCCAGTCGTCGCATTACTACGATGATCAGGACTATTGTAACACTAAGCAGAATGGTGACGCATACAAGGGTTAGTGCTATGACAACGTACTGGTCATTCAGGGCCCCGGATCTACCAGATGTACCATTTCCTCCAGAGATATGAACAAGAAATGTTCGAATGTCGGAAAGCGGGGTGTTCAGAGTCCCTGACCATGACAGAAAGTTTGTATGTTCCAGCGTCCTTGCCTGTGGAGAGATAGTCAAAACAATGTTACATGCACTAGCTGGGTCGTTTTACAGTGATATAGAAGCAAGAGGAATAGAGTGTTACACACATTAACTGAGCTGTTTTACAGTGATATAGAAGCAAGAGGAATAGAGTGTTACATACATTGTTGATCGCATGATACTATTCTTTGCTTCCCTTGCGAACCAGTAGGCATTAGCGGTCTTACAGTGATATGAAATCAGCAAGATTAGAGTGTTATATAAACTAACTGAGCCGTCTCACAGTGATATTAAACCAACAAAGATAGAGAGTTGCATACATTAACTGAGTTGTTTTACACAGCGATATGGAGCCATATATTTAAATGTTATGCTTTACTATTCATTCTTACCGTCAGCTTTTCGAGTCTGTGAAGTTATTGTTGCGGATATCATTCACCGCTATTCATTTCTGTTCTTATCCTTATCTTCCCATTTGATGATTCCAAGTAGTGTTTCTAAGTTTACTTCAATTTATCTCTCTATCGCTTTCTTTGTCTGCCTCGTCGTCTCTTCCTTTTCATTTTTATATACAATTTTAGGCTCTGTGTTCTTTGCCATTCTTCAGTGTGTATACTAGCTTGTATTTTATTAACCTTTACTATAGTGGTAAGTAAAAGTCAAAGGAGATCAAAACAAACACAAAACTGAGAATATATCAATCAAATGTGGTCAGTGCTGTTCTATGGCTTGGAAACATGGAGGACAACAAAAGAAACCACCAGAAAACTACAGAACTTCATAAATGGATGTTTACGTAGAATAGAGGGATGGAGCTGGTATGATAATATTACGAACGAGGAACTCAGAGAAAGAACTAAGAAAACTGGCGATGGATAGGACATACATTGAGAAGACAGATCGAAAGCGTAAGACAGGCACTATTTTGGAACGCGCAGGGAAAGAGGAATAGGGGAAGGCCTAGACAGACCTGGAGAAGAGGGTTGAAGGCTGATATTAAAATGATAGGTAAAGGGAGCGCATGTAGCTCAAGCGGTAGTGAGCTTGATCACAAACTCAAGCGTTCCTGGTTCAGACCCCACGGTGGGCAAGTTTGGAAGGAAATTCGTTTCCATGGGTTTTACAAAAGGTAAAAATAGACCTCACCGTTCAGAAAGAAATGGCAAACTACTGAACGTGTAAGTGATGCCTAAAAATCAACGACTCGTTTACTGTAGTTGATGGCTCCGTCCTGTAAAGGATATGCCACGATTTTCATTTGTCAAAATATGGAAAGAATTGTAAGGGATGGCAGGAGAGAGGAAGGGCTGGAAGAAGTCTGTTGAAGACCTGTGCTCCGTTGGGAGTTGAAAGGTGAAGAGAAGAAGAATTAATAGTGGTTTAAACAAATAAAGATATCCTTACCATGTTTACGATTTACGACTATGATATCAAGTTGGAAGGTATAGTACAAATAGAAAAACAATACTCTATATAAAAAGTCTGAAAGTGGTTGGTGGTGTTATCCTTCGCATATGTGTACGTCACTACAGTGGTTACTGGAATGACTTATTTCTCTCCGCTTCTCGTGGAGCATATGGCCTCAACATTTGTTCCCTACTTTTTCCGGTCTCTGGCTGTTTTTGTTATGGTCTCCTGGATAGTCTAGCACCCTTCAGTTCCTCAAGTAGACTTCGTCTCCAGGTCTGTATGGGACATCCTCTTTTCCGTTTTCCTTGCGGGTTGGACTCAAGGGTTTGTCTAGTGACATTCGACTTTGTCTTCCGTAGGGTAGGCATAACCTATTGCCATTTTCTCATCCTGGGTCATCATAGGTTTCTGTCCTGTTCTTACTGGTACTTACGGTTACTGGTATAGAATGAGTTAAAACAAAAGCTACCGAGACTTACCGTCGAAGTCTCTGGTTCTCCTAACCTCTCCATCAGCATCAACCTCAAATCTTCCACTATCATTTCTTGCTGTCACTGTGTAGACTAGTAGGCTATTCCGCCCACTGTCTTTATCGATAACTTGGAAGGATAGTAAAGTATGAGGAGCGTCAGAACCTGTCGCTGCGATGAATGCTACCTCAGAAGCATTAGGGTGGACAATGTAGGGGGCGTTATCATTCTCATCTGTAACATCAATAACTACAGTCGCTGTATCACTAAGTGGTGGCTTCCCTTTATCCGTGACCCTAACCTCAAATTCATAGGAACTTCTCATTTCACAGTCGAGTTCACTTAACAAAACCAAGCTTCCGTTTTGATGGAGTTCAAAAGGGATTTTGTCGTCATCGATTTTTTCATAATCGATGGGAGAATTACCCTTAAAACTGCTGCTGTAATAAATACCGCCCCGTAGTTCCTTTTTTCCTCTCCCGGAACCTGATATCAGAGTAATTTCAAACTGACCATTTCTGCCTTGCTCAAAATCAAAGGCTGTGATTTCCCTATTAAATCCCGCGGCTTGCGTATTCCGAAACGGCTATAGTGAAGCGACTTTGTGCGAAGTAAGGCACTTGGTCATTTTCATCTTGAATGATAACCCTGATGGCGACTTTGGATGATCTTCGGGGAATTCCGTTGTCCTCCGCTACGACTGTGAAGTTAATTTGTCGCTTGAGCTCGTAATCGAATGAGGTCATGACCTTGATGACGCCCGTGACAGGATTGATTAGAAATTCTCCGTTGCTCACGTCTTGCAGACTATATATAATCTGCCCGTTCCCAGTGGTAGGATCATCAGGATCATTGGCGATAACTGTCAAAATTTCTCTCCCGATTTCGTTGTTTTCCCCAATCGTCACGTTGTAAAATCGTTCTGGAAACACTGGAACGTTATCGTTTTCGTCAGTGACCCTGACCTGGAAAGATTGGGAAGTACTAAGAGGCGGCAAACCCGCATCAAAGCATTCCACCGTCACGTTATGCACACGAATGAACTCCCTGTCTAACGGCCGCGCTACAATAATTTTATACTCTTTCACATCGTAACTTTGAAGCTCAAAGTATCCCCCTGTGGTAAGATTGCAATGTACGATACCATTAGGACCTTTGTCTGTGTCCTTCACCAGTATATGTGCAACGGCAACTCCAAGATTGGCATATTCAGAAATAGTTGAGTAGTTATTTTGTGATAAATAGCTAACAAGAAGTTTGGGTCGACTGTTGATTGTGTCCTCAACTGTGATAGATACAGTTGTTTTAGTTGTAAATGGTTGATCAGCCATGTCGCTGGCTTCTACATCTATTTTGTACACTTCAACATCAGCTTTTTGGAAGTCTCCTACCAGACGTAGCTCCCCAAGAACTGCATCTACAACAAACATAGACAATATATTTGCTGGCTGTTGTGGACTCAAGCGGTATCTGACTTGACCATTTTTCCCAGAATCACTGTCAGTTGCTTTAACAGTCAACAGCAACGAGCCTTGATTGACAGTTTCATCAACAACCTTGGCATAGTTATCTTGGTTAAACCTGGGCGCGTTATCATTGATGTCTTCCACGATAATATCAGCATTGAGAACACCTTCTCTTGGAGGATCACCTCCGTCTCGAGCAATGATCCTGATTGAATATAAATCTCTTGACTCATGATCCAATTCTTTAATAACCCTTAACATAAGGTTAGAGTTTGACTTTGAATACGAAAGTTCAAACGGGCCATCTTGGGGAAATATTTCATAACCAAGCAATGAATTATTGATACCAGTGTCTTTATCAATGGCTGACGGCAACGGAAAAGTTGAAGGTACTTGAACTGATTCGGAAATAGTAAGTGTAGTAAAGTTTTCCTTGAATTCAGGGGCGTGGTCGTTGATATCAATAACGTCAATGTTGACAAGGACTTTCCTAAAGAACTGTGTATGGGTTGACTGTATCGCAATTTGAAGTTCAAGATTACAGGTGATATCAAACTGACAAACAATTTCTCTATCCAAGACTTCGGTAGAAGACAGCATCAAATCTCCTGATTTTTCATTGAGAGAGAAATATTTTCTCAGGTTTGAATCTATGCTTAAAAAACTGTACCTCATGTACGGAAGACTAGCTTGAGATACTAAATTGACCAGATCAATGGAGTCTGGAATATTACCAACTAGAAATCCGGATTTGCTTTGTTCTATTACCGAGTACTGAACATCGGCAGGCATCACCATGGAAACAAGATGACATAATCCAACAATCAATGACGATTTCCAGAACATGATGAATATTTGACGTCTTTCATCAATGAAGAAAGTTTAATTTAGATAAAATATCGAAATTTTTCACTTTAAAAAAATGTTTTCTTTTTCTAATCGAGTTGACTTGTCTGACACTATGATCTATGCCGTTTGCGTAAATCCTTGCAGAGTTCAGATAACAGATCCATTAGCTGCACACATTTGAAGAGCTCTTATAATCTGTACAGATGCATTTTACAGCACGATCAATGATGAATAACTGTCTACTACATCCGAGATATTTCAATTTAGCCTAATTTTCATTAGTGTGACCTTAGGCTTCAAAAAGACAGCTTTTCGAAATTTATTTCTGTTTTGATTGTGCTTGAATTATTTTTGCAGTATTCTTGAATTCTGCTTTGTGTTTGTGCTTGAATTATTCTTGGAGTGTTCGTGAAACCTGCAATGAGAAAATAAGAAGCAAAGAATTAGTCAGCGCTAATTTGGTTGAAAGGAAGTTTCCTATTTTGAATTGCTAAACAGATAGCTTCATTTCATTAACATTTTTTAACATTCGTCTTTTCTCTCCGATATAATTTTTTTTTCTTCGCTTTGTTTAGTCTTTCTCACTGTTAGACTCATTTTCAATCTTTCTGGTGTTCTAGTTCTTCTTCTTCTTAGAAAGCTCCATATCGACCACTTGTTAACCATTCTGTGTGATTTGTATGTGATCTATGCCTACGAGCGATTGTACATTCTGCCAGTTACGTGCCTACAAGTAGGCCAGCACATCCAATTTCTTCATTTACTAGGGTATCTTCCCTAGGTCCTACATCAGTTGCCTCTTACGACATGCCTTGTAGTCGCAGTGGCACTATTCGTTGCTTCCCTTGCTGGCCCGGTACCACACGGGCGATCTGTAGCTTAAGGCACGGTGTTCGCTTCAGTCTCAGAAAGTACTGGGTTTGCTTCCTATGTGTGGGAATTACGTAATTTTCAAGTGATCCTTGAGCTGCTACCGAGTTCCTAGTCCTATTGGAGATACCCAATAAAACGTAGGTTTCTTATTCAAGTTGGATATGTAAAAAAAAACCTTTGATAGTTGAAAACCCTTACTATAGAAAGCAGCTACCGAGTTTAAAAATCGTTAGCTACGATTCTTACAAATTTTTTTACAAAATTTCATATACAAAATTTCAAATACAATTCTTATAAAATTTCAACATTCTCAAAATTGCGCACCGTCGTCGACGCTATGTGTTAGTGCACTGAAGCTGAGATCTTCCTGAGTAAGAAATAAATAAAAGCACACATTGTTATTAACCAAAGTTCGATGAAAATAAACCTAGCAGCTAATCAATCAGTTAAACAATCGATACGCGAATAACTGTAATCTATCAGTAAATAACAATCACAGATTTAGAAATATTTATTGACGATTCACTTTATCTTGGTCCGTCTTTCATGTAAACGGATTAATCTATTACCTAGGTCACCGATCCTGTCTACTCTCAATGTCTTAGTTGATCTAGACCGTCTGTGGTACCTTGACAAAACAATGTTTCACCACTTGTTAAATGTGGCTTGGAAAATTCGGATTGAGTAATTTATCGAGTAATTCAGATCGAGTACGTTTGTGGCAACAGTCTCGGAGTTAAGAAAATGTATATATATCGCTCTTTTCTTTTCTAAAAAAAAACTGTCTTGCCTCACAGCGTCAGGATAAGAAGAGATTTCTAGAACGAGCCCTAATACGAGCTTCATAAATAGTGTCTTTCGTCGCCTATGCTATCTCTGAGGTCCACCTTATGCGTGACCAGCCTTTTGCTTTGAATCCATTGTATCGGAGCAATATTCCTCTTTAAGGTGCACTGTCTGTTGGTAATCTGCTTATGTGGCGGAACATTTAATTTTGTTGTTTCTTGATGAAGTTCAGTACTCATGTTGTACCAACTTTTGTTTCTGATGTCTTAATTTCTCAACCCGTCTCTTCTTGTTACCCCAGCATTCTGCGTAGACACTTTATCTCTGTCGTGACTAGATCGTATATAACGTCAGTAAAGTCAGATAACATATCTGGAGAAGAAAGTTGGAGACTGATATTAAAAGGACAGGCAAGACGTCGAAAGAATTTAAAAGGGATGCCAAGAGAGAGGAAGAGCTGGAAGAAGTTTGTTGAAGACATGTGCTCCGTTGGGAGTTGAAAAGTGAAGAAGAAGATAGTAAGGTAAAGTGAAGTAAATTATAGTAAAGTTGAAAAAGGTATCATGATTTAATTCGGAGTAGATCTCTTCATATTTGACATCGAGAACACTGTGTCAAGAAGAAGACGGTTCTTGGTATGAGAAAAGATCTAGAAATTCCCATCAACGCTTCATAGTAACCGAGTCAATGAAATAAAATAAAATATCCCTTAACATTTACAGAAATACTTATAGTATTAAGTGCATGTCACTTCACATTTCTAGACACTAGTGTGCAAGTATGTAGAAGGGTCAATTTCTTTCCTCACGTGTGGAACATCGAGTGTGGGATTCAACCTACAACCTGAATCGATAATCGAACACTTATGAACTACGCTGATCTGCCCCACAGTACATGAGAACATATTCAACATTGTGTGTGGCTCGAACAGCAACTTTGATTACATCACTTATACTATCTATTTAAATGTCGGTTTATTCGTAAGCTAGGTATACCGATATGTGCGGCAAGACGGAGAAACCATAGAGGGAATCCCCAGTAGATACATAAGCCAAAATAGAACAGTTGTTAGCCTAAAATAAACTTAGTTGCGTATCCATTACAGGACTTTGCGAATCAACCCCAGCTTTTTAACGCTGTTTTTTATTTTTCTAGGCGTTATTACGTTTGCAATTTCTTTCTGAACGGGTGGTGCCATCGTTCTTTTGTAAAAATTCACGCGAAACAATTTGCAACCAAATGATCCGCAGCGAGATTCGAACTCAGAACGTCGGAGTTAACAGACCGAGTCCCCTAAGCCACAGACGCCACCTGTTAGTCTAAACAAACTGAAATATATGCGAGGAGATGGGAGTAATTGTGGACATGTCCGATGTGCGATGAAATTGATCCTCAAATGAACAATGGACAATGTCCTATCTATATTAAAGCACACTGGTGAAAGCAGTAAAAAAGCGGGCACAAAAACAGCCGCGCGCGCGTACACACACACACACACACACAAAGAATCGTCTCGTCAAAAATAATTCCATGTTGTCAGTTATTGTCAAAAATAAAATATGCTTCCATGACATATAACATTCTTTTTTTATTTCAGTACATACAACATTCTTTCTTTCTGGACATACAGCATTCTTTTTTTCTGGACGTGAAAGAATAGAATCATCCTTCTTGTCACATTGACAAAATGATTTCAGAAATAAAGCCTTGCTGATTTAGCAAACTGACAAACTGATTCTGTCATTATGCTGGGGATTTCACTATCATGGGATGTAGTTAAGCTCCACCTGATTCTATTCAGAGTGTGTCGGTACAGGAGAACTTAAAACCTGCCTCTATACGATATCCAACACTAGCTATTGAACATTGTCGAAAGTGAACAAGAGTAACTGTCACGGTTAGGATTACCAGGAAATTCAACTTCATCTCTTTCACTTTCTCGCTCTGGTTCAATCACTTTATAAACCGTTCCTTGTGAGTATTGTGTGTTTCTGTTTGTGTTTCTTCAATAGAAAAGTGTTTAAAGTCCAAGAATAGATGTCATTGGACTACGTTTCATCATAGGGTCGGTGTCTCGGTGGTTAAGCCCTTGCCTTGCGAGTCGAATGTCGTGGGTTCGAATCCAGACCGCGGTGTTCTGTTCACGAGTGCATTTGTTTCAGGGCATCTAGGATTGTTGACGGAGTACGTAGTTTGTGCTTCGAACAAAATTTCGGAAGGTACGTGCCATTTTTCCGGAGAGGACCGAGTCATATGGGGTAAAGTCCAGTGCAATGAAGTCAATCCTTCGGCTTTCAAAATCTTGTTTAAATCCTCATAAGGTTCGGTCCCTCTCTGTTCACAAAAATAGTACACCATCTGTCGAGCGTATATTACTGGTTCGGTCCCTCTCTGTTCACAAAAATAGTATACCATCTGTCGCGATATTACTGGTTCGTCTCTCTGTTCAAAATAGTATACCATCTGCAAGGTACATACTGTTGGTCTTTCGTTCAAATAGATACCATCTGCCAGGTCATCTGAGCACAACGATCCTAGGATCTCCGAAAATAAGCACTCGTGAACCGAACGACGTTGTTCGGAATCGAACACACGACCTTCTTAACGCAAGACAAATGACTTGACTACATCGCCATATAGACCACTAGTTGTGTGGTTTTATCCACTTTAGCCTGTTGACAGAAATGCTGCGATGCCTGTCTCTTTCAGACTATCCTGAGCAACTCGTCCAATATCTTTTTTGAAAATGAGCTCAATATTTCTCGCCTGCCTAAAGTTTTTTTCAGCGTTTTCCTAGGATGTATTTTATTTCTGAAACCATTTGCCTCCCATGCCAACGTCTGCTTTGTGATTTTGTGATCATTTTTTTCTCAGAGTATGCATAACGTATCTACATATTCTTTTTTTTTATAACAGTTCATCATGAAATAACGCTGTATTTTGTCATTGTTTTTGTAATTTGTAAAACTACAGTACTTTGTGATTACGTGTTTTGCCAATCAAATAGTTTTACCGCAGTCTCATCTATTTTGTGAATATCTTGTTAAATATCCATGCTTCACACCCACACGTTGTTATAAGAGTTGCTACTAGACAATGACCAGACATTTCTCTGATTACATCACTTCTTCTGCATTCATCCAATTTTATGTTCATTATTTTTCGCAGACATCTTCAATGCATTCAATTTACCTTCCACATTTATAGTAATTTTCCAACTTTCGCTGGCATATGTCTTTATTGAAACAACATTGAAATTGAAAATTCGTAATTTAGTTTTAAAATATATAACTTGGAGTTCCATATTTTATTTCGGTTCCTGAAAGCTGATGCTGCTTTAACGATTGGTGGCATAATAGAAAGTTATAAGTATGTTCAAATTGATAGTTTTTGCAGATCAAAAATTCAACAAAAATATATATATTATTCACTTTTCAATAAATTTCAGATTCCGCTGATATAGTAACGTTTTGATTTGAATTTTTTTTTAAATGTCCATTAAAAATAGTTTTTTTTATATTCTTCTTCTTCAAACGCTCAATATCGACCACTTGTTAAACCTCTCTTTGTGATGTGTATGTGATCTGAGCTTAAGAGTGATTGTTCGTTGTTCCAGTTGTGCGCCTACAAGTAGGCCACCACATCTGATTTCTGCGGCGCTTTTTATTTATTAGGTAGCTTCCTAGAAACCTACCTCAGTCGCCCTTATGACATGCCTTGTAGGTCGCAGTGTTACTATTCTTTGCTCCCTTATGGGCTCGGCAACATACGGCGATTTTTTATATTAAAACCACAAGTCTCATTTTTGTTATAATTCTGTGACACGCCGGGTAAAATGTTTAGCATATACTTAAGAGAAGTTATTGAGTGCTACATATAGTCAATACTGATATATAGAGGCGAGTCATGGAAAATAAACAAACTGATCAAAAATTTATGTATGTCACTGAGATGTGGTTTTACAGAAGAATAATACGAATCCCATGAACTTCTAACATGACTAATGAGAACAAGTAGTTTGTATGGCAAGAACTCAAGAGGAAGCAACGGAAGCAAAGAATATGATCAACAAATAAACAGTGACAAGTATTAAGAGTTTCCTCAAAAAACAAATTAACAAACACAGGATTCGAACCAATTCCCTTATTTCTTGACACCCATCGCCTAGCCTAACAATGCGAGCGTCCTTATGAACACAACCAGCGAGCCACTCTAAAAAGTTGCTCCTTACATTGAAGAGTGTCTTTCACAAACACTTCGTTATAACTAGACACAGAATAATCAGGTAAGGTTCGATCGAACAGTGTTTGCACAAACACACGCTATAAGCTTATTGTGCTTGTATATATTTGAGACGAGACAATATCATACATACACACATGTATACACATATAACAAACATGCATACATCATTCAAACTAGCTTAAAATTTATTGTAAAATGACTAATGTGGAGGTGTTGAATGGAGTCAAGGCAAAGAGAAAGCTGATTTTCAATAGAAGATGGAGGCAATCATCATTTTTTGGACATGTGATGAGAAGGGGAGGCTTAGAACACTTTGTAAATATATACAATCGAGAGGAAATGAGACAGAGAAAGAAAGAAAAATGTGGACAGCCTGACTTTATGGCAAGGGAAGAGCATCAACATGTGAGAAGATAGCAAACACCAGGGACAGAGATTTGTGGAGATCTATTTTCGCTTACAAGAGGCCGGCACGGCACCTGATGATGATACTTAAGAGAAAAATTTGGGAGAGAGAGATTGGGAACTGCACTCAATGTCCTAGAAACAAAAGTGATTGCCATTGATCCTTATTGACTAAATGTAAGACTAGACCCACAGAACGTGCAAAAACTAATCATACTAATATCCTTTCCATAACAAAGAAAAATTCACAGCTACGTAATTTCATAATTTCCAGTTGCTTTGTGCACATAATATTCATAATATCTGTAGGAACAAGGAAGGGAAACTTTCATAATCACTCATTATATCAATCGATATGTCTCATGCCATATTTGTAATCGATGACCGGACGTTTATTACAATTTTCTTCCTGGTTGAACATTATATATATGTATAATGTTAGCATATTTGTCCAATCGCGTGATTGATTATCGATTTTTTTTTTGTTTCAATATGTCTTTATCTCTCTCTCTATCTCTCTCTCTGGATTTTTAACCTGGATTGGGACATATACCATCAACCAACTCATGCCAAGTCTTCCTATCTCTAGCTATCACTTGCAGCTTCCTTTATCTCTTCTTTATATTGTTGATCTCTGCCTCCAAATATCGTCTCCATGTATTTCTCGGCCTCCATTTCTTTCGCTGTCCCTGCGGGTTTCAGGAAAATAATCTTCTTGTTATTTTCCCCTCAGGTTTTTGCAAAGTGTGACTTATCCAGTGCCAGCGTTTTTTTTTTTACCTTTTGGTTCACTAGAATCTGTCTTGTTCTCTTCATAAGTTTCTCATTTGTGACCCTATCATACCATCCTCAGTCCCTCTATTCTACGCAGACACCAGTTGATAAATGTTTGCAATTTATGCGTTCTTCACCCGAGTGGTTACCGGGGCCCAAATTTTGGGTGTAAAGAATAGAACCATTGCTACCTGCCACGCATGTCGTAAGAGGCGACTACGGAGGTTTGGCTGAAATCGGATGCACATGTCTTAAACGTGTAGAAGTCTATGCGTTTAGGGCCTACCAAACCAATGTGCAACGTATACACGTTCTTGGCAAAGATCAAACATATCACAAAGAGTGATTAAAATTGGTCGTAAAGAACGAATGCAAAGAAGAAGAAGAAGATTGAGTTCTGATAACAATTATTTCAAGACCGCATAATTTATATCACCAAAAAATGTATTGACATGTTTTGTGGTAGTTATAACATTAAAAGTCATCATCTTCTGTTATTTCTTCGTACGCTCCATATCGACCACTTGTTAAACCACTCTTTGTAATCTGTATGTTGATCGAGCCTAAGAGCGAGTGTACGTTATGCCAGTTATGCCTACAAGTAGGGCAACATCCGATTTCTGCGAAATTTTATTGATTTTATTTTAGTGATTAAAATTGGTCGTAAAGAACGAACGCAAAGAAGAAGAAGAAGTATGCGTTATTATTTTAGTCGTTCATCCATTTTTGAGTTTCGAAGTGATCAATGCTTTGTGATTCCGTCTTACTTTCCATCTGTCTTTATGTTATATGTATTTATCTAAAGGGCTCACAAAGATTGACTTCACTTGTTAAATGGTTTCATATCTGTTTTCTCCGCAGAAATGGCATAAATCTTCAAATCCAGTCATGACGCTACAATAGGAGTCGTTGAACAACATTCCGCATGAATATACGAGATGCTGAACAAACATTCATGAATATATTAGAGTGTTGAACAAACATTCGCATGAATATAAGAATCACTGAACAAACATTCGCATGAATATAACGAGGATGTTGAACAAACATTCTCGCATGAATATAACGAGGGTCGGTGAACAAACATTCGCATGAATATAACGAGTCGCTGAACAAACTTCCGCTGATATAACGAGATCTGAACAAACATTCGCATGAATATAAGAGATCGTTGAACAAACATTCCGCACGAATATAACGAGGAGTTTGAACAAACATTCGTAATATAACGGGGAGTCGCTGAACAAAATTCCCATGAATATAACGAGGTCGTTGAACAACATTCCCGCATGAATTAAGAGGAGTCTGAACAAACATTCGCATGAATATAACGAGGAGTCGTGAACAAACATTCCCGCATGAATATAACGAGGAGTCGTTGAACAAACATTCCCGCATGAATATAACGAGGAGTCGCTGAACAAACATTCCCACATGAATATAACGAGGAGTCGCTGAACAAACATTCCCACATGAATATAACGAGGAGTCGTTGAACAAACATTCCCGCATGAATATAACGAGGAGTCACTGAACAAACATTCCCACATGAATATAACGAGGAGTCACTGAACAAACATTCCCGCATGAATATAACGAGGAGTCACTGAACAAACATTCCCGCATGAATATAACTGTGCGGTCTGAACTGGGAACCAATAATTTTCGGAAAGCAAGACTGACGGCGTAACACTTTAAGCACTTCTTCTTCTTTGCGTTCGTTCTTTACGAACAATTTTAATCACTCTTTGTGATATGTTTGATCTTTGCCAAGAACGTGTATACGTTGCACATTGGTATGGTAGGCCCCTAAACACATAGACTTCTACACGTTTAGGACATGTGCATCCGATTTCAGCCAAACCTCCTTAGTCGCCTCTTACGACATGCGTGGCAGGTAATAGTGGTTCTATTCTTTACACCCCAAATTTGGGCCCCGGTAACACTTGGGCGGCTTTAAGCACTGAAACCATACCTCAGTGTCTGTCTAACCAGGTGCTTGGTCCTTATGTGACTTTTAACGGAACACGATGAGTGATGTGGTCAACATCGCGTCTACCCTCTTTACTTATCAGTATTTCTCTGATACTCAAATGGAGCTCTGTCGACCTGAGAGCCGATACTGTCGGAAACAATCTACTTAGACCGGGGAGTTGATCACAGGACCACGCAACTTCGAAACATGTGCACTAACCACTACACTATCTCGACATTCTGAAATAACCTGTGTTGTTCTATTTTTCTATGTGTGTTAGCCTGCATATCAATATATTCACATATCTATCCCCGATCTTATAGAAGTTAAGGTGTTATAGAAAAGTTCTTAGAACATCCTGGACAGAGAAGGAAAAAAAACAGAGACATTCTATAAGACCTGCATATCGAGGAGCATTGACTCATAAATAACATCTTCTCCGAGAAGATGAAATATTTTGTCCCCAATAAACGTAGTGGTTTGGAGAGAAGGATAATGGATGGCATGGCTTATGGAGTACGAGACAGGGGACGACTAATACGAAAGTGGAAGTAGGACATCAAAGAGACCTAGAACATGACACAAAATCAGATAAGAGAACTTGCTAGAGGCAGAGTTTTGCAGGCAGGCTGTGATGAAATCGATTTTCCGCAAGCGACATGCTACTTGAAGATGAATCCCCAATCTTACGCCTATTTACCAATTTTGACCTCTACTGTCTATTCCCCTGTCTACCTCTAACAGTCTGTCATGATATCTACATATTCGTCTGTCGTCATATTATTATTGAGAGAAAAAATCATTACAAGAACCTCATTACCCCAATGGCAGATAATGAGAAATGCACTATACAGAATCACTCAAGCTTGAACATCGCAATCAGTTTAATGTCATATTTGACAGGAGTTATTTACACACTAATGCATCCGTGTTTAATCAGCGATACTCCGTACATTTGCATTAGATCAGTATCTTTTAACAGATATTCGAATACGAGTTAATACCACGTCCGTACTTGCACAACTAATTGTCATGATTACTATCGAGGTTGTACTAAATGCTGTATAAATAATATGAATAATTTAAAATTATTTACTTAATTTCCTAAGTGTGCGCTTTGAGCTGGACATTGTCAGAGAGAAATGGTTTAACTTGTTAATTAGTGAACAGTTTCTACGTTACTGAACTTTGGTCTGACAAATATGTATTTAACTTCTTGTAACAGTTGACAAAGATATACCAGCTAATATTTCTTTGTTTCATTGTTTGTTTCTTAACTAGAGGATTAAAGTCTCTTTAAGCATGGGCACGCCCTTTCAACCTAAGAACGAGTTTTCTTTGGTTATATCAGATCATGGAGGTTTTATTATTTCTTCTTTTCTTTAATCATGTTTTGCCTCCCAGTGTCAGTGTAAGAAGAGATTTTTAGAACGGACTTTTATGTGCGCTTCATAAATAATATGTTCCACCGCTTGTGTTATTTCTAGTGTCTATATGGTGTTATTTCTAGTATCTATATGGTTTTATTTCTAGTGTCTATATGATGTTATTTCTAGTGTCTATATAGTGTTACTTCTAGTGTCTATATGGTGTTATTTCTAGTGTCTATATGGTATTATTTCTAGTGTCTATATGGTGTTATTTCTAGTGTCTATATGGTGTTATATCTAGTGTCTATATGGTGTTATTTCTAGTGTCTATATGGTGTTATTTCTAGTGTCTATATGGTGTTATATCTAGTGTCTATATGATGTTATTTCTAGTGTCTATATGATGTTATTTCTAGTGTCTATATGATGTTATTTCTAGTGTCCATATGGTGTTATTTCTAGTGTTTATATGGTGTTATTTCTAGTGTCTATATGGTGTTATTTCTAGTGTCCATGTGGTGTTATTTGTAATGTCCATATGGTGTTATTTCTAGTGTTTATATGGTGTTATTTCTAGTGTCTATATGGTGTTATTTCTAGTGTCCATGTGGTGTTATTTGTAATGTCCAGTATTGTTATTTGAGTGTCCATATGGTGTTATTGTAGTGTCTATATAGTGTTATTTCAGTGTCTATATGATGTTATTTCAGTGTCCATATATTGAGTGACAGCCTTGATTTGTAGACACTGTTTGCCACTAATTATGCGACTAAGTTATAAAAAGACGATTGTCGTGGAGAAAGGATCAAGTCGTTTGCCTTGCGTTTTGCCTAGGTTCGAATCCTACCAAAGTTTGTACTTATACAATAATCTGCAGATAGTTTGCCATTTCTGCGGAGAGGACCGGGTCATATGACAAAGGGCAAAGTAAAGTTGAATTAAAGTCAATTGCGTTTTCCTTTACGTACTATTTAACAAAATGTTACACGTCATAGTTTTTGTTTAGTCGTCGGATCATCATCAGTGCACGTCGAACGTCGTCTATTAGTGTTCCGATCTCCTCCCTAGTATGTCTCTTAGCGTGTGGCGACTAACGACACCGGTTCTTTGTTGGTTTACTATTCTTCTTTGGCTACCAGTATAGTGTTCTTGTCTAGCTACATCCCATGTGTCTTTGAATTCTTGCAGTCTGATTAGTGTTGTAGATTCATCACTAGCTTTTACACGGCCTCTTTTCCTTAGGGAATTGATAATATCAACATGGTCCATTGCTTACCCGCTGTGTACATCAGCCATACATTCAAGCCTATCTGTAAGTTCATTCCCCTTACACCTGCATACCCTGGCACAAAAATAGAACTGATTTTTGTCAGCCTAGGCCTCTACAGAGACTCCATTCATTGTCTTCGAGCCTAGCCTGTTTCAATCTTCCTGAGCATACTCATTGAGTTAAGCGTCATATACAGAGTAAAAGACAAAGGACACATTTATTATTTTGTCACTCAGTTTTCTTCTCCAGTCAGCACTTTCTGTTATTGAATTCGATTATTTTTTTCTTCTCGTAAATTTCTTCTTCAGTTTTCATAAAATCGGTTTTTATATAATCGTTTTCATAAAACCAATTTCAGTTTTATTATTGGAAAATGTCTTGCTACACGTGGTAGTCATTGTTTGAGTGTCTCTACTGAGACTATGATTTCACCTGATATATTTTATGGCTGAATTGTTGCTACTAATAGACTAATTTTGAACGTCTATAGCGGTAGTGATGTGCTCGAGCCCTGGATCAAACTCCGCGGCAGGCAGTTTGGAAGCAAATTCGTTGCCGTAAAGTTTTACGAGCGGTAAAATGATCTCATTATTCAGAAAACGTAAGTAGTGCCTAGAAAATGAACAACTCATTTACTGTGGTTGATGGCGACGTCTGGTCGAATGAATTAGAGCGCGGTTACTCTGCGTGAGACCTGTGATCAATTCAGGGTACGCCATAGATTTGTTTCTGTTGTGGCATAACTGAAAATAATAACCTTTCTTTCTTCTTCTTCTCCGTTCGCTCCTTAAGGCCAATTTATCATTCTTTGTGTGATATATAAATGAACTTTTGATAAGAACGGCTTTTACGTTGGAGATTACGCCCATGGTGACTAAGCTGGACACGCCGATTTCACTATCTTTTTCGTATTTCTAGAGTGGCTTTCGACTACGCCTTTACGATCATCTTTTGCCGTATATTTTGGCTTGGATCTACGCCTTTACGATCATCTTTTGCGTATATTTTGGCTTGGATCTACGCCTTTACATCATCTTTTGCGTATATTTTGGCTTGGATCTACGCCTTTACGATCATCTTTTGCCGTATATTTGGGCTTGGATCTACGCCTTTACGATCATCTTTTTGCCGTATATTTGGGCTTTGGATCTACCCAAAGAGTGAATCTACACTGAGCGCCCTTTCGGACTGTGAGGTCGTTCTGGATTAGGAACATTTTCAGTCTTTGGACACATAGCTTGTCCTGGGACGGCCTCTTACCGTATAACACACGTGTAAAGTGTCGGCCTTCGCCAATGTTTGGATTTGGACAGACTGTCACATTTTTACATTTTCGGCCATTCTGTTCTGACCACTTTGAGTTTATTCTGGAGTAGGAACATTCTCAGCCTTTTTGCCTGTCGGCACTTGGCAATTTGCAGTTACTACTCTGCATTTTCCTGGCACCGGGAAACACTGGACTGGGGCTACGCACAAATAATGTAGAGGGTTGTTTCATTAGGCGCTAGCAACGCAACTGAAATTTTGCGCTCGACATCACCCACCTCAGTGCTTCCGGGGATGTTAGTTACAAATGCGACAGTACCTTGCCCGGTTGTCCCAGGGAAGGAAGTCTCGTTAGGCATCACCCACCCCAGCTCTTCCAGGGGATGTTAGTTGTTAATGCAACAGTACCTTGCCCGGTAATCCTAACCTGAACAGCTTCGCGACGACTGCACTAGCCATGCGACCATTAAATACCACAAGTTCTCGTCTCACCTGTCATACACCGCATTAAAAAGTACTACAGACAGTAACGACAGTTTTGGTTTTTTTTATATAAACGATATGCCACGATATTCATTTTCAATGGAGTAATTTAAGATAAAAATCATTCATGCATAACGATATCACATTTCAATGGAGTAATTTAAGATAAATCATTCGCATAACGATATTCAGACACATTTTCAAGACTTATCCGGGGTACTGAAATGTTATGTATCTTCACTTTCTTTCTTCATTTAACTTTCATCCACCTCCTGCCCTCATCATCGCCTGGAAATAATCACCCATCCAACATCATGATCTCGATCACTCTCAATTTACTGCTCAGGAGAAAGCTAACTGACTGGCAATAGATAATTTTTGATCACTGGTAAATTATAGACCTGATGCAATTCTCTTTAGATTATTTGTTCAAAGAATGATTAGAGATTCTAGTGTTAGCTTTCATGTATGCCTTGTATAGTTATCAGTTTTAGTTATATATATATATATATATATATATATATATATATATAGAGGAGGGGAGACGTTAGTAGCTTAAGCGGTAGTGAGCTCGATCACCACCCAAGTCTACATGGTTCAAATCCGCGGTGGGCAGTATGGAAGCAAATTATTTCTCGTGAAGTTTTACAAGCGATAAAAATAGGCCTCACCGTTCAGAAAACAATAGCAGACTGCTGAACGTATAAGTGGTGCCTAGAAAATCAGCAACTCGTTCACTGTTGTTGATAGCGACGTTCTGTATAGGATATATATGATATGATTTTCCTTCATATATATGTAAATTGTGACCGCTGGAGTGTATTTGCACCATTATACTTTGTACACACAGATCTTGCCTCTCGGCTCAGATCTTTGCCTCTTGGCTTAAATGTAAGCTCTCGGCTCAGATCTTTGCCTCTTGGCTCAAATGTAAGCTCTCTGCTCAGATCTTTGCCTCTTGGCTCAAATGTAAGCTCTCGGCCCAGATCTTTGCCTCTTGGCTCAAATGTAAGCTCTCGGCCCAGATCTTTGCCTCTTGGCTCAATGTAAGCCTCGCCAGATCTTGCCTTCGGCTCAAATGTAAGCTCTCGGCTCAGATCTTTGCTCTTGCCTCAAATGTAAGCTCTCGGCCCAGATCTTTGCCTCTGGCTCAAATGTAAGCTTCCCCCCGTCTCGATCAGATCTTTGCTTCTTGCCTCAAATGTAAGCTCTCGGCTCAGATCTTTGCCTCTCGGCTCAAATGTGTGTCCCCTATGCCAAAAATACAATATATATACACTATGTTGTTTATCTTCTTTGTTTAAACTTTGATATATATATTATCTCTATTTCTATACTACTATTTGATTAAGTAACTGTTTAACTCAACTGTTGAGACACCACAAAGACATAATGATAAATCCAAAGCTTAATCCCAGTTATTCACACACACAAAAACACACATCATCTAAACACAAGTACCTTGTGTTGTGATTTGAAACGGAGCTCACAAACAATTTGTGACAAGTTGTAGCTCTATGGAGCTTGGGTGGCGAACTCTTACAAGACGTTACTCTTAGAATGTAATGAGGAAATGTAATAAACTAGAAGTGGGAGAAATGGTTTTTGAAGAAATTTATAGATATTGCAATATTTGAATAGAGACTGCTTTTAGTGAGATTGGTTTTGTAAACCAAAATAATCAATGTTTAGTAGTAGTATAAGTAGTAGTAGTAGTTGTAGTTTTTGAAGTACACAGTACAAGAAGTTGAAATAGTAGTAGATGTAGTAGTCAGTGGCGGCTCGTCATTAAGGGCCAGTGGGGCAGGGCCCACCAAAAATAAGGTGTAACGTGTATTTATTATTTTATACATTAAAATATATCCTAACCGAAACTATTATTTTTCCGAAAATTTCTGTCTGGCCCCACCAACAAAAATGATCACGAGCCGCCAATGGTAGTAGTATTAGTATAAGTAGTAGCAGTAATTGTAGTTGTTATAGTAAATACTAAAAGAAGTTGCAATAGTAGCAGTAGTAGTAGTAGTTTCAGCAATAGTATTAGTAGTAAGTACTAGTAGTAATGGTCGTAGTAGTATTAGTAGTAGTAGTAATAGTTGCAGCAGTAGTAGTGTTAATAGTATTTTTTTATAATTCTAGTACATGCAGCAGTAGCACTAGTAGTAGTAGTAGTAGTAGTAGTAGTAGTAGTAGTAGTAGTAGTAATAGTAGTAGTAGCAGTAGTAGTAAGGATTAATAGTAATTGCAGTAGTGGCATTACGTAGAAGTAATAAGTAGCACTAGTTGTTTTAGCAGTAGTATTAGTAGTAGTAGTAGTAGTAGTAAGTAGTAGTAGTAGTAGCAGTATTAGTAGTAGTAAGTAGTACTAGTTGTTTCAGCAGCAATAGTAGTAGCAGTAAGTAGTAATAATAATTGCAGTAGTGGTATTACGTAGCATTAGTAAGTAGTACTAGTTGCTGCAGTAGTATTAGAAATAGTAATAGTATTAGTAAGTAATACTAGTAGTTGCAACAGCAGTAGTAATTCTAGTAACTTTCCAAGCAACATTTTATAATGTTGTACTAGTTGTAGTACAATAAAATGAATCTAATAAAATAATTTGATTATAATCAGTAACATCGATTAAATCAAAAGGCATCGATTATATCAAAAGGCATCGATTATATCAAAAGGCATCGATTATATCAAAAGGCATCGATTATATTGTGACATCGATTAAATCAAGAGGCATCGATTATATCAAAAAGAATCGATTATATCAAGCGGCATCGATTATATAAAGAGGCATCGATTATATTGTGGTATCGATTATATCAAGAGGCATCGATTATATCAAGAGGCATCAATTATATCAAGAGGCATCGATTCTAACAGCGATATATATTTATTTTAACAAGAGTCATACGTTGTAATAGAAGAACCGATTTAAAAAAAGGTTGACGATTCTAATCAGAGATCGATTCTAAGATATCGAGAAAGATATCTAGTTTATAGGCAAGGGATATCCATTTTAGTCAGCGACGTGTATTCTGAAAGAAGAAATACATTCAGAGACATTGATTTTAGCAAGATTCATCGATTCTAATAAAAAATATCGATTCTAGCAAGAGACATCTTTTCTCAGAAGATTTATTTTTCGTTTGTTCGCTATGAATTGATGTTTAAGTCATGACATCTAATGGGACTCATCTGACTGATTTTTGCGTGAAGTCTTCTTTCCTTATCACCAGTGTCCCTCACCATTCAGGCAAGCTTTACTCAGACTTCCGAGGTACTTGTAATTTAGATCCCCAAGTAAAGAATCTAAAAAGGCAAGGATTAAAAAGGATATTTGTCACATTTCGTTCTTGAAGATCACACTCAAAATAAGTGCTCTTCATAAAAACGATCATCTTTCGTTTACTTTAAAATCGAATATCCAGAATTTTGACAAATCCATTCAAATATAATTGCCATATCAAATTCAAGTGTCCATACTGACACAAGGTGCTTGCACATTGAATGACTCTTCAGTATAAGTGCAGCTCTTGCAAGACATTTCTGCAGCAAGATATCATAATTTGAGCTATTGTCTATTGTCTTTCCCCAGGTGGATGATGGAATTGGGTGTCCACTCTTGCCAGTATGCGTAGGGTGGGAGCCTTAATTTACATTCTAAGACCAGATGAGTCGTCTTTGTTGTGTTGTATGTGTATTTATTTAGTTTAGTCTTGATATTGTCTATCCATCTTTTTCTTTGTCTTCCCTTTGCGTTAGTATCTGATCTCTTTTTATTGTATGCTGTTATCGGTGGTTGGTTGTATTCTTCTTCTTTCTTCGAAAGCTTCATATCGACCACTTGTCAACCACTCGTGTGATTTTTAGGTGATCTGAGCCTAAGAGCGATTGTACGTTGTACCAGTTATGCGCCTAAAAGTAGACCAGCACATCCGATTTCTGCGATGTTTTTTTATTTATTAAGGTAGCTTCCCTATGAACCTACCTCAGCCGTCTCTTACGACATGTAGGTTGCAGTGGTACTAATTTTTGCTTCCCTTGCAGGAACCGGCATCACTGGGGAGGGGGTTGTATTCCATTCATTGTCATTAAATGTCCATACCACTGCACTTGTTGTCTTTGGATGTATTCGATGCATAACGTTATGCCCACTCTGCTTCTGATCTTGGATGGGAATAACAATAGAAAATGGAAATAACGGCAATACTAACAACTGAAAACAACTTCCTATGAGACATTAACTCCCAGTACACGCTCACTGAAACCATGTTTTTACGAGCAGTTCTTCAAAATACAAATTGCAATGGAAAGTAATCTAGTAAAAACTATTATAAGTTTCTCTTGTTATGCAGCATATGACTATTTAGTGTATCAAAATGCACAGATCTGATATGTACATATCATAAATGCACATCCTGTATTCTACACACAAAATTATACACAATTGGCATCAATGCATTGTGAGGCTGCTTGTCGTATTTTTGGAGTTAACATAAAAAAGGAGTGGGGCAGGAACGTATCATGTCACACAGTATATTAGATATCTATACAGAGAAATTCTTCAAACAGATCAAATGATAGCCAGGAATCAAGATCAATGGAAAAATAATAAGTAACCTAAGATATGCAGATGACACAGTATTAGTTGCAGAGAATGAGAAATAACTATAAGAATTAGTGGAACAAACAGACAAAAACTAATAAGGAATATGGAATGTATAAGAAAACAAATAACATTGTAATCATCAAAGCAGGAAAGAAGCCAAAACTAAATAATAAAAAACATGAAGAACTACTGAAGAAAGTAAACACTATCTTATATCTTGGACACATGATCACATTTAAAGGCATATGTTAAAAAGAAATTAGGAGGAAACTAAGAATGGCCAAAAGTATATTCAGTGACATGAGCAAGTTACTAACATCTAAACCATAGGTTCCCAAAGTGGGCAGTACGCCCCCCAGTTGGAGCTAAAGCATTCTAGGGGGAGACTAGTGGGTTCAGAAGCATGGGTTCATGGCGTTCAGACTATTAAGGGTCGATGCCTCCGTATATAAGAAATTAATAATATCTATTTTAAAATAAACTATTTTCGTGATTGTGTGATTGACTAATCATTAAAATTCTGCATTTTGATTCATCTTATGCCCGACTTACACAATCAATTGTTTCATTAATTTTCTATTTCAATTATAGAATTATTTGAAAATTGACCATGTCTGACAGAAATCTATATAAATTGTATATGTCAAAGAGAAAATAGAGCATGAATATATGTGTGGGGTTGTGAGGGGGTAAACTGTCATAGCTGGGTGGGGAGGGACGTTACGAAGTTTATGTCGTGCAAAGTGGGCGATGACCTGAAAAAAATTTGGGAACCTATGATAATCTAAACAGATCCCACATAAGCTAACAATGAGGATAATCAATTTCTATATTTACTCAATATTATGAATCCGTATTGGTTCAGAAACATAACATTTGAACAAGAATTCAGAAACCAGAATTAATGCTTTTGAGATGGGGATAACAAGAAGAATATCTCGGATTTCATGGAAAGAAAAACAGAAAAATAAAAAAAAATTATAGAAATACTAGTCATGAAAAAAGAATTCATATAGGAAATAAAAGTCAAATAAATAAAATATTTTGGGAATGCATAAAGTGACATAACAATTTGATGAAAACCTTATTAGAGGAGAAAGTTAAAGAACAGAGTGTAATAGAAAGACCGAGACACAGGTAGGAGGGAAACAGAAAGAGATGGACAATTTACAGACGAACACAACATGAAGGCAAGAAACAAGCAATGTTGGAGGTCGATTACAACCAACCTTCGATGCGAAGAAGGTAACTGATGATGATGATGGCATGATGAAAGGAATAATGTATAATTCTAAACAAAAACGTTTCAAGGCAAAGCCTTCATTGTACATGTTTTCTTGATATGTCTCAGTCACTCTCTAAAGAAACAGTTGCCACATGCCACGAGTATTTCACACATCACGAACTTCATAGCTCCATCAACGATGCTAGAAATCTCCTTAAAAAGCACCCGTAAACCGAACGACGAACCTCCGAATGCGAACCGACGATCTGAATGCAATGTAAACGGCATAAGTACTTCGCTACAGAGACTATTGCTGTTATAATGTTATTTTTGTGAACTGTATTTCATATTTAGAGAGCAGACAAAGTATAGAGAGTGGTTTGTGCCCTTGTTTCATATAGGGTAAGGTCCCGTGATCAAATTTCACTGTATATTTCCGACCGCAATCATTCTCGAGTTCATCGAGCTTCAAAAGGATACCAGGAACACACTGAGAAATAAAGACTTTGTGCGTGATGTTTCCCAAGCATGTGCTTCTCTCATTTGGTGTTTCCATACCCTGACTCGTACATCTCTCTCTGTGTGTTTCCGCATGTATCTCTCACATTATTTCCTTATCCTGATACAAACATATTTGTATCCATGTTTAAACACATTACAGTAAAACTCACATTATCATCAGTTTCAGTTTCAATTTGAAATATCTTCATTGCACTCCGGACATGTCCATAGGTGCTCCGATCTCCTTCGCAATATCTTCAACAGCGTCCAACGACTGACCGTACCCGTTTGATGTTGATTGATGAGCTTACTCATATACCTGTTGTGCTGTTCTTTTCTGGTCACTCCATTCTTCAGTCCCAGCTCTTGCAATCTAACAATTGGCGTGGATCTGTTTAAATTAAAATATTCTTTGCGGCCACACTCTATGAGGGCGTTCAGAAAGTCAGTTCTTTCCATTGGCTGGCCCTCTGATATGATGGCAGAGCTAGCCAGCCTGTCTGCTCTCTCATTGCCAACGACACCCATGTGCCCCGGAAAGAAAGATAAGTGTAATTCTCCAAATTGTTGACGCTTGTAGTGATTCAGTCCATTGCCTGCGCACCGAATCAACCTCTACCTTTCGAATCATACTAAATAAATCACCAAGAATGCACGAATAAGTGCAGTTCTCTAGCTATAGCCAAAGTATTGCCTTAGTCACCGCCAGTGCTTCCCTTTTCATGATACATGTTGTCATACTAAATTCACCACTGGCTTCCTTGACCATTCTGCGGTATGAGCTTACAGAGAAAGCACATGCGAACTTTTCATGGCGAACTACCGATCCATCCGTATAAACCACATTATCATCATTACTCACTATCTAACACAAGCTTACAATAAAGACATTCGGATAATCGGAGCTTTGTCATAAAACAGAAATATTAAGCACGTGATAATGAAATTACAAGTCAATAGAAAGGAATCAGCATAAAGAAATCAATACACCACATTTACCAATTAGGAAATAATGCATTACCTTGTATATCACATACATTTCAATGCTTAAAGCGGATAGCAAACCTTTCCTGTTCTTTGATGCTATTTTCACTTTTAAAATTTATCAATTTAAACACAATTATCGACGACAGAACACTTCTAGATTGTCTATTATTTTCTCTTCAGATTTAAATCTGACACTAATTGGTCCAATCTATTTGAATTTTATTTCTGTTTCAGACCTTACCGGAATTAGGCCTACAATATGAATATGAAACTACGAAATACGATAACAATTGCTGTTACAATTTATCGTTGAAGAATAAATGCTTTTTTTTCAAGTGTCGTACACCGCCTGACATTGTCGATCAAGTCTCTACACCGATTCCGGTCACTATCTCCTGTTCCGTCTCGTTTATGTTATTGATTATCTCTCAACTAATGTTGTAAGACCGTCAGGTACCTTCTTTGTCGTTCTTATCGATTGTGCATTTATTTTTTAACAACGCACTATCACTATTTTCTTCTTTGAAATAAAACAAGTTCAATAACAATCTAAGAGTCTATTGTTTGTAACAGGATTGTGTTATCTTTTTTTCTTTTTTCTGAACTTCATCGACTAGTTATATTTTTTTCCATCCATTTTTTTATATTTCTATTTTATTAAATATTTTCAAACTAGCATATCATAATCTATAACACTTACATACATACACACCTACATATATATATGGTCTTTTTCGTCTTTACAGATGCCCATTTGGCAAGTGTGCAATTATGTTTCTTACTAGTCTGGACAGCCATATATAAATATTCTTCCATATATTCATCATTTACTTGGATCATAGATATAAGCCCCAGCATATGGGAAAAACTAGCTGATGACAGAATTGTGTAAAAAGCGATATTTCGCTAGGGCACAGTCTTTTGAGAAGAGACTTACGTATGAGCTGAAAGACAAGAGAGAAAAGCAAAAACTCACTTCAAAAAGAAGTTGTCACACTAAACCACTTGCCAGCTGACCGTCTGTAAAGCCGAATAAGGTCATACATGTCATGTCATGTCATATATTTATTCATCATTGTACTTCGGTGAGTTACCATATGTGTTCCGAACCGATCTCTTTCTTAAACAGAAAGATCACAGAGGCAGTGCACGGACGCCGTAGCACCGACGAGGGTCTCCGATATAATTTAGACGATAGTGAAGGTATTTTGTAGAAATTATTTTTTTTAAAACCTGTTATACTGATTTTTGTCCAGAGAAGCTGTTTTTCCAGCTTTCTCTTCTCGATTTTAAACTGCAATAGTGCTTTTCCATGCTCGAATTGAATACGTAACCTATGTTTTATCGTCTGTCTCCGATAGGACTAGAAACTCGATCTAACCTACACTAAGATCAGGGATATCTGGAAAAATATCTCGATGGAAGCGAACTGAGTACCTTTGAAACGAGAGGTGTGCAGCTAACCGCCACGCCACACAGACCCCCTCCCTAAATTCTCACAGACACTATACTCCCTTCTCTAAGATAAACTAACTCTTCTTTCAAAACTCACAACCACGAGTTATTGTCTCCTCCCAAAATACACGCCCACTCCATCAAAAGCCCACGTCAGCAACTGCAACACTTCTATAAATGAAATCACGCCAACACAAATCAATTTGAAAAGAAATAAACATAGGTTATGACCTGTTAACTTACAAATCTCTTACACAATCTAATACTATCTGTCACAACTATAGAATACCATACACGTTTGCTAAGAATGTTATTCCAATAATAATTTCTAAGACGCAGCCTGAATACAACAACTTAATCACACCGTACAACCAAGTAAAATACCACCTTAATTCTTTAAGTAGAACTGACTTATTTTCAAGTATTTCACAAGCCAGTACATTTCATTGTCGTGGTTTTACGTAGTTTCACCACAAATACAGCTCGCAAAGTGTACATCTTAAAACGATGAATTCTCAACCGTATATTTTCGAACTTAGAAAAGTAGAAATTCGATTATAATTATATTTCATTATTTCTGTAAGAGTATTTGTAGAGTTACTGGCATTTTAGAAATAGACGTAGCGTTGAAATAGATAGTAGCTGATAATATGTGGTATTAACGATCGAAGCACACAAGTGGTGTGTTATTTAGAATTGAAATGTGAAAATGTATAGCTGTACTTGTGTAGATAATCTGCGACAAGGATTTTACTTTACTTCTTGCGATGATTTAAGTGAGGTTTTTTTTTATCCTACACGCACCATGAATTTAGGCGTTGACATGTGACGTCACATGATATAACTTACTGATTTTTGCTTGAAGGCTTGCTTTCTTTATCACTAGTGTCCACCGCCATTCAGGCGAGCCTTACTTCGACTTAGAGGTACTTGAAATTTAGATCCCTAAATAAAGGATAGAGGCAGAGGCAGACCAAGAAGAAGATGGCTACAAGATATTAAAGAAACTATGAATATGACCATCGACGAAGTGGGTGAACTGGCTAAAGACAGTGAATTTCAGATGCTCTGCAAAGAGAGCAACGCCCTATAAAGGATACGCACCTTGATGATGAAATAAAGTATTAGGGAACATGTAGTCCAGCCACGCACCGTGTGCATATCGAGACATTTTGGCTCAAGCTGGTCTCGAATCCAGGAATTTTTACGTCACGTAGTCACAAGGTTGATGTGGCTGTTACTGCTGCTTTCTAGTAGCTCTCTGTGACTCCGTATACTGGGGTAGATGTTGTATTTGACACTCAGTCGATGCTTCGGAAGGTCTAACATTGCAGGTTTAGATATGAGTGGATACCGTTAACCACTCTTTGTGACTTGTATGTGACCTGAGTCTAAAGAGCGATTGTACGTTGTTTCAGTTATGCGCCTACAGGTAGGTCAGTAATCAGATTTCTGCGACGCTTTTTATTTAATAGGTAGCATCCCTAGGTCATTACCTCAGTCGTCTCTTACGACATGCCTTGTAGGTAGCAGTTTTACTATTCTTTGCTCCCCATGCGAGTTCCGGTAACACACGGGCGATTGAGGTTTCAAAACTCCAAAGATCTCGTGGATCTAATGTCCTGGACATGCGGGTGTTTGCGGCAAGGAGAAAGCAGACAGGTTAGTTCAACAGCATTGTTCGACGGTGAGTTAGGTATAGATAAGGGGGATGTTCTTCGGTTTTTTGGCGGTTTCTCCTGTTAAATGAAGACACTCAGATATTTAATCTAACCAGTGTTTTACGAAGTTTGAAGTTACCCGTTGTGCAAAGTACAACTGGATGTCTGAGAGGCAGAGTGAAGAGTGTGTTTAACCAACGAGCCACAGGAACCTTCAGCATGAGTTAAGTAGAGGTAAGTGAGATGTTTTACGGTTTCTTGTCGATCTTCTGTTGAATGAAGACACTCAAATAGATGTTGAATCTAATCAGCAATTTAAGAAGTTTGAAGTTACTCGTTATACAAGTACAACAAGTGCATAATGGGCAGTGGGAGCGAGCCACAGGGACCATCAGCGTCCATACTCTTCGACATGTGTACGGCCAGACTAAGAACCTATGGGTCAGCACTAAGTGCTATGACGTCGATTCAGTAACCAATAACAAATCAATATCGCTGTATTTGCATATTTTTCTCTGAGTGTGTATGTCTCCTACTTATGTGACTATTTTTACAGCATCTTTACTCTTTTTTTTTTTACAGTACATTCAGTGTTTTTACAGTATATTATGTATGTACAACCCGGTCTTGTAACTCGATGGCTAATAATTCCAATAATGACACCCATCATATCCCTGCAACTTACCTTGAATAAATATAATTAACAAATAATATAGGAAGTAATATGTAACGTATAACCGTACGAGATGAATATTTATATAGCACCAGATACCACATATAGAGTTTTGTTTGCTAATATCTTATTTGGATTAGTTTTAACTTTTTTTTCTGTGTGGACATAATGATATAGAGATGTTTTTATTACTTTTAGTTTTGTTGTATGTGGACATAACGATGTAGAGATGTTTTTATTACTTTTAGTTTTGTTGTATGTGGACATAACGATGTAGAGATGTTTTTATTACTTTTAGTTTGTTGTATGTGGACATAACGATGTAGAGATGTTTTTAATTACTTTTAGTTTTGTTGTATGTGGACATAACGATGTAGAGATGTTTTTATTACTTTTAGTTTTGTTGTGTGTGGACATAACGATGTAGAGATGTTTTTATTACTTTTAGTTTGTTGTTATCGTACACGGAAGATTTGAAAACTCTCGTCGTTGTGTCCTACTTCTTCTTCTTCAATGATCTAATGGCGCTTGGGGTCTTGCCATTCAGCCCAATGATCGCCCGAGTGGTTACTGGGGCCCAAATTTTAGATGTATAGAATAGAACCACTGTTACCTGCCACGCATGTCGTAAGAGGCGACTTAGGAGGTTTGGTTGAAATCGGATGCACGTGTCCTAAACGCATAGAAGTCTATACGTTTAGGGCCTACCAAACCAATGTGCAACGTATACACGTTCTTGGCAAAGATCAAACATATCACAAAGAGTGATTAAAATTGGTTGTAAAGAACGAACGCAAAGAAGAAGAAGCCCAATGATCAATCTATCTGTCTATTCTCTAATCCTGTTTAGCCTTTCAGCGTCATGTTGAAAAAGGAGACACCTGGAGCGAGCCTCTCTATGTACCTTGTCTTTCTTTCTTTTCTGCGTGCGTTTTGTTCCATATTGGGATCTCTGCAGCTTATCGGTTAGGTGCTCGCCTCTCGTGACAAAGGTAACCGGTTCGCTCCCTCGTGGATCCACCGGGATATTTTTCCAGAGATCCATGATCACACTGTATGTGAAATAGAATTCTAGTCCTATCGGAGACGGACGATTTTTTTTAATTGCCTGATTCAGAAACACTTAAGCTTTCAGCTCTCCGTCTCGGTGCCATGGTCATCGTAACTTTTCGGTTCGGTGCCACGAACACGGTAAATCTGGAGAACCTGTGGTTTTTCTGCCAGCCTGCGGAATTGAACTCGCACTCGTAGGGAGCTTGTCACCCGTCATCCACCGCGCTACGAACACGCTGGGCAGCGTAGGTTCCGTGTTCATTTTGAGCATGTAAAATAACCATTGACAGTTCAAAATCGAGAAGAACAGGCTGGAAAGCTACTGCCCTGGCACAGTACAAAATCGAGAAGAACAGGTTGGAAAGCTACTGCCCTGGCACAGTTCAAAATCGAGAAGAACAGGCTGGAAAGCTACTGCCCTGGCACAGTTCAAAATCGAGAAGAACAGGCTGGAAAGCTACTGCCCTGGCACAGTTCAAAATCGAGAAGAACAGGCTGGAAAGCTACTGCCCTGGCACAGTTCAAAATCGAGAAGAACAGGCTGGAAAGCTACTGCCCTGGCACAGTTCAAAATCGACAAGAACAGGCTGGAAAGCTACTGCCCTGGCACAGTTCAAAATCGACAAGAACAGGCTGGAAAGCTACTGCCCTGGCACAGTTCAAAATCGACAAGAACAGGCTGGAAAGCTACTGCCCTGGCACAGTTCAAAATCGACAAGAACAGGCTGGAAAGCTACTGCCCTGGCACAGTTCAAAATCGAGAAGAACAGGCTGGAAAGCTACTGCCCTGGCACAGTTCAAAATCGACAAGAACAGGCTGGAAAGCTACTGCCCTGGCACAGTTCAAAATCGACAAGAACAGGCTGGAAAGCTACTGCCCTGGCACAGTTCAAAATCGAGAAGAACAGGCTGGAAAGCTACTGCCCTGGCACAGTTCAAAATCGAGAAGAACAGGCTGGAAAGCTACTGCCCTGGCACAGTTCAAAATCGAGAAGAACAGGCTGGAAAGCTACTGCCCTGGCACAGTACAAAATCGAGAAGAACAGGCTGGAAAGCTACTGCCCTGGCAATATTAATTAGATCAATTTTCAAAATAAAATTCCTACAAAAATCTTCACCATCTTCAAAATTGCTTTGGGGACCTTCTCCGGTGCTACGGAGTTCATGCACTGCAGCTGAGATCTTCCTGTGTAAGATAGAGATCGGAGCACACATGGTTACTCACCGAAGTGCAATAACGATGGTCCTATCAAACCAATCAATCATGTAAGTATGTTTGTATGTGTGTATGTGTGTATGTGTGTATGTGTGTATGTATGTATGTTTGTATGTGTGTATGTGTGTATGTGTGTATGTGTGTATGTGTGTATGTGTATGTTGTATGTAGTATGTATGTATGTATGTATGTATGTATGTATATGTATGTATGTATGTATGTATGTATGTATGTATGTATGTATGTATGTATGTATGTTGTATGTTGTATGTATGTATGTATGTATGTATGTTGTATGTATGTATGTATGTATGTATGATGTTGTATGTATGATGTATGTATGTATGTATGTTATGTATGTATGTATGTATGTATGTATGTATGTATGTATGTATGTATGTATGTATGTATGTATGTATGTATGTATGTATGTATGTATGTATGTATGTATGTGTGTGTGTATGTATGTATGTATGGTATGTATGTATGTATGTATGTATGTATGTATGCGTGTATGTAATGTATGTATGTAATGTATGTAATGTATGTATGTATGTTTGTATGTATGTATGTATGTAATGTATGTATGTATGTATGTATGTATTTATGTATGTATGTATCGTGTATGTAATGTATGTATGTAATGTATGTAATGTATGTATGTATGTATGTATGTATGTATGTATGTATGTATCGTGTATGTAATGTATGTATGTATGTATGTATGTATGTATGTATGTATGTATGTATGTATGTATGTATGTATGTATGTATGTGTGTGTGTATGTATGTATGTAATGTATGTATGTATGTATGTATGTATGTATGTATGTATGTATGTATGTATGTATGTATGTATGTATGCGTGTATGTAATGTATGTATGTAATGTATGTATGCATGTATGTATGTAATGTATGTATGTATGTATGTAATGTATGTATGTAATGTATGTATGTAATGTATGTATGTATGTATGTATGTATGTATGTATGTATGTATGTATGTATGTATGTATGTATGTATGTATGTATGTATGTATGTATGTATGTATGTATGTATGTATGTATGTATGTATGTATGTATGTATGTATGTATGTATGTATGTATGTATGTATGTATGTATGTATGTATGTAATGTATGTATGTATGTATGTTTATGTATGTATGTATGTATGTATGTATGTATGTATGTATGTTATGTAAATGTATGTATGTATGTATGTATGATGTGTATGTATGTATGTATGTATGTATGTATGTATGTATGTATGTATGTATGTATGATATGTATGTATGTATGTATGTATGTATGTATGTATGTATGTATGTAGTTGTGTATGTGATGTATGCTATGTATGTATGTATGTATGTATGTAATGTATTATGTATGTATGTATGTATGTATGTATGTATGTATGTTGTAATGTATGCGGTAGAATGTGACATGTATTAGTATCTGTATGTAGGGATGTAGATGTAAAGATCAGTAATAGTAATCAAGTAATATGTATGTAATGATCGTTATGTATGTATGTGTATGAGTATGTATGTGATGTATGTAATGTATTGTAAATGATGTGTATGTCGTTATGCAAGTGTATGTAATATGTATGGATGTATGATGATGTATGATTAATTGTATGATGTGCATGTAATGTGATCAGTAATAATTATGGTGTATGTAATGTATGGTATGTATGTAGTATGTAATGTATGTATGTATGATGTAATGTATGTATGTATGTATGTATGATGTATGTAATGTATGTATGTATTGTATGTATGTATGTATGTATGTATGTATGTATGTAGGTATGTATGTGTGTGTATGTATGTATGTATGTATGTATGTATGTATGTATATGTATGTATGTATATGTATGTATGATGTATGTATCATGTATGTATGTATGTATGTATGTATGTGTGTTGTATGTATGTAGTAGTATGTTTGTATGTATGTATGTATGTAGTATGTTTATGTATTAGTATGTATGATGTATGCTATGATGTATGTATGTATTGTATGTATGTATGATGATGTGATGTATGTATGTATGTACTGTCATGTATGTATGTGTATGTATATGTATGATGTAGTATGTATGTACTGTATGTATGTATGCTATGTATGTATGTAGTACATGTATGTATGTATGTATGTATGTTATGTATGTATTATGTAATGTATGTATGTGTATGTATGTTATGTATGTATGTATGTGTTATGTATGTATGTATGTAATGTATGTATGTATGTGTATGTGTATGTATGTATGTATGTATGTGTATGTATGTATGTATGTATGTATGTATGTATGTATGTATGTAGTATGTAATGTATGTTGTAGTATGTATGTATGTGTGCTGTAGATGTAATGTAGTATGGTATGTATGTATGCAGTATGTATGATGTATGTGATGTATGTATGTATGCGTGTATGTAATGTATGTATGTAATGTATGTATGCAATGTATGTAGTATATGTATGTATGATGTATGATGTAATGTATATGTATGTATGTATAATGTATGTAATGTATGTATGTAGTAATGTAATAGTAGGAGTATGTATGCATGTATGTATATGTATGATGTCATGATGTATGTATGATGTATGTATGTAGATGTAGTATGTATATGTGTAATGTATATGTTGTATGTATGCATGTATGTATGTATTATGATGTATGTATGTATGTATGTATGTATATGTATGTATGTATGCATGTATGTGTGTATGTATGTATGTATGTGCTATATGTAGTATGTGCTATGTATGTGTATGTATGTAGATGTATGTATTAGTGTATGTATGTATGTATGTATGATGTATGTATGTATGTATGCTCTGTATTGTATGTAATTTTGTATGTATGTATGCTTATGTATGCATGTTATGATGTAGTTGTATGTTGTAATATGTATGTATGTATGTATTAAGTGATGTAATAATGTGCTGTATGTAATGTATGTATGTAAGTAATGTATGCTGTAATGTAATGTATGCTGTATGTAATGTATGTATGTAATGTATGCTATGTAATGTATGTATGTAATGTATGTAGTAATGTATGCGTTATGTAATGTATGCTATGTAATGTCATGTATGTAATGGATGTATGTAATGTATGTATGTAATGTATGCGTGTATGTAATGTATGTATGTAATGTATGCGTGTATGTAATGTATGTATGTAATGTAATGTATGCGTGTATGTAATGTATGTATGTAATGTAATGTATGCGTGTATGTAATGTATGCGTGTATGTAATGTATGTATGTAATGTATGTATGTAATGTATGCGTGTATGTAATGTATGTATGTAATGTATGTAATGTAATGACGCAAACTGAATACAATTGTTGAATATACCCTCGTAATACACGTATACATCCTCAGCCCGTATCTTCATTCCGTCCCCTCTTCTGTCCGTCCCCTCTTCTGTCTTATTTCATGATTGTCTTCATTCCGTCCCCTCTTCTGTCTTATTTCATGATTGTCTTCATTCCGTCCCCTCTTCTGTCTTATTTCATGATTGTCTTCATTCCGTCCCCTCTTCTGTCTTATTTCATGATTGTCTTCATTCCGTCCCCTCTTCTGTCTTATTTCATGATTGTCTTCATTCCGTCCCCTCTTCTGTCTTATTTCATGATTGTCTTCATTCCGTCCCCTCTTCTGTCTTATTTCATGATTGTCTTCATTCCGTCCCCTCTTCTGTCTTATTTCATGATTGTCTTCATTCCGTCCCCTCTTCTGTCTTATTTCATGATTGTCTTCATTCCGTCCCCTCTTCTGTCTTATTTCATGATTGTCTTCATTCCGTCCCCTCTTCTGTCTTATTTCATGATTGTCTTCATTCCGTCCCCTCTTCTGTTTTATTTCATGATTGTCTTCATTCCGTCCCCTCTTCTGTCTTATTTCATGATTATCTTCATTCCGTCCCCTCTTCTGTCTTATTTCATGATTGTCTTCCACAGATTTAACAATAAACCTCTTCTTACTTCTTATTTTCATCTACATTATGGCCCGAGTGTTGCCTGGGCCCTCAATGTGAGCAAAGAATAGTAACACTGTGACCGACAAGACCTGTCGTCGTAAGAGGCAATTGATGTAGGGGCCATTGAAGCTACCTAGTAAATAAAAAGCATCGCAGAAATCGGCATTTGCTGGCCTACTTATGGGCGCATAACTGGCACACGTGGAAAATCATAACAACGGAGATGAGGTGTCTTAGAAGAGATGCAGGTGTGAAAATAAGAGAAGAAATTAGAAATGAAGGTATCAGAAGAAAACTAGATGTAAAACCAGTCATGCAATTCATAAAAGAACAACAGATAAAATGGTTTGGCCACCTGAAATGAACGCCCCTGGTATCGTCTACCACAGAGAGCCACACAGAAAAGTATAACGAGTACAGAGCGAAAGGAAGACCATGCAAAAGATGGAGCTATGGCATCAAGAAAAGCCTTAAGAAAATTAATAACAGCTTACATAGTGCATTAGAACAAGCACACACACGATGACTACATTTACCCCACCCCTCCCCGTCTATAAAAATTAAATGGTGGAAGAGAAGAGAACTGGCATAACGTGCAATCGTTGTTAGGCTCACATCACATACAAATCACGTACAAAGAGTGGTTAACAAGTGGTCGATATGGAGCGTACGAAGAAGATCTACATTATACCACCTTGTCCTCATTTCATCTCTCCATCTTACCTTCATCTATTTCACCTTGCCCTCATTTCATCTCTCCATCTTACCTTCATCTATTTCACCTTGTCCTCATTTCATCCCTTCATCTTACCTTCATCTATTTCACCTTGTCCTCATTTCATCCCTCCATCTTACCTTCATCTATTTCACCTTGTCCTCATTTCATCCCTTCATCTTACCTTCATCTATTTCACCTTGTCCTCATTTCATCCCTCCATCTTACCTTCATCTATTTCACCTTGTCCTCATTTCATCTCTCCATCTTACCTTCATCTATTTCACCTTGTCCTCATTTCATCCCTTCATCTTACCTTCATCTATTTCACCTTGTCCTCATTTCATCCCTCCATCTTACCTTCATCTATTTCACCTTGTCCTCATTTCATCCCTTCATCTTACCTTCATCTATTTCACCTTATCCTCATTTCATCCCTCCATCTTACCTTCATCTATTTCACATTGTCCTCATTTCATCCCTCCATCTTACCTTCATCTATTCCACCTTGTCCTCATTTCATCTCTCTCCATCTTACCTTCATCTATTTCACCTTGTCCTCATTTCATCTCTCCATCTTACCTTCATCTATTCCACCTTGTCCTCATTTCATCTCTCCATCTTACCTTCATCTATTTCACCTTGTCCTCATTTCATCTCTCCATCTTACCTTCATCTATTTCACCTTGTCCTCATTTCATCCCTTCATCTTACCTTCATCTATTTCACCTTGTCCTCATTTCATCTCTCCATCTTACCTTCATCTATTTCACCTTGTCCTCATTTCATCCCTTCATCTTACCTTCATCTATTTCACCTTGTCCTCATTTCATATCTCCATCTTACCTTCATCTATTTCACCTTGTCCTCATTTCATCCCTCCATCTTACCTTCATCTATTTCACCTTGTCCTCATTTCATCCCTTCATCTTACCTTCATCTATTTCTCTACTTATCTTCACCTTTAAACTCTAACTACTGTCCATTAAAAATACATTGATTGACAGCAATAATTTTTCCAATTAAAACTTCTTTAACTGCGCCAAAGTTTGTGATGACATTTGACATTAAGACGAAACTAAGTCGTTTTACAGTGTGATTCTCCTCCAAGCAACTCATTGCGGTATCATTTTCTCCCACAACGTTTTTCCTATTCGGTTTTTGAGATGTTGTGACACATAAATAACTGTGATTTGACAAGTAAACGTGGATTGAACATGCACTAGTATATTATTTAGCCACTTGTTAAGTTAAGAATATGTGAATTGCTGTACGGGGATTATCAATAATGTCAATTATTCAAAGAATCAGGAGACGGTTGAGAAGCGGAACGAATTTTGCCAACTGTGGAGTTTATCCATTAAGTGAGCGGTGGAACGAGTTCTGGATGAGAGCTTTGACATTTTGTACGCTGTGGTTGTGTTTGTTTAGACTAGAAACTAAATTGCTGTTATTAAGTCACTATTTTCTGGTTGGTTCTTTATTTATTGGTTGTGGGTGGGGTTAGGAAATGACACGTGTGACAAATGAGGGAAAGATTGAGAAACACGTAGAAACAAAGTACAGTAGTTTTACAAAATACGAAAACAATAACAACACAAAGCAACGTTTTGACCAAAAGGTCTTTATCAAGCAAAGGATACAAGATAAGTGAAGAATTTCACTTCTCAAATAGCACACAACTTTTCATTTGAATCACAGATTTTCATGTTAGGGCCGTTATGAACCTATTGTTTGATTCTACATGTTGTTTATTTATTGTTTAAATTTTATAAAAATACAGTACTTTGTTTTAAGTGTTTCGTCATTGCTACAGTTTTACTGCAGTCTTCCCTTATATCGATGAAAGATGGAGAGAGAGAGAGAGAGAGAGATGTACAGAGAGAGAAAGAGAGTATATGTATGTATGGGTGGAGTGAGAGTGGTAGCGATTTAGAGAAAAGGATTGAGTTATTTATATATACGGTTTTCAACCAGTGGTTCCCATACTAATAAATACATCATCATTGACTTCTTTGTCTCAGGAGACAATAGGTTTTGCGTCAAGTAGTTTGTTCTGTGTTGAATCACATCGCCTTTTTGTGGCTGTAATGGCCTATTCTGGAGTAACAATCCTTACCACAGTTGCTGCAGGTGAAAACGAAGACTGGAGGTGATGCATAGGACATTCTCTCTGCTCACTGCGCTCTCTTTTACCTCCATATGTGATGGTGTGTTTTTCTTTTCTTTTGATGCACCCTTCACTGGCACTCGCATGTTTGCCTGTACATGGTCAACCGCTCCCAATTTTCTTTATCTATTCTTCTTCCACTTCGTCTTCTTCTTCAAACGCTCTGTATCGACCACCTGTTAACCACACTTTGTGATTTTATGTGATCCGAGCCTAAGAGCGATTGTAAGTTGTGCCAGTTATGCGCCTACAAGTAGGCCAACCCATCCTATTTCTGCGACGCTTTTTATTTACTAGAGTAGCTTCCCTAGCCCCCAACCTCAGATGCCTCTTATAGGTCGCATTGTTACTATTCTTCGCTCCCATTGAGAGCCTCGGTAACATGCGGGCGTCTTTGTCTATAAATACATCGATGTTTTAATATGCTACATACATCATCAGGTGCCATCTCCACATCGAAGGTTGGCTGCAATGAATCTCCAGCATCCTCTGTCTTTCGTCTTGGTGTTGCACACTGCCAGACTGTAACCTGTCCATTTCTTAAAGTTTCCCTCCCACTTATCTGTCGGTCTTCCTCTTGCTCTTCCCCCTCAACTTTCCCCTCTAGTAAATGTTTTATCATGGTGGCATGTCTTTTTTATGTGCCCAAAATACTTTACTTGTCTGAATTTTATTTCTCTTAATAATTGTTTCTTCATGCCTAGTTTTCCTAACACTTGTTTATTTCTCTGTTTTTCTGTCCATGAAACTCTGCCTATTCTTCTATATATCCACATCTCAAATGCATCAATTCTGTCTTCTAACTGCTTGTTCATGGCCCATGTTTCCGATCCATACATTAATATACGATATATATAGCAATGCTACATACATGATATTTTTATCTTTGATCGGTGTCTTCAATAATCATCACGTGGCACGCCCATTATATATTCAACCAGTGGTTCTCAAACTAATAAATGGATAGATACATGAACAGATATACAGAAAAATTAGATACTTTGGCCACATCGAGCGTCACGATGGCCTGAAGTGAACAATAATAGAGGACAGGGTCCCAGGACGGGGAGGCAGACCAAGAAGAAGATAGCCACAAGATATTAAAGAAACCATGAATATGACCATCGACGAAGTGGGTGAACTGGCTAGAGACAGTGAATTTCAGATGCGCTGCAAAGAGAGCAACGTTCTACAAATGATACGCACTGTGATGATAATGACAAGACCTATCTAGTTAACAGTCTAAATTTGTTATTTGACGAGATAACTAGTTCCATATATCTTCGACCAGCGGTTTCCATAAAATTGAAGATGGACTGAAACAAGCTAAGTTTTTGCTATAGATGGTACTTGTACTAATAAATATATAGACACTTAAACATGCGATATAAGTCTTTTATATTGTTGATAAACTCCTCCCCCACACACACACAAAACACACGACACTAACAGTATATATTGATCAGAGGTTCCCAAGCTAAAAATATAGAGATATTTGGGCATGTGACAAGATCTCAATATCTTTGTCCAGTGATTGTCATACTAATACACACAAGGATATTAAACATTTCACAGCACAATACTGCAGTACATTGATTCCTTCTGGTGAGATACTGTCTCCACCATACAATCCATCAGTACATTGATCTCTTCTTCTGATGCTGTGTCTGCACCACACAATACATCAATGTATTGATCTCTTCTCCTGGTGGAGTGTCTCCACCAAACAATACATCAGTATTATTGATCACTTCTCTTGGTGAAGTGCCTCCACCACACACTACATCTGTACATTGATCTCTTCTCCTGATGAAGTGCCTCCACCACACAATACATAAGCACATTGATCACTTCTCCTGACGAAGTGCCTCCACCGCACAATATGACTGTCCTGGAATATCATTCATATTCTCCCGATGACACCTCTTTATCTTTCTTTATCCATCCCTTAAAATCGAAACCAAAAGAGCAGAGATTCAAGTACGCTAAGGATGTAATCATTTCCCCCAAGGATATCAGAGACTGGTGTTAGGGCAAACAATTAAATCAATATTAATGGTTATAAAAATATACTTCCACTTTAATGAAAATCTCCTCATGATGTTAGTAACAACTTCAACCCTGTGTTCCTTCTTCTTCTTCTTTTCTTCGTACGCTCCATATCGACCACTTGTCAACCACTCTGTGTGATTTGTATGTGATCTGAGCCTAAGAGCAATTGTACGTTGTACCAGTTATACGCCTACAAGTAGGCCAGCATATCCGACTTCTGCGACGATTGTTATTTACTAAGGTAGATTCCCTAGGCCCCTACTTCAGTCGACTCTTACGACATGCCTTGTAGGTCGCAGTGTTACTATTCTTACCCCCACCCCCGCCCTCCCACTGTATTGCGAGCCCCAGCAACACAAGGGCGACAAATTGAGTAGAAAACTAATATAAATGTTAGCGATAGGTTACTGTTCTTTCTTCTATTAAGAAAGAAGTACGAGAAAGAGAAGATCTCATTACAATGCGACAATACAGTTTAGAGTGTTATCAAAGAATGAGTTCCAGTCAAGTTTTCAACAATTGTCAAGCTGTTCATAAAATATATAGTTGCTACAGAGAATTCTTTCGAAGAAAATGTGCTGACAGTAAGTAGTCGAAAAACATGGACATCCATATGTTAAGGAAGTGGAGGTGAGGAGGAAGGGCTGGAAGGAACCTCCTCCCTTTACCACTCCATTCCCGGAAAATGGATTTTAGACGAAACAATTTATTCGATTTTCTTCTCCATTTTCCGCGTTGTAAACTAACAACAAAAATCGTATTTATTTCGTTTTGCCACTCCCCTCGAAAAATGATGTATGTAAACGCACATACAAACATACTAACTTAAAATAACTAATACTTCACAATGTATATGAGGCTGCCTCGTGTCACACTTCTCAAAAACTAAAAATGAGGTGGGAGAATGTAAAATAATGAAACCAGTTTTCATACCATGAAGGCCTTGCAGGTTGGCTGGGGACAGCCAAAGGCTGACGGAGTGCGAACACAGTAAACCCTGGTTGAAATCGGACACGTCGCCGAAGGACAAACACTAGAGCTCCAAACGGTACTGAAGATTGTGACGTAAAAAAAAGTTCTTGACAACGGTTGTTTATATATCACAATAAGAATGATCAAAATGGACAAAAAGAACGATCGCGAGAGAGAGATAGAGATACCATGAAGTAAATTGAGAATTACGGTTTTAGGCCCGTATTTTTATTTGACTATTGGATCAACATCTCGGCCTTTTGGCTAACATCAAAGTGTAGTGCCCACTTGATCCAGGGCTAAAATGTGAGAGCCTTCATATAACCAATAGGCAACTAAATATATTACAAAATTTAGAGCAGCTCTCATTCGAAATAATGGCGAAGCTTTGAGGTTTTTTTTACACGTTTCAAACGTAACTGGGCCTACCTGCTTCGACACTAAAGGGTAAGAACCGAACACCCAAACAAGGTCAAGATTTTATCATAGTACACATGGATCATATTAGATCAGTGGTTCTGAAACTGTGAGTCACGACTTCTTTGGGGATCGAACGACCATTTTACAGGGGTCGCTAAGACCATCGGAAAACACATATTTATCATAATTAGAAATCAATATTGTTACATAATTCTATAGTTGGGGGTCGTCACTAGACGAGGAGCTGTATTAAAGAGTGGTCGCCACTAGACGAGGAGCTGTATTAAAGAGTGGTCGCCACTACACGAGGAGCTGTATTAAAGAGTGGTCGCCACTACACGAGGAGCTGTATTAAAGAGTGGTCGCCACTAGACGAGGAGCTGTATTAAAGAGTGGTCGCCACTACACGGGGAGCTGTATTAAAGAGTGGTCGCCACTACACGGGGAGCTGTATTAAAGAGTGGTCGCCACTACACGGGGAGCTGTATTAAAGAGGGGTAGCCACTACACGAGGAGCTGTATTAAAGAATGGTCGCCACTACACGAGGAGCTGTATTAAAGAGTGGTAGCCACTACACGAGGAGCTGTATTAAAGAGGGGTCGCCACTACACGAGGAGCTGTATTAAAGAGTCGCGGCATTAGGTAGATTGAGAACCACTGTATTAGATGATATTCATTCCATATTGACTTATGTGTTACCCAAATCTCTGGAATGTTACCAGAGAATCAAAACAACAAACAATAAAGGAGAATATAATAGGGAAAATATAACAGGCAGAATATAATAGGGAGAATATAGTAGGAAGAGTATAGTAGAGAGAATATAATAGGCAGAATATAATAGGAAGAGAAGAATGTAGTGTGGAGAATACAATAGGGAAAATATAACAGGGAGAATATAATAGTGAGAATACAATAGGGAGAATATAGCAGGGAGAATATAATAGGGAGAATATAGTAGGAAGAGTATAGTAGAGAGAATATAATAGGCAGAATATAATAGGGAGAATATAATAGGCAGAATATAATAGGGAGAGAAGAATGTAGTGTGGAGAATACAATAGGGAAAATATAACAGGGAGAATATAATAGTGAGAATACAATAGGGAGAATATAGCAGGGAGAATATAATAGAGAGAATATAGTAGGAAGAGTATAGTAGAGAGAACATAATAGGCAGAATATAATAGGGAGAATATAGTAGGAAGAGTATAGTAGAGAGAATATAATAGGCAGAATATAATAGGCAGAATATAATAGGCAGAATAAAATAGGAAGAGAAGAATGTAGTGTGGAGAATACAATAGGGAAAATATAACAGGGAGAATATAATAGGGAGAATACAATAGGGAGAATATAGCAGGGAGAATATAGTAGGAAGAGTATAGTAGGGAGAATACAATGGGGAGAATATAACAGGGAGAATATAATAGGAAGAATACAATAGGGAGAATATAACAGGGAGAATATAAAAGGGAGAATATAACAGGGAGAATATAATAGGGAAAATATAGTAGGAAGAGAAGAATGTAGTGTGGAGAATACAATAGGGAAAATATAACAGGCAGAATATAATAGGGAGAATACAATAGGGAGAATATAGCAGGGAGAATATAGTAGGAAAATATAACAGGCAGAATATAATAGGGAAAATATAGTAGGAAGAGAAGAATGTAGTGTGGAGAATACAATAGGGAAAATATAACAGGGAGAATATAATAGGGAGAATACAATAGGGAGAATATAGCAGGGAGAATATAGTAGGAAGAGTATAGTAGGGAGAATACAATGGGGAGAATATAACAGGGAGAATATAATAGGAAGAATACAATAGGGAGAATATAACAGGGAGAATATAAAAGGGAGAATATAACAGGGAGAATATAATAGGGATAATACATACCACAATTGTCTTTACTAGTAATCCAGATTAAATTGTGGACATCGCCTTCATGTGGGCAGTAAGTTTATATATTATATATGTAACAGTTCCTCACTCACAATGTTTAAGAATGTGTCTACTAATAAGCGTCTGTCTTGCACTATTTTCGTTTAAATTATTATTAGAACTATCAAAACATGACCAAGTTTTCTTAGCGGCTATCAACAAATTTACAGTTTCGGATCGCCGTGCGCCTGTCACATGTAGAAAAATAACACATAAAGTTAGCCCTTCCCGTATCCACCGTAGTCGCGGTTTGTGAGAAGAATATCAAGATTGTGAAAAAAAATAGAGAGGAAAAATATACGTCAAAACGCCGGGCCGCCATTTGGCTTTCAAAGCTCAGCGCAAACCGCACCCCTTTTAAATAAATAGCCAATAAGAGAACTTCTATCTCTCGCGGCGATATGCGCCCTCGCCTCGTCTTCATTTTCTACTTTCGTCTCGACAGACACGTGGATCCGCTTGGCAAAACATCAGAGAATGGTAATTAGACCTCGTTATAACGAACGGCAGGAGTTTTCCTCCCACTAGCTGGACAATATTAGCTTTCTTGTTCCGGTGGTAGCACACGGATGACTTAACAACCAAACAGATAGTACTATAACTCGAAAATTAGCCTGATCTAACACTCCAGACCGATAGTACTACCCCTCGGGCATTCAGTTGAAAATTAGCCTGATCTAACACTCGAGACTGATAGTACTACCCCTCGGGCATTCAGTTGAAAATTAGCCTGATCTAACACTCGAGACTCGATAGACCTCTGGTTCAGATCTAAAACGCTAGACTGATGGACCACCATGTTCAGATCTAAAACTCGAGACTGATGACACTGAAGTTCAGATCTAACACTCGAGACTGATGACACCATATCAGATCTAAAACTCGAGACTGATGGACCACCATGTTCATATCTAAAACTCGAGACTGATGGACCACCATGTTCAGATCTAACACTCGAAACTGATAGACCACCACGTCCAGACCTAACACTCAAGACCTATAGACCCACATGTTTTTGGGTTTCGACCAGAACACTTAAGGAAAGCTTCGAGTGTCATGAACATCTAACCTTCGGCTCTACCACGAACACCGTAAATCTGAGGAACCGTAGCTTTTCTGCCAGTCCATGAACGCACTTCAGAGGACTAGTCACCCTAATCCAACGCGCTAGAACACGCTGGGCACTGGCATAGACCACATGTACAGATGGACTCTCAACTGAAGAACACTTTATTGCTGTTCCTAACTTATCCTACCAGCACCTCCCTTTAAATACATTTTCGAGCAAACCACACAGTTTCACATTGAAAATCTTTAGCGATGGAGTTAATTAACCACACCAACAGTCATGCTGGGCCATCAGACTGCGAAATCTCACGTAATGACTATCTACTTACTACAATAACCTAGCCCCTGTTGTTGTGGTTCAATTCCGTGGCTGGCAGAAAGCCACAGGTTCCCAGATTCACGGTGTTCGTGGCACCGAACCGAAGGGGTTACGATGTCCATGGCACCGAGCCGAAGAGCTGAAAGCTCAAGTGCTTCTGGATTGGGAAAAAACAACCTACATAATAAAACTGTATCAATGATGCATCACTTTCTAGGATAATCATTCTCGGATTTTCCTTCTAGTATAAGCGATTTCTCATCATCATTGACCTCTTTGTCTCAGGAGACAATAGGTGTTGCGTCACGTAGTATGTTCTGTGTTGAATCACAACGTTTCATGTGGCTGTAATGGCCTATTCTGGAGTGGCAATCCTTGCCACAGTTGTTGCAGGTAAAACTGGAGACTAGAGCCGATACATGGGATGTTCTCTCTGCCCTCTGTGCTCTCTTTTGCCTCCACATGTGATGTTGTTTTTCTTCTTTCTTTTGAGTCGCCCTCACTGCCGCTCGCCATGCTTGCCTGTCTTTGGCCAGCCGCTCCCATTGTTTTTTGTCTATGCCGCATGAAGTTAGATCACGCTTGCAGGTGTCAATGAATCGTAATAATGGGCGCCCATGCTGTCTAGCACCAGATGCGAGTTGACCATATAGAATGTTCTTTGGGATTCTATCATCACTCATCGGCACACGTGTCCCAGCCATCTGAGACGTCGCTGACTCAGTAAAGTGTGCATGCTTGGAATGCCAGCACTGTTCAGAACTTCTATTGGAGATGTGATCTTGCCATCGGATGTTGTATATTCGCCTGAGACAGCGCATGTGGAAGGTGTTGAGGCGATGTTCTTGTCTAGCATATGTGGTCCATGTCTCACTACCATACAGCAGAGTGCTGAGAACACAAGCTTTATATCCTTGTGTCTTGGTGTTTCTTGTGAGTGCCCTGTTTTCCCATACATGCTTTGCTAATTTAAACATAGCAGTGGAGGCCTTCCCAATGCGACCACTAATTTCATCATCTAGGAAGAGGTTGCTGCTGATGACAGAGCCAAAGTATGTAAAGGTGTTGACTACTGCAAGCATATGACTGCCAAAGTTGATAGATGGGGCTCTGCTAATATCCTGGAACATTATATTTGTTTTCTTCAGACTGATGGTCAAGCCGAATTCATTTGATACTGCAGCAAATATGTCCATGAGGTGTTGTAGCCCTTCTTCTATGTGTGATGTTAATGCTGCATCATCGGCAAACAGAAGTTCCCTGATGGTGACACTTTGGTCTTTGCTTTGAGTCGCGCCATGTTGAACAATTTTCCATCTGATTTTGTGTGGAGAAATATTTCTTCTTCGGCGGATTCAAAAGCATGGGTGAGAAGTAGGGAGAAAAATATCCCAAAGAGTGTGGGTGCAAGTATGCACCCCTGCTTGACGCCGCTGTTGATAGGAAAAGCGCTGGAGGAGGCCCCATCAATTTCTGGTCATTCAATTAATCCACTGGAGACATCAACATGGACAGTCAGCTTCAGATTTCACCAAAGTTTACTTTTCAGGTTGGCTGGGTATGGCCACATGTTGCTTCTTATCTCACCCAGAACAGGACATCCCTTCAGGACTTGCTGCAGTGTCTGTTACGCCTGTTCACACTAGCAGAGAATTGTTTGAGTAGTAGTGGTGGTGGTGGTGGTGGTGGTTTGTAGTTGTAGTAGTAGTAGTAGTAGTAGTAGTAGTAACCTTGGTAGCTGCAGTAGTAGTAGTAGTAGTAGTAGTGTTAGCAGTAACAGTAGTAGTAGTAGTAGTAGTAGTAGTAGTAGTAGTAACCTTGGTAGCTGCAGTAGTAGTAGTAGTGTTAGCAGTAACAGTAGTAGTAGTAGTAGTAGTAGTAGTAGTAGTAGAAGCAGTAACAGTAGTAGTAGTAGTAGTAGTAGTAGTAGTAGTAACCTTGGTAGCTGCAGTAGTAGTAGTAGTAGTAACCTTGGTAGCTGCAGTAGTAGTAGTAGTTAAAATGGAAATCGTGGCATACCCTTTACATGTCGTCGCTATCAACCACAGTAAACGACTCGTTGATGTTTAAGACACCACTTATACGTTTAGTAGTTTGTGATTGCTTTCTGAAAGATGAGGTCAATTTGTAAAAATCCAAGGGAACAATTTTACTTTTAAACTGCCCTCCGTGTAATTTAAACCAGGTACTCTTTGGTTGTGATCGAGCTCACTACCGCTAAGCCACAGACGCCCAGGATGGTAGTAGTAGCTGTGGTAGTAGTAGTAGTGATGGTATTAGTAGTGGTGGTAGTAGTAGTAGTGATGGTATTAGTAGTGGTGGTAGTAGTAGTAGTGGTAGTAGTAGTAAAGTAAGGTAAAGGAAAGTAAAGAGCCCGTTTCCCTACCATAAGATATACTGGTAAATACGATGTCTGTACGTTTCTTTGACCACGGCACCTGATTGATATTGTGGACAACATCACGTTAGCCATCTTTACCTCTCAGTGTTTCTCTGGAATCCAGTTCAGACTGAGAGGTCGTTCATCATCACCGTCAGGTGCCGTACCGGCTGGCTTGGGCGATAATGGATCTCCACAAAACTCTCCCTGGTATTTGCTATCATCTTAGATATTGACGCTCTTCCGTGCCGGGAAGTATAATATTTTATCTCTCTGTTTTCCTCTGTCAGCTCTACCTTCGATTGAGACTCGTTTTTCTTCTTCTTTTGTCGTCACGCTGCCACCGGATTGTTGCCCAGTGTCGTGGTTTTCTGTTGGTGTTATTTTTTTTGCTCTGTTCTGGTAGCTTGGGTGATTGTTATTTTTGCTCTGTGACAGGATTCTGCTACGCCATCTAACCATCTTTTCGTGGTCTTCCTCTCGTCTTCTTTCCTGATATTCTGTTATAGAAGACTCTGCATACTGTGGAGTTTGGATGCATCTTATTAAGTGGCCAAACTACTTCATTCTTTGTTTCTCAATGTAATTCAAGCAAGGCTCTGTGTCAACTTTCTTACTTATGCTGATGTTGGCGACTCTGTCTTTTCTGGTGTTGTTGGTAACTTGAGAGTTGTTACGGTTGAAAAATATCCTACTCCCATTGTGAAATTTGATCCAAGGACCCCCACCTAACTGCACAAATGCACTTACCACTACACTATAACTCTCCACTTGTTCACCTCTAAGTTTCTAGTATAGGCCATGACAAGATAGTGCTAGATAAGGGCGCACCCTTAGTTTCAGGCATTTTTAGCTAATGCATATACATCAATTACTTTCCCGGCGCACTTTTCTGAGTTTTTTATGGGCATTGCTTTTAACTCCTCTGACTGTGAACAATAGGAACAGCTCATGTATCCGAATCGGACTGATCTGGTGAACGTGAGGTACTAAATTTCGTGATTTACGTTTATAGAGACAGAGGACAGGGAGAAACAACGAATCATTCATTCTGTCCAGAAGAAAGGAACCATTAACGGTGATAGAAGCGTACGGTGTGTCATGGAGTGAAGGATAGGTTGAAAGAAAATATTTGTGTGATTTGGGATATATAAGATAAGCGTGATGGTTAAGACGCCAACCAGTATGGATGAATCATTGTGTTAATATGTTGCATCGTATATTAAAAAAAATTCAAGTTTACTATTCTGTGCACACACATATGAAAATGAAAATCGTGGCATATTCTTTACAGGACGAAGCCATCAACTACAGTAAACGAGTCGTTGATTTTATAGGCACCACTAATACGTTCAGTAGTTTGTCATTGCTTTCAAACTACTTAACGTATATAACCACATAATATATGGAAAATAGCCCAATACCCAAACATTGCAGACGAAGATTCAAATATATCGAGTCTGTTTAAATAGTTCTTTACTATATGATTCAGAAACAAGGACAGCATACTCAAGACACGAAAGGAGACTTAACATCTTTCACCTTCGATGTCTCTCCAAGATTATGAACATCAGGTGGTACGACAAGATAACCAACTCTGAAGTACTGCAATGTGCAAAACTGCCTTCCATCATGGGCATGCTCAGCAGTAGACGACTAAGATGTTTGTGGCATGTGAGAAGAATGGAAACTTGTCGCATACCAAAGCACATATTGTTCTGTGAACTTTCGGAGGGGAAGAGGCACCAGGGCAGACCACTGCTCAGATATAAAGATGTCTGCAAAGCCTCAATGAAAACTTTTCTATAGGTCCCAGCACATGGGAAAAACTAGCGGATGACAAAGTTGTGTGAAAGCGACATTGCACAAGGGCGCAGAGTCTTTGAGAAGAGACTTATTGTATGAGCTGAACGACAAGAGAGAAAAGCGAAAACTCAGAAGTCACAATAAAACACCTGCTAATTGATTAAAGACGAAAAAGGCCCTATACATCAACAAATATTGTTCTGCGAACTTTCGGAAGGAAAGAACCTCCATGGCAGACCACTCAGAAATAAGGATATCTGCAAGCCCTCAATGTATCACTTTTTTAAATCGGTTTCAGCAAATGAAAAAAACTAGCTGATGACCGAGTTCTGGAGAAAACAACATTAAGCAAAGATACAAAATCTATTGAAAAGGTTGAGTTGAAAGACAAAAGAGACAAGCGGCGCAAACTCAGAAGTTGCCACAATTAAACACTTGCAAATTAACCGTCTGTAAAGACGAAAAAGGTGATATATACACTGATAACTGCAGTAATTATAAAAACTAATCAGAATAACATAATCATTATAGGTCACTCTTAGCTGTTATTTTGGTGTGTTCGTTCTATCAACTAAGTTAACCATTCTTTATTATATTGTGGTTTGCACCGAGACCGTGAGGACTTTGCGCTCTCGTTAGACCACTACGGCATGTAGGACAGGCTGATTCGATTTTCGGTCAAAATGTACGAAGCATATTATCAAAAATGACACAAATGTGTACATATGGGTAACTGTAAGATTCTACAAACAAACAAATCCCACTTTAAAATACCACATCAGTAGTTATACTGTAGCATGGTATCAGATCTGATTGTTTATATAGAGACAATCAGAGCTGACTCATGTCAGTCATCTTTAGTGACAACGACGATCACTTTCTTGCACAACCATCTTCTTCTTCTTTACCTCTCAACTCCCAACGGAGCACAGTCTTCAGCAAACTTCTTCCAGCTCTTCCTCTCTCTTGCCATCCTTTCCAATTCTTTCCATATTTTACCTATCCTTTTACATCAGCATCCAGTTCCCTTCTCCAGGTCTGTCTAGACCTTCCCCTACTCCTCTTTCCCTGTGGGTTCCAAAATAGTTCCTGTCTTGCAATGAATCCGGTCGGTCTTCTCAATGTATGTCCTATCCATCGCCAGCTCTTTCCGTAGCTCTTTCTCCACTGGTATCTGCTTAGTTCTTTCTCTGAGTTCCTTGTTCGTAATTTTATTATACCATCCCAGTCCCTCTATTCTAAGTTAACATCCATTTATGAAGGTCTGCAGTTTTCTAGTGGTTTCTTTTGTTGCCTTCCATATTTCCAAGCCACAGCCATCTTATCTCTTCAGAAATCAATTTTTGCTGAGTTTGCTAGTTTTACTGTTCATTTTTAGACAGTTTAGCTTTCCGGAAATATTTTCACTTTATTTTACTGTTCTTCTTGATGTTTTACTACACGGACAATGTACAAGCATTTGAAATACATAATTAATTATGTGAGATGTAGATATACAGGTTGTTCAAGATAATAGCATCCCCATTTAAAAAATTAAAAGTGGTCAGGTACGTATTGTGTTCTGTCTATTTACTATTAAAACCGCTTTTGACTAGCTCGTTCTTCGTCACAATTGTCCATCGTCCCTTCCCGCATCATAATTACACACCACAAAAAGATTTGCTCACTTGACCTATGCTACGTCATAATTGAACCATCATATTTTCATAAACAAATGATAGATTAGTTCACTTGACCGGGCTACTTTTATATTTAACACCCTGTACAAAAGAATAGTTAGTATTTAATGAAAAGAAAAACATACAAAAAAAAGAAGCTACAGAAAAACTACGAGGTAATGAAGAAAGAAGAACCACAGGAACAAAAATGTACACAAATTTTGAACATATATTTATATAATACGGGACCGGGGATTTTACACAAATATAGCATAGTAAGGGGATCAGATGGTATGATTTTACACAAATATAGCACATATTTATATAGTAAGGGGATCAGATGGTATGATTTTACACAAATATAGCACATATTTATATAGTAAGGGGATCAGATGGTATGATTTTACACAAATATAGCACATATTTTTATAGTAAGGGGATCAGATGGTATGATTTTACACAAATATAGCACATATTTTTATAGTAAGGGGATCAGATGGTATGATTTTACACAAATATAGCACATATTTTTATAGTAAGGGGATCAGATGGTATGATTTTACACAAATATAGAACATATTTTTATAGTAAGGGGATCAGATGGTATGATTTTACACAAATATAGCACATATTTATATAGTAAGGGGATCAGATGGTATGATTTTACACAAATATAGCACATATTTATATAGTAAGGGGATCAGATGGTATGATTTTACACAAATATAGCACATATTTTTATAGTAAGGGGATCAGATGGTATGATTTTACACAAATATAGCACATATTTTTATAGTAAGGGGATCAGATGGTATGATTTTACACAAATATAGAACATATTTTTATAGTAAGGGGATCAGATGGTATGATTTTACACAAATATAGCACATATTTATATAGTAAGGGGATCAGATGGTATGATTTTACACAAATATAGCACATATTTATATAGTAAGGGGATCAGATGGTATGATTTTACACAAATATAGCACATATTTATATAGTACGGGGTCAGATGTTTAATGGTTAGATTTTACACAAATATAGCACATATTTATATAGTACGGGGTCAGATGTTTAATGGTATGATTTTACACAAATATAGCACATATTTATATAGTACGGGTCTGATGTTTAATGGTTAGATTTTACACAAATATAGCACATATTTATATAGTACGGGGTCAGATGTTTAATGGTATGATTTTACACAAATATAGCACATATTTATATAGTACGGGGTCAGATGTTTAATGGTTAGATTTTACACAAATATAGCACATATTTATATAGTACGGGTCTGATGTTTAATGGTTAGATTTTACACAAATATAGCACATATTTATATAGTACGGGGTCAGATGTTTAATGGTTAGATTTTACACAAATATAGCACATATTTATATAGTACGGGGTCAGATGTTTAATGGTTAGATTTTACACAAATATAGCACATATTTATATAGTACGGGGGTCAGATGTTTAATGGTTAGATTTTACACAAATATAGCACATATTTATATAGTACGGGGTCAGATGTTTAATGGTTAGATTTTACACAAATATAGCACATATTTATATAGTACGGGGTCAGATGTTTAATGGTTAGATTTTACACAAATATAGCACATATTTATATAGTACGGGGTCTGATGTTTAATGGTTAGATTTTACACAAATATAGCACATATTTATATAGTACGGGGTCAGATGTTTAATGGTTAGATTTTACACAAATATAGCACATATTTATATAGTACGGGGTCAGATGTTTAATGGTATGATTTTACACAAATATAGCACATATTTATATAGTACGGGTGTCAGATGTTTAATGGTTAGATTTTACACAAATATAGCACATATTTATATAGTACGGGGGTCAGATGTTTAATGGTTAGATTTTACACAAATATAGCACATATTTATATAGTACGGGGTCAGATGTTTAATGGTTAGATTTTACACAAATATAGCACATATTTATATAGTACGGGGTCAGATGTTTAATGGTTAGATTTTACACAAATATAGCACATATTTATATAGTACGGGGTCTGATGTTTAATGGTTAGATTTTACACAAATATAGCACATATTTATATAGTACGGGGTCAGATGTTTAATGGTTAGATTTTACACAAATATAGCACATATTTATATAGTACGGGGTCAGATGTTTAATGGTATGATTTTACACAAATATAGCACATATTTATATAGTACGGGGTCAGATGTTTAATGGTTAGATTTTACACAAATATAGCACATATTTATATAGTACGGGGTCAGATGTTTAATGGTTAGATTTTACACAAATATAGCACATATTTATATAGTACGGGGGTCAGATGTTTAATGGTTAGATTTTACACAAATATAGCACATATTTATATAGTACGGGGGTCAGATGTTTAATGGTTAGATTTTACACAAATATAGCACATATTTATATAGTACGGGGTCAGATGTTTAATGGTTAGATTTTACACAAATATAGCACATATTTATATAGTACGGGGTCAGATGTTTAATGGTTAGATTTTACACAAATATAGCACATATTTATATAGTACGGGGTCAGATGTTTAATGGTTAGATTTTACACAAATATAGCACATATTTATATAGTACGGGGTCAGATGTTTATTGGTTAGATTTTACACAAATATAGCACATATTTATATAGTACGGGGTCAGATGTTTAATGGTTAGATTTTACACAAATATAGCACATATTTATATAGTACGGGTCTGATGTTTAATGGTTAGATTTTACACAAATATAGCACATATTTATATAGTAAGGGGATCAGATGTTTAATGGTTAGATTTTACACAAATATAGCACATATTTATATAGTACGGGGTCAGATGTTTAATGGTTAGATTTTACACAAATATAGCACATATTTATATAGTACGGGGTCAGATGTTTAATGGTTAGATTTTACACAAATATAGCACATATTTATATAGTACGGGTCTGATGTTTAATGGTTAGATTTTACACAAATATAGCACATATTTATATAGTACAGTCAGATGTTTAATGGTATGATTTTACACAAATATAGCACATATTTATATAGTAAGGGGGTCAGATGTTTAATGGTTAGATTTTACACAAATATAGCACATATTTATATAGTACGGGATCGATGTTTAATGGTTAGATTTTACACAAATATAGCACATATTTATATAGTACGGGGATCAGATGTTTAATGGTTAGATTTTACACAAATATAGCACATATTTATATAGTACGGGGTCAGATGTTTAATGGTATGATTTTACACAAATATAGCACATATTTATATAGTACGGGGTCAGATGTTTAATGGTTAGATTTTACACAAATATAGCACATATTTATATAGTAAGGGGATCAGATGTTTAATGGTTAGATTTTACACAAATATAGCACATATTTATATAGTACGGGGTCAGATGTTTAATGGTTAGATTTTACACAAATATAGCACATATTTATATAGTACGGGGTCAGATGTTTAATGGTTAGATTTTACACAAATATAGCACATATTTATATAGTACGGGGTCAGATGTTTAATGGTTAGATTTACACAAATATAGCACATATTTATATAGTACGGGATCAGATGTTTAATGGTTAGATTTTACACAAATATAGCACATATTTATATAGTACGGGGTCTGATGTTTAATGGTTAGATTTTACACAAATATAGCACATATTTATATAGTACGGGGTCTGATGTTTAATGGTTAGATTTTACACAAATATAGCACATATTTATATAGTACGGGGGTCTGATGTTTAATGGTTAGATTTTACACAAATATAGCACATATTTATATAGTACGGGGTCTGATGTTTAATGGTTAGATTTTACACAAATATAGCACATATTTATATAGTACGGGGGTCTGATGTTTAATGGTTAGATTTTACACAAATATAGCACATATTTATATAGTACGGGGTCTGATGTTTAATGGTTAGATTTTACACAAATATAGCACATATTTATATAGTACGGGGTCTGATGTTTAATGGTATGATTTTGTTACAAACATAAAACACACATCAGTTGTATAGTAAGGGTCCTCCGATATTGAAGTTGATAACATCCCTTGCTGATGCTGGTGGCCACGTACTGTGGGAATTCTAAGTGCGAGGCCAGCTTGGGCGAGAAATTATAAGTGTACACACAGTACACGTTTGGATTACATAAAACCCTGATCCTTTATTTGGGGAACAAAATTACAAGTACATCAGAAGTCGGAGTAAGACTCACCTGAATGGTGAGAAACACTGGTGATATGGAAAGCATGCCTTCAAGCAAAAATCAGCCAGGGGCTTTATATTAGATGTCATAACTACGTCTGAATTCTCATATTAGGTAAAGTTAATTGCATATCCTTTACAGGACTTTGCGAATCAACCTCAGCTTCTTAACTCTGTGATTTTTCTAGGCATTATTACGTTCAGTAGTTTGCCATTGCTTTCTGAATGTGTGGTGTCATCGTTCTTTTGTAAAAATCCACGCGAAACAATTTGCAACATAACTGTCCGCAGCGTGATTCGAACTCAGAACGTCGGGATTAATAGACCGAGCCACTATCCCCTAGACCATAGACGAGAAACAAATTACATAGTACCACATCTCCTGAGTTATACTGTAACTTGGTGTCAGATATTCGGATGCGATTGTTCATTTGGAGACATTGCCAGAACTGACAAAAGTCTTGAAATGCACTCTCTACAAGATCAATAAACATGGACCAAATTGCATTAAAAGATTGCTAAATATAAATAATGTACTGTAGTTTCAGCTGACATTCGTTACTTTGCAAATTTCTAGTGACGGACGCACGTTTAGCACTTTTGATCGAGACACTTTACGACACTGTTAGTTTGGGAACGGTGTCTTTGTCGTCTCTACTCTCGACGGACGACCTTTGCGGGTCATGTCAGCACAGGGATCATGTTTTGATAGTTTATGTGGCAAATGTGGAGACAGATCTCCACGTCATTATTTGCCTTTTCACTCTTGAATATCTCAATCACTTGACCTCAGTTTTCTGTGGGTGGGTGTTTCAAGAGCAGCTATTTGTATACACTAGAAAACTAAATGAAATGGAGCTACAGAAATTAGTTGATAAGTTGTGACAGAAAGTAACAACAAAGGACTCAAATTGAATATTAAGAAGACAGAAGTTATGATCATATAAAAAAGCAGGTTTTGCCAAAATGCACCATCACAGTAAATGGGACTGATCTAAGACAAGTGCAGAAATTTAAATACCTCGGAGTCCTGGTAACATCAGATGGCAGATGCCGATCAGAAATAAAGAGCAGAATAGGACAAGCGAAAACATCATTCCTGAAGATGAGAAGTATTATCTGCAACAAGTCCTTGTCAATCCCGATCAGAATGCGAGTTATTCAGAGCTACATAGAACCAATACTGTCATGGACAATAAACACACAGATCGAAAAATCTCTGAGGGCCACAGAAATGTGGTTTTATAGAAGAATGATGAGAATCCCATGGACTGCTAAAATGACCAATGTTGAGGGGCTGAATGAGATCACGGCACAGAGAAGGCTTATCATCAATATAAGAAAGAGGCAGTCATCATTTTTGGGCATGTGATGAGGAGGGGAGGTTTAGAACACATTGTGACAACCAGTAAATCGAGGGTAGACGAGACAGGGGAAGACAGAGACATACAATTTTGGATAGCCTGATTTACTGGCACGGTAGAGCGTCAACATCTGAGTTGATAGCAAACACCAACGACAGAGATTTATGGAGATCCATGATCGCCTACGCCAGCCGGCACGGCACCTGATGATGATGAGAAAACTAAAAGTAATCAAACTAAGATACCCACAAACTGGACCAGTTCAATTCTACAACACTCGGTTACTAAACTCACCTGTTTACTTTAGGGGTTGAAGCAGTGAAACAATTGAGAAGCGTCTGGTCGAATGGATTAGAATGCGGGCTCTTTTATTCCCGAGAACCAGGTTCGATCCCTGATAAGCCCATTGAGGTTTTTTTTTCTGTCGGGGGCATAAAGATAAAATCCAATCCCTGAACAGTTTCGCGGCGTCTGTACTAGCCATGTGACATTAAATACCCCAGGCTCATGTCCAGTCTGTCCTACACTGCACTTAAACGCTGTATTTAAGGCAGTAACGATAGTTTTCATGTGGTTTTATTTCTATAGAATAATGAAATCTAAAAATAGGATAAGTCGTGAGCTATTGTTGTTACTAATTAATCAGGTTGGTTCAAGATTACGTCACATATTTACTTACTCAATTTCGTGTGTAAACCCAATAACGTTTAAGACGCATGACGCTCCGTTTGCTCCAAGTTTCACGTTTTGTATTAGATACATTTGACAAATGAGCAAATAATTGTTGGTAAGAGCTCTGTTCGTCTATCCACTCAGACAAGCGAGAGGTGTGCGTTCAATACCTCAATCGGCGTGCCGTAAATGAGGAAATGAATTGACCCTGCTATCTCCAACACGCAAAGTCCTAGAATCTGAAGTGACAGACACTTTATACCATAACGTCTGAAAGGACTCTCTCTCTCTCAATCATGTAACGCCCTGGTGCTTAGAACAGTTGCAAATGCACACCATTCTCTTCTATTCTTGGCCGTCTTCTGTATTATGACCCGGCAATGATTCATTTTCTTCAGCTCTTGTTCTACTAATTCTCGGCCTGGCCGTTTTGGGTCATCCCAGTTTTCGTATACCCTCTGGTGTTCATCTCATTGCAGTTTTCGCGTCAGAAATAGTAACCTTGCATATCATATGTCCTATCCATCTTCAGCGTCTCTTTTGGGATGATTTTGCTCATATTCTCTTGTTCACCCAGTGCAAGTCGTGTTTGGTTAAAGATAGTATTTGGCCGGAAAACTCGTAAGGTCGTTGGCAGACAGCTTGAATGGAAGGAGGAGAGTTTGGACATAAAAGACTACGGAAAATTGAACATTAAAAAAAAAAAGATTTTTCATTTAACAATAGTAGAATAGGATAGAGGAAGTACTGGAAGAAGTATGTTCAAGACCTGTGCTCCGTTGGAAGTTGGAAGAAGTATGTTCAAGACCTGTGCTCCGTTGGAAGTTGGAAGAAGTATGTTCAAGACCTGTGCTACGTTGGAAGTTGGAAGAAGTATGTTCAAGACCTGTGCTAAGTTGGAAGTACTGAAAGAAGTATGTTGAAGACCTGTGCTCCGTTGGAAGTTGAAAGAAGTATGTTCAAGACCTGTGCTCCGTTGGAAGTTGAAAGAAGTATGTTCAAGACCTGTGCTCCGTTGGAAGTTGGAAGAAGTATGTTCAAGACCTGTGCTCCGTTGGAAGTTGGAAGAAGTATGTTCAAGACCTGTGCTCCGTTGGAAGTACTGGAAGAAGTATGTTCAAGACCTGTGCTCCGTTGGAAGTTGAAAGGTAAAGAAGAATAGAAGAATATTCACAAAATGGTAAAAGACAATAGAATGGTAAATGCTTGTTGAAAAACATACAATATTCACACAACGTTAAAGTGAGATCTGTAGTAGCATTAGTTGTTAGTTAACTTGCTATTTAGGCTAGTGGCCCGGGTTCAATTCTACAATGGGCATGGAATATTTTTCCGACTGTAACGGCTTCTTTTATATGACTGTTACAAGAAAGAGAAGATGGAGATATGTTGGACACACCTTGAGGAGAAATGATCAACGAATATCAAAGCAGGCATTGAAGTGGGATGCAAAGGGTTCAAGAAGAGAGGACGACATAAGGAGATCCTGAAACGAACTTTGCTGAGAGAGGAAAGAAATATTGGCCTCAGTTTCATGAAGGAGATTGAGCGAGTTGCCCAGGATAGATCGGTATGGAGAAATTGCTTGCAGGCCCTATGTAACGTATAACGGTACGAGAGGAATTATTATTATTATTATTATATTATAACGGCTTCTTAGGTTAACCTAGCCTCAAATGGTACTAGAAAATGCAGTTGGAAGTAAAGGCGATTGTCGTGATGTAGATCACATCACTATCATGTGCCGACAATCAAGGACAAATACGGGAACTAACACCGTATTATCTAATATACCTCCAGGTATGAAAAAAGGATAATTTACACTATGCTAAAAGACACTTCCTTCATTCACCAACAAAGCACATTCAAATAAAACATACTTCACTCATTCCATCTCAACAGCAAATGTTCTTTGATTAAATCTCAGCTTTAGTTTCCATTACACCTACCTTCATTTCCATTCATCGTTCTCCACACACACACACACAAAACTACAAAATCATCGGCTTCACTTCCCAGTCAAAAATAATTGGCCAATTAGTTGAAATTAAAAGCAGCCCAAGTCACATTTGAAAATGAAAATGAGTTTGTGTAAATCTTTATTCTGTGAGTACACCTGTTGTGAACATCTCTCTAGAGTGTTTCAATGTTGATGTGCTTTTTTTTTCTTCTGAACATTTCCCAGTTACTTAATGAGTTTTATTCCAGGGAAATCCCGAGAGGCATTCATTTTCTTTAGAATTGTACATTAGAGATGGCATTTTGCACAAAAAGCTTTCCGTTTGATATGATTGTGGATTTCTTATGTATGTGTTTGTTTGAAGAAGCGGTGAGTAGAGTTATAGAGTATACCAGATCAGAGATGGTATGGACGTGTCGTGACGCTCATTTCCGCAAGTTATCATCCTTAAGTGTGAGCTTGTGTTTTTGGTTTTAGTTGAGATTTGTATGTGTGTGTCTGTTTCTAGTGTGTGCGTGTTTGTACTTTTATGCGGGTATCTTTTTATTGTGCGGGCGTGTTTGTTTTTGTTATCTGTGTGTTGTGTGCCTATGTGTGTATTTCTGTTTAGTGCCTACGTTTAGTTTTTGTTGTGTGTCTGTTGTATTTATGCTGCTTGTCTGTGTTTGTTTTTGTTCTGTCTGGGTGGGCAGTGTTTCTTTTTTAAAATATCCTATGAGTATGTCTTTCTGACATGTGTATGTTCGTTTGCTTGTGTTGTATGTACATTTGCTTGTGTTGTATGTGAGTTTGTTTGTGTTTTATGTGAGTTTGCTTGTGTTGTATGTGAGTTTGTTTGTGTTGTATATTCGTTTGTTGTGTTGTATGGAGTTTGCTTGTGTTGTATTGGTTTGCTTGTGATGTATTTTCGTTTGCTTGTGTTGTATGGAGTTTGCTTGTGTTGTATGAGTTTGTTTGTATGTAGTTTGTATTTTGTAGAGTTTGCTTGTGTTGTATGTAGTTCTGATTGCTGTATGAGTTGTATGTGTGTATGCTTTGCTTGTGTTGTATGTGAGTTTGCTTGTGTTGTATATTCGTTTGCTGGTGTTGTATGTGAGTTTGATTGTGCTGTATGGGAGTTTGCTTGTGTTGTTTGTGCGTTTGCTTGTGTTGTATGTGAGTTTGCTTGTGTTGTAGATGTTTGGAGTGGTTTGCTTGTGTTGTATGTGGTTTGCTTGTGTTGTATGTGAGTTTGCTGGTGTTGTATGTGAGTTGTGCTGTATGGGTTGTTGTTATGTGGTTTGCTTGTGTTGTATGTGGTTTGCTTGTGCTGTTGTCAGTTTGCTTGTGTTGTATGTGGTTTGCTTGTGTTGTATGTGCAGTATATGTATTTTCATTGTTCGTTTTTATGTTTATGTTGTATACTTTTCTTTTGAATTTATTTATTTTTGTGGTTTGTACCTTTGTGAGTTAATTTATGAATTTTCTTAAATTTTGCGTTATATTCAGTTTGGTTTATATGTGTGTGTGTGTGTTTGTTTTGTGTATATGAATGGGTGCTTTTGTTTGTATATGTGTGTCTGTGGTTTCTTTTGTCTCTGCCGGTTTGCTGTTTTAGAATTATTTATTGCCTTCTGAAGACGGCAAGGCTCGCCTTTATGATGAAGAAACCAGTAAAATGGTAAGCAGGTCTCACGCAAAACTCAGTCAGGAGCACAATACCAAACGTCATGATTTCAGCCTGATCAATGCAAGAAGAGAAGATGAATTTTGTGGGTTATAGTGTATGTGTGTGTGTGTGTTATATGTGTATACTGATTTTTAAACTATGTGTAGTTGTGTGTGTGTGTGTGCTTTTTGTTATACTGATTTAAACTATGTATGTTTGTGTGTGTGCTTTATATGTGTATACTGATTTTTAAAACTATGTATGTTGTGTGTGTGTGTGTGCTTTATATGTGTATCTGATTTTTAAAAACTATGTATGTTTGTGTGTGTGTGCTTTATATGTGTATACTGATTTTTAAAACTATTGTGTGTTTGTGTGTGTGTGTGTGCTTTATGTGATATGATTTAAACATTTTGTTTGTGTGTGAGTTTATATGTTATCTGATTTTTAAAACTATGTGTGTTTGTGTGTGTGCTTTATATGTATACTGATTTTTAAAACTATGTCTGTGTTGTGTGTGTGTGTGGCTGAGTTTAGTTTGCCCTGTTTGTGCTTTTCAATTCGTGTTTGCTTATTTGTTATTGTCTATTCCCAGTTGGAAGATGTAGTTGGCTGTCCACTCTTGCCATTAAGCGTAGGGATGGGAGCTTTAATTTGCGTTCTAGGGCCAGATAAGTTGCCCTTTGACACCTTGTCTCTATTTCTCTATCTAGTTTTCCGTCCTCTGTAAAAATACTGCCTAAATATTTGAATTCATAAACTTGCTTTACTCAGGTGTTATCTATTTGTATGTTTGCTTGGCTTGGTGTTCTGCTGATTTTCATGGTCTCGGTCTTTTGTTTGTTGATTTTCACGTTGTACTTTCTACATGCTATTAGCAATGAATTCATGTGATGTTGTAGCTGATCTTCATCTTTATAGATTAAACTTTGGTCGTCCGCAAAAAGCAATTCGTTGATTTGGTTGTTTAATTAGTCGTAGTGATCATTGTCTATGTCAGTAAGGTCTTTTTCCGCACTGTGCCTCTTTCACTATTCTGTCTATATATATATGTTGAAGAGAAGAGGTGAGAGCACACAACCCTGTCTTGCTCCTGATTTTGTTTCGAATGAGTCTGTCATTCCGTCTGTTGTTCTTATCACACTGTGGCTATTTGTGTATATTGCTCTGATATTGTCTAGCAGTTGTCCCTTGTCCTCATAGTTTTCTAGTGTTTCTCATAGAATACTTCTATCTATTCTGTCAAATGCCTTTTCTTGATCGATGAATAATAAGTGTAACTCTTTTTTATATTCTATTGCTTTTTCACTCAATTGTCTCAGAGTGAATAGAACGTCTGTGCATCCCACTCCTCTTCTAAATCCAAACTGTGAGGGGCTTATTTGTGGGTCAGCGATGTGTCTTATGCGCTGTTCTAATATTTTTGCGTATATTTTACCAGTGTGGTTTAATAGTGAAATGCCTCTATGTTTCGCATTCTCTTTTATTGCCTTTATTTTTCCTTTAAAGGGACTATTCCTAATTTTTGCCAGTCATCTGGAACTTTTCTTTCTGTTCAAGCGGCTGTGAATATTCTATTTAACCATTTTACACCTATTTCTTTGCATGCTTTAATTGCTTCGTTGGGTATGCCATCTGCACCTGGTGATTTGTTGTTTGGGCTGTTCTTTATTGCTGTTTCAATTTCTTGGATCAATATATATGGTTCTATTTCTTCACCATCCTTTGTTGTGTATATATATTCAGTTAATTTAGTAGGGTTGTAAAGTTCTTGAAAATATTCCTTCCATCTGGTCATTCCATCTTGTGAATGCTTATTTTGTATGTAGGAAAATGCGTATCCACTGTGTTTTTTTTTTGTCTTGGGGAATGTTTTGTTTTTTTAATCTCTGCGCTCAGTGTATAAGCTATGTACGTATATGTGTATGTTTTCTGAATTTGTGAATGTTTTATTTATCTATTACTACTGCTGCTGTATATATTTCAGTTAATTACTAAGAGTAAGTGCATTTTACTGTAATTGAAAGTGTTACTAGGTAGACGTCTGAGACGAGAAACGGTGGTAGCTACGTTCTGGTACTAATTGCTCTCAAGCGTCTTTCTCACATCTCAGTTTTCATCATTCCTACCAGACAAATTATACAACAACAGTATTCATATTCATATATTGATAGAAGAAAACTAGTCACGACAGAGATGAAGTGCCTACGTAGAATGCTGGGGGTAACAAGCAGCGACCGGTTGAGAAATGAAGACATCAGGAGAGAAGTTGGTGCAACATCAGTACTTATCTTCATCAAGAAACAACAAATTTAATGGTTCGGCTACGTAAGCAGATTACCAACAGACAGTGCACATCAAAGAGCAATGTTACACCAAATACAATGGATACAACGCGAAAGGCCGGCAACGCAAAAGGTGGACCTCAGAGATAACAGAGGCGACGAAAGACTGTTTATGAAGAGCACACAAGGGATCGTTCTAGAAATCCCTTCTTATCATGACACTGTGAGGCAGAACAGGATTGGAGAAAAGAAAGAAAAGAAGGTATTCACATTTTTTCTTCAAATTTTCATTATTTATTTTTATTTGTTTTATATTGTAGCTTATTTCTACTGTTTTGTTTTAAAATATAATTATAATTAGTTATGCATAGCGATATCTGTGACAAGACGGGAACACAAAGAGAGAAACTCAAATAGATATATCAATCCACACAGAACGGGACTTGTTAGTCTAAGCACACTGAGATACATGCTTGGGAGGAGATTGGAGCAATTATGTACATGTCCGATGTGTGATGAAGATGATGAAGAAATGAACTAGCTTGGGATGGCCAATAACTAAGTTGATAATATTCTACGCTATTAGCACTATGTCGTAGAAATGTCGGGTTCGAGGCCAGTTTGAACCAAAAATTATTGGCGTTCAAGTGATACGTGGTTGGACTACAGAAATCCTGAATCTTTAACCTTACAAGTATCTCTGAATCGGAGTAAAGATTGCCTGAATAGGGGGAACACATAAGAAAAGCAAGCTTTCGCGCAAAAATCAGTCAGATGTGCCACTATTGACTTCATAGAGGGCGAGCCAAAAAAAAATGACTAGTTCATAAACCTCAGTTTTGTTTGAGATTTAAGCGTGGAATATGTTCCAAACGTTAACGGTCCTCAGATCGGCAAAGCCTCATTTGGGTACCAGAAAAAAACACTGATAACTAAAGGCTGCTGGTATAATGTTGACCCTACTACCTATCTATCGTATGTAGCTATCCATCTCTGTTGTTATGATTTTCCGCTCATTATCTGCTGTTATTGGCAATAGTTTTCACTGGTAACATTGTGTTGGTCAGAAAATCGTTCTTATAAGATTTGCTTTAGTTTTTAGCTGTATCTCTTTATGTGACAACAGTGATGTTAACTGTCGAAGTACCTGGTTAACCTTTGTGTGCATCAATCGCATCATGTGAGATGAAATGTTGGAGATTATCTAATAATGTCACAGAAAAAAAGACGAATGTTTGACTATGTACGATTGAAAAAATGAACTTGTGGTACTTTACTGTTCGGATAAGTTCTACAATAAGTCTGTTACTGACTTACTGCATTTTTATAGTTGAAAATGATCTCAGTTCAGGTTTTAAAGAAATGTTCAAAGCGGCAGAATTGATCATAATTCGCCGGGGAGTAAAGAATAGCAACACTGCGATCTACAAGGCATATCATAAGAGAGGACTGAGGTAGGGACCTAGAGAAGCTAACCTAGTAAATAAAAAGCGTCACAGAAATCGGATATGCTGGCCTACTTGTAGAGCATAGCTGGCAAACGTACAATCGCTCTTAGACTCGGATAACGTACAAGTCACAAAGAGTAGTTAACAAGGTGTCGATGTGGAGCGTTTGCAGAAGAAAAGGATCATGACTATTAAAACAATTACTGCTTCTGTTGAAAGGTCGTTTTCAGCATTACTGCAAATCCACAGTTGCCGCAGATCTACACAAAGTAAGATAGACTCTCCAGTCTTAACATATTGTCGAGTAAAATGGAACTTTCGAGCAAGATTAGAATGAACGACACATTTTACGATGCCGCCACAGAGAAGTTTTGCAAAATGAAAGAAGAACTGATCTGATATTTAAGTGAAACATGTAAGTGGAAATATGTGATATTTCAAAATATATTTTTCCCAGTTCATTAAATATCTTTGAGTAATTAAATATAGTTGGCTTTTTCAATTAAAAGGGAAAGGAGATTAAATAAGAGAGACACATATTCATTGTAAGAAGCAGCACACATATCTCACATTATCAGGCTACGCCACTGCATTGTTTATCCCAATGTAACATAAAGTTTCTATTAAACATTCTTAGTCATTCCCATACTGCAACTTTCGCTCCAACATATTTATATTTTATTCCACAATCTTCAGCTCTGTCGAAAGGTAAAAAAATAGAACTCATCGCTCAGAAAGAAATGGCAAACTACTGAACGTATAAGTGGTGCCTTGAAAAATCAACAACTCATTTACTGAGGTTTATGGCTACGTCCTGCAAAGGATATGCCAAGATTTGTATTTCATCTTCATCTCTGTCCTTGAAACACCGACCACCCTGACCCTCTTTCCTAATATTCACCAGATACCACTAAAACACACAGACTTCCTGCTAAGTTGCTGTGAAGTGTATTCGAGTGTGTTGATATGAGTCTGGTGAAGGAAGCAAAGTTTTACCGGACGAGCTGGTGTTTGAATAAGGAATCCAACAGAAACTATGGAAGTAAAATATAGCACCCAAGGCAGTTTTCATTTCCTGCTGGTATCAACATGTGTTCTCCATTTCCGTGTAATGTTTATGTTTCATTCTAAGATATGTAATCATCTATTAGTCACATTGTCGAGTAGATATCTAATTCACTTTGCACCCTTCGTTCCGTTCATCTTTTGTTTATACTATTTTCTTTTTTCTTTGTGTATATCAGATGCTGTAGAGACGCTGTGACATAGCAGAGTCCTGTCAGAAAGCTAAAACATCTCTCAAACAAGCCACTAGAGAGAGAGCATAGCAGAGTCCTGTCAGAAAGCTAAACCAACTCTCACACTAGCCCCTAGAGAGAGAGAGAGAGAGAGAGAACATAGCAGAGTCCTGTCAGAAAGCTAAAACATCTCTCAAACAAGTCACTAGAGAGAGAGAGCATAGCAGAGTCCTGTCAGAAAGCTAAAACATCTCTCAAACAAGTCACTAGAGAGAGAGAGCATAGCAGAGTCCTGTCAGAAAGCTAAAACATCTCTCAAACAAGCCACTAGAGAGAGAGCATAGCAGAGTCCTGTCAGAAAGCTAAAACGGGGTCAAAGGCACACGGAAGCGGCGCGCCAGGATTAGGGATATGGCTCTAATCCCCTGCTCTCACCTCCAAGGGGTGACCCTGGTAACAGACGGTAGTTCCGGTTTGGCTAAGAGGGCAGGTGCCGTGGGAGAGTCACTCTGGAGCAGGTAGAGATGCAAAGGTAGTCATGCTTGATGGGATCCGCTCGCAACATAGACGAGCGAACTCCCAGAGTGACTATTAAAGCTCCCCTCTCCCGGCCGATGGGAAAAGCTAGAAGGTTTAAAATGGTTTAAAAGCCGAAGGATTGACTTAATTGCACCGAGTTTTACCCCATTCGGCTTGGTCCCTCTCCGCAGAAATGGCACGCCACCTGCCGAGAGTATTGCACAAATCACGAACTCCGTAGCTCCGTAGGGGTCTCTGGAAAAAGCTGCACTCGTGAACAGAATGACGTGGTCCGGACTCGAACCCATGACCTTCGACTCACAAGGCAAAGGGCTTAACCACTTAGATGTGGAACCTCGCAGGACGGAACTCGGAGCCCGCGCATTCTCTCTCTTGAGTCTCCTCTCTGGAGCCGATGAGTATGCTGGGTGATGAGTTGGGCCGCACGTTGGTCGACATAGGTCAAAAGGCACGAATCAAAACCATCGAAGGGACGTTGACCCGCGTGTACCGAAAATCGGAGTCGGCGCATGCTCTCTCTTGAACCACTACTCTAGAGCCAATGAGTATGCTGAGAGTCGAGTTCAGTTGCATGTGGGCATCATGGGGCGAAACTCAGTTTTTGCACGCTCGAAGTCGGACAGCCCAGTGGGAATTGACGGAAATGGTGAGGTAGGCCCAGGGCAGAGTGAGCACGCATACTGACTTGCAAGGTCGGCACCACATGGGGCGAAACCCGTGACCCCATCGCAGGGAGGAGGACGAGTTGAGTCACAGACAGTGACAGCCCAGGCAAATGTGAGCACGTTACGGAAGGCACGAAAAATGTGAGCACGGAAAAAAGCGATGGTAACCAGGCACCAAGGCAGAGCTATTATGCACGTTGGCAAAGCCATAGTGGCCCCATCGAGGGGCAGGCCGGCATGGCAAGCGTGGAAAGCGAGGCAAGCACTGCGGCGGCGAGCATGGCAGGCAAAAGGGTGTGCGTCCCATCCACATGAGCAGAACAACTGGAAAGCCCAGCAGATGCAAAACCAGTGCAAGCACGGCAACCGCGGCAGCGGCAAGCATGGCAGGCAAGAGGGTGTGCGTCCCACCCAAATGTACAGAACAACTGGAAAGCCCAGCAGAGGTATAGCCAGTGCACGTTTCCGTTTGCAAGGAACTACTGCTGCCTTGTAGATTGATTGGGGACAATCAAAGGCTAGCGGAGCAAACCGTAAACAAACCTGAATGGGCGGCAAACCAAGGTGTTCATTAAAACGACCGGTTTTGCTGGGCAGATGACGTTCATAAGCCCGGAGGGCAGGCCGTCTAAGGGTCGCTGCCCTGAAAGAAAATGGCAACCCGATGCCTTGTGGGTTCGACTGGGGACAGCCAAACGCCAGCGGAAAGCGTACCGCAACCAAACGCTGGCTGAAATCGAACACCCCACCCAAGGATAAGCAACTGTGCTCCAATAGGTGCTGAAGGATGGTGCACGTACATTACGTTCTGATGTTTGGCTGTTTATACATCACAATAAGAATGATAAAAATGGCCTAAGAACGATCGCGAGAGAGAGAGAGAATGCTATTATAAAACAACTCTCACACAAACCACTAGAGAGAGAGAGAGAGAACCTTAGAGTGTAGTTGTTATTAAACTCACTTTTGCGGTTAGTGGTAAGGGTTCATTTCCACGGCGGGCGTGAAATTTGTTTAGACCGTATCGGCTCTCAGGTCAACCCAGTCTCGATTGGGTACAAGGAAAAGCACTGGGAAATAATGGTGGCCAGCGTGATGTTGACCACAACGCGCATCGGGGGCCGATGGTCAAGGAAAAATACGGGCCTAACACTGTATTACCATACATACCAAATAGTATAAAAAGTGTTCATTTAGCTTTACAAGCCACTAGAGCAGCGCAAGACATAAATTTAAAAAAACCACAACGCTGGGCAACAACCCGGTAACAATGGGACAACAAAAGAAGAAGAAGAAGACGCTGTAGAAAAGTCTATAATTATTAACTAGAAGAAATTGCTATCTTATTGATATTCTCATAATAATGTTAATAACCATGCGGATTCCGATCTGATTCTTATACAGGAAGATCTCAGCGGCCGCACTGAACTAGGTCAGTAACAACGGCAAGTCACTAATGTAACTTTGAAGATGTCCAAAACATTGTGTCAGAATTTTAATTTAACCTTTCTAATGAATTTCGACCAGTTATCGCCTTTGTAGTCTACTTTTGTTAATTTTCAACTGCCAAGGGTTCCTTTACGTGTTCAACTTGAGCACGTATCTACGTCTCCAGTTGGATCAGGAATTCTATCTCATCTACATTGTGATCAGGAATCTCTGGAGAAATATCCCGATTTCTCCACGCTGGGATTGAACCGAGTACCTTGGGAGAAAGAGGCGAGCACGTTGCCCCACATCAGATAGACCAAATTATTTTACCAACACGTTCCACCCCTGTAATAGAACAGTAAATCAACAAAGAGAAGAACCCGTTTTCATACCGTGAGGTACATTAAGAAATACAGTGTTAGACACGTTAAACTGTTAATTGCATATCCTTTAAAGGACTTTGCGAATCAACATCAGCTTGTTAAAGCTATTTGTCATTTTTCTAGGCATTATTACGTTCAGTTGAACGTCGGGGTTAATAGACCGAGTCACTATCCCCTAAGCCACAGACGCCACACGTACTTTTCTTGAAAAACTGCATTCGCTAGGCGATGTGCCAACATAAAGATAGATGTCGTTACTTCTAAGTATTTCTTTAATACACAATTAAATTTATGTCTACCACAGAACTGTTGCGGTTAGAAAAAATCCCATTACCGATAAGAAATTGATTCTTGAAATCAAACGTCTGCAAAGCAAATGAACGAACTACTGTGCTATCACGGCTCACAAAGAACACATCACACACCAGAACGAACTACTGTGCTATAAATGCTCACAAAGAACACAACACACACCAGAACGAACAACTATGCTATCAATGCTCACAAAGAACACATCACACACCAGAACGAACAACTATGCATAAATGTCACAAAGAACACATCACACAGAACGAACTACTATGCTATAAACACAAAGAAAACATCACACCAGAACGAACATTATGCTATCAATGCTCACAAAGAACACATAACACACCAGAACGAACAACTATGCTATAAATGCTCACAAAGAACACATCACACACCAGAACGAACTACTATGCTATAAATGCTCACAAAGAACACAACACACACCAGAACGAACTACTATGCTATCAATGTCAAAAACACAACACACCAGAACGACTATACTATCAATGCTCACAAAGAACACATAACACACCGATGTCAACTATTTTCATACGTTGGAAATGAAATAACTGTCAAGAGTTCGGAGATTAAAACAGGCTGAAACCTACAAATCAGAGGTGATCAGAGCGGATAAGATCAGATTTGGAGAAAATCGAGGGGTGGCTGTTGTGATACTTAATAAGACGCGTTGGTATGTATCACATGAGCAACAAATGAATAATCAAATCATTAAAGTAACAAACATCCAACGTTTCGACTATAATCTTTGTCGAGAAAACATATACACTCCCACAATGAATACTAAACAAACTAAATCATGGATCTAAATAGGATGGATGACTAAAGATGGATATATGTTCATATCTACCTGATTCCATTAAAACAGCAACGTGGGAACCACTTGTTCATGTAGGGGTGGAGAACAGTAGCGCAATATAATAAGATGATAAGACAACGTCATGGTCAGTTTAAGAGCATTCACCTAGACTCTACTCTACCTCCACGTGAGGGCCATGGAAACAGATTACTTCAAGGTAGTCTGACAAACTGGGTAGGTATTGAAGGAATGTCAACATAAATATTAGGTATAAATGTAAATATGTCACCATGAACTAAATGAGCATTGATCAACACAATATTTAACCCTACATTATGCTATCAGTGCCAAACATGGACGATGACTTCAAACGATAAAAGAAAACTAATGACAAAGATGAAGTGTCTACACAGAATACTAGGGGTATCAAGAAGAGAACAGTTGAGAAATGAATACATCAGGAAACAAATGGGTACAACATCAGTACTGAACTTCGTCAAGAAACAACAAATTAAATGGTTTGGCCACATAAGTAGATTACCAACAGACAGTGCATCTCAAAGAGCAATGTTGTTCCGATATAATGGATACAAAGCAAAAGGCAGGTCAAGCAAAAAATGGACCTCAGAGATAACAGAGGCGACGAAAGACACTATTTATGAAGCGCACACAAGGGCTCTTCATAGAAATCTCTTCTTATCCTAACGCTGTGAGGGCGCCCGAGTGGTTACTGGGGCCCAAATTTGGGGTGTAAAGAATAGAACCATTGTTACCTGCCATGCATGTCGTAAGAGGCGACTAAGGAGGTTTGGCTAAAATCGGATGCATGTGTCCTAAACGTGTAGAAGTCTATGCGTTTAGGGGCCTACCAAACCAATGTGCAACGTATACACGTTCTTGGCAAAGATCAAACATATCACAAAAAGTGATTAAAATTGGTGGTAAAGAACGAACGCAAAGAAGAAGAAGAAGAAGAAGAAACTGTGAGGCAAGACATGATTGGAGAAAAGAAAGACAGTACGAAGATGGCACTTGCATTGAATCTGAAACAATTCTAATCACAACCAGGTAATCCAACATATGCGTGTAAATATGAAATTTATAACTAATCAAATAGTTAATATGCAACTGTAGGACACCGCCTAGGAAAGAGCACGTTAATTTCGACGATGACTATATTGATGTAGTGTGTACTGGTGATAAATTAGATAGATCTAAGAAGATTAGGGATATGAAAGCAATGTATATTGTATTTAATCACGCATACTCATTTGTTATAGTAGTCTTCTACTTCTTTCTGTCTTTCTTCAATGATGCATACGTCCGTTTCTTCAATGATACATACGTTCGTTTCTTCAATGATACAGAAGTACATTTGTTCAATGATACAGATGTATATTTCTTCAATGATACAGATGTACATTTGTTCAATGATACAGATGTACATTTGTTCAATGATACAGATGTACATTTGTTCAATGATACAGATGTACATTTGTTCAATGATACAGAAGTACATTTGTTCAATGATACAGAAGTACATTTGTTCAATGATACAGATGCGCACTTGTTCAATGATACAGACGCACATTTCTTCAATGATACAGACGCACATTTCTTCAATGATACAGAAGTACATTTGTTCAATGATAAAAATGTACATTTGTTCAATGATACAGAAGTACATTTGTTCAATGATACAGATGTACATTTGTTCAATGATACAGATGTACATTTGTTCAATGATACAGATGTACATTTGTTCAATGATACAGATGTACATTTGTTCAATGATACAGAAGTACATTTGTTCAATGATACAGAGCATTTGTTCAATGATACAGACGCACATTCTTCAATGATACAGACGCACATTTCTTCAATGATACAGAAGTACATTTGTTCAATGATACAGAAGTACATTTGTTCAATGATACAGAAGTACATTTCTTCAATGATACAGATGTACATTTATTCAATGATACAGAAGTACACTTGTTCAATGATCAGAGCTTTTTCAATGATACAAATATTCTTCAATGATACAGATGTATATTTGTTCAATGATACAGATGTACTATTTGTTCAATGATACAGATGTACATTTGTTCAATGATACAGAAGTACATTTGTTCAATGATACAGAAGTACATTTGTTCAATGATACAGAAGTACATTTGTTCAATGATACAGAAGTACATTTGTTCAATGATACAGATGTACATTTGTTCAATGATACAGATGTGCTATTTTTCAATGATACAGATGTACATTTGTTCAATGATACAGATGTACTATTGTTCAATGATACAGAAGCACATTTGTTCAATGATACAGAAGTACATTTGTTAAATGATACAGAAATACATTTGTTCAATGATACAGAAGTGCATTTGTTCAATGATACAGAAGCACAGTTCTCTAATGATACAGACGCACAGCTCTCTACTGATACAGACGCACAGTTCTCTAATGATACAGACGCACATTTGTTCAATAATACAGAAGTACATTTTCAATGATACAGAAGTACATTTTGATAATGATCTAGACGCACATTTTTCTAATGATAAAGACGCACACTTCACCAGTGATATAGACGCACATTACTCTAATGATACATACGCACATGTCTTCAATGATATAGGATCACATTTATTCAATAACACAACTGCATATGTTTTCTTGCCATACCGTCCAATGCCATGTCCAGGAGTATCGACATATTTGTTGTAAGCTTTTGCTTTGTTTCAAATAATGTGCTCCATATATTCGGTCTTATAGTCGCCATCCAATATTTGGCGCTCGAAGAGGTTATGGTTAACAGTTCACGAGAATGTTTACACAGTTGACATTTGCGTATAACAACTACTTGAATGTGCACAGCTGAACTCTGATGTAGACAGATGGACTTGGATGTGTACACTCTGAACTTGGATGTATGTACAGATGGAACTGGATGTACACCTGAACTCTGGATGTATGTACAGATGGAACTCTGGATGTGTACACAGCTGGAACTCTGGATGTGCACACAGCTGAAACTCTGGATGTGCACACAGTTGGAACTCTGGATGTGCATACAGCTGACACTCTAGATATGTATACAGCAGACACTCTAGATATGTACACAGCTAGAACTCTGGATCCCTATAATTTACCTAACAGTATTCTATACTATCTTTTGTGTTTTTTAAACCCTGATTGTAGCATAGGCCAGCACCAAACTCATGCCAAGTCTTTATAACTTTAGCTATCCCTTGTAGCTCTTTCCAGCTGTTCCGTATATCGTAAATCTTTGACTCCAAATCTTTTCTACATGTATTTCTAGACTTCCGTCTTCTTCATTTTTCTAGGGGTTCCATGAGAAGGACCTCCTTGTTTAGCGAATGCATTTTATGTTTAAACGGCTGCAGACATTACTTAACTGATGTAATGAATGCACGAGATTTGAGAATAGGAGATAATTGGAAGAATCTGTCAACAGATGTAGATACATGAGATTATGAGTACATGATACATAATACATGATAAATGGAATTATCATTATAAGTTGACAGAAAGTTTATTAGACAGAAGAAAGACTATGAGGTTGGTAGCCTGTATGTCCTGCAAGACTGTCTCCTGTATGTCCTCCATAGAAACTGCTGGCCATACAACAAAACAGTACATTCAAAACTACATGACACTAGAGATGAGCTCCAGACAACAGTCGATTTCATCATAAGAACGCGTCTAACGGTATAATCATCAAAACTACATGGCACCAGAGATGAGCTCCAGACAACAGTCGACTTCATCATAAGAACGCGTCTAACGGTATAATCATCAAAACTACATGGCACCAGAGATGAGCTTCAGACAACAGTCGACTTCATCATAAGAACGCATCTAACGGTATAATCATCAAAACTACATGGCACCAGAGATGAGCTTCAGACAACAGTCGACTTCATCATAAGAACGCGTCTAACGGTATAATCATCAAAACTACATGGCACCAGAGATGAGCTCCAGACAACAGTTGACTTCATCATAAGAACGCGTCTAACGGTATAATCATCAAAACTACATGGCACCAGAGATGAGCTCCAGACAACAGTCGACTTCATCATAAGAACGCGTCTAACGGTATAATCATCAAAACTACATGGCACCAGAGATGAGCTTCAGACAACAGTCGACTTCATCATAAGAACGCGTCTAACGGTATAATCATCAAAACTACATGGCACCAGAGATGAGCTCCAGACAACAGTCGACTTCATCATAAGAACGCGTCTAACGGTATAATCATCAAAACTACATGGCACCAGAGATGAGCTTCAGACAACATTCGACTTCATCATAAGAACGCGTCTAACGGTATAATCATCAAAACTACATGGCACCAGAGATGAGCTCCAGACAACAGTCGACTTCATCATAAGAACGCGTCTAACGGTATAATCATCAAAACTACATGGCACCAGAGATGAGCTCCAGACAACAGTTGACTTCATCATAAGAACGCGTCTAACGGTATAATCATCAAAACTACATGGCACCAGAGATGAGCTCCAGACAACAGTTGACTTCATCATAAGAACGCGTCTAACGGTATAATCATCAAAACTACATGGCACCAGAGATGAGCTTCAGACAACAGTCGACTTCATCATAAGAACGCGTCTAACGGTATAATCATCAAAACTACATGGCACCAGAGATGAGCTCCAGACAACAGTTGACTTCATCATAAGAACGCGTCTAACGGTATAATCATCAAAACTACATGGCACCAGAGATGAACTCCAGACAACAGTTGACTTCATCATAAGAACGCGTCTAACGGTATAATCATCAAAACTACATGGCACCAGAGATGAGCTCAGACAACAGTTGACTTCATCATAAGAACGCGTCTAACGGTATAATCATCAAAACTACATGGCACCAGAGATGAACTCCAGACAACAGTTGACTTCATCATAAGAACGCGTCTAACGGTATAATCATCAAAACTACATGGCACCAGAGATGAGCTCCAGACAACAGTTGACTTCATCATAAGAACGCGTCTAACGGTATAATCATCAAAACTACATGGCACCAGAGATGAACTCAGACAACAGTGACTTCATCATAAGAACGCGTCTAACGGTATAATCATCAAAACTACATGGCACCAGAGATGAGCTTCAGACAACAGTCGACTTCATCATAAGAACGCGTCTAACGGTATAATCATCAAAACTACATGGCACCAGAGATGAGCTTCAGACAACAGTCGACTTCATCATAAGAACGCGTCTAACGGTATAATCATCAAAACTACATGGCACCAGAGATGAGCTTCAGACAACAGTCGACTTCATCATAAGAACGCGTCTAACGGTATAATCATCAAAATTACATGGCACCAGAGATGAGCTCCAGACAACAGTTGATTTCATCATAAGAACGCGTCTAACGGTATAATCATCAAAACTATGTGGCACCAGAGATGAGCTCAGACAACAGTTGACTTCATCATAAGAACGCGTCTAACGGTATAATCATCAACACATGGCACAGAGATGGTAGACAACAGTTGATCTCATAGACCGTATAACGGATAATCATCAAATAGCGATCCAGATAAAGAAAAAGTTGTGACTGAGGCTTGTATCAGATATATGCCCGACAGGTATTATATATTATATATATATATATATATATATATATACACTAATCTTTTAAAAGAAATATATATATAGGACGGAGAAGAGGGGGGGGAAGGAGGGAAAGAGGGGGAAAGAGAAAAGAGACAGACAGATAGAAAGAAAGAAAGACAGACAGATAGATAAACAGACAGACGAGCAGATATACGGAAAGTGAGATCGAAGATAGACTAGCTGACAGACTAATTTACTGACTGATTAACTGATTGATGGAATGATTGGTTGATTGACTGATTCATAAATTTATTCACTGCATAATTGAATTGACTGACCGTTTCATTGGTAAATTGACTTATTGAATGATCGTTTAAAACATCTTAAGAATATAAAATCCATATATCTCAAGTGCTAGAACAGACAAGAGAAAATTTATGGAAAAGACAGCAGAAATAGCAGAAAAGGCTGCTAAAGTACATGATCTGCACACACTGTACAAGATTACCAAACAATTATGCGGAGGTAAAAGACACAACCATAATATGCCAGTCAGAAACAGTCTAGGACAACTGTTGACAACAGAGCAGGAGCAGGATATGAGATGGACATCCCACTTTGAAGATGTGCTAAACAGACCTGATCCTGAACATCCACCGGATATTCCACCGGCCGCACAGGATATTGATATCAACCTCAAATTGCCAGAAAAGCAAGAAATAGTAAAAGCTATTGGATCCCTGGAAAACAACAAAGCACCGGGAAATGATGAAATGACAGCAGAGCTTTTCAAGATCGATCCCATCTTAGCTGCAAACATATTAGAGCCACTGTTTGTAGATATCTGGGAGAAAGAAGAATTGCCTAAGGATTGGACTAGGGGTACTGTAGTGAAAATCCCCAAGAAAGGAGATCTAACAGATTGCAATAACTGGAGAGGAATCACGTTGCTTTCAATCCCAAGTAAGATATTCTAGTCTCTACGAATGGAGCAAGCAGGATTTAGGAAAGGAAAAGGAACAAGTGAACATATATTTACCCTGCGTAACATTTTAGAACAATGTAGCGAATGGCAAAGGACTATATACATCAACTTCATAGATTTTGAAAAGGCATTTGACAGCGTCCACATAGACAGCCTATGGAAGATACTAAGACAATACGGCGTACCGCAGAAGCTTGTCAACATCATAGCCCTCTTCTATAAAGATTTCTCCTGCAACCTAAAGAATTCCAACAAAACATTTCCAGTAAAATCTGGTGTAAGACAGGGATGCGTAATGTCCTCTCTTTTGTTTAGTATTACAATTGACTGGGTGCTAAAATGCCATAAAACAACAAGCACCAAGAGGAATAAGATAGACCCCTTTCGATATGCTTGAGGATCTGGACTTTGCAGATGATATAGCCCTGGTGTCACACAAATATGAACATATACAAGAGAAAAGTACAATACTTCACAGCACGGTAAAGACAGTAGGCCTCAAAACAAACACAGGAAAACAAAAATTATGACAAACAGTGAAATCCAACAACCAGTAATGTTAGAAAATGAAACACTGGAAAGGGTTGAGCAGTTTACATATCTTGGTAGCGTACTGACACTAAATGGTGGCACAGAGGAAGATATAAAATCACGTCTAAGTAAGGTCAGAACCGCTTTTGCCAGAATGAAACCAGTATGGAAGTCCAAAATCTACAATAGGACCACAAAGCTTAAACTCTATAAAAGTATTGTTTTGCCAGTTTTGCTCTACGGATCGGAGTGTTGGAGGATGACCAAAGGAGATACTAGCAGGCTGTCAGTTTTCCACCACTCTTGTCTTCGCAGAATCTTGGGATCTTTTGGCCAGTAAAAATATCCAATAACCAACTACTCCAAGATACAGGACAAGAGACAATGAATGACATACTCAAAAACAGAAGATGGAAATGGCTCGGACATGTTATGAGAATGAGACAAGAAATGCCTGCAAGGTAGCCCTCACTTGGACACCAGAAGGAAAGAGAAAGAAAGGCAGACCACGGACAACATGGAGGCGGATGATGGAAGAGGAACTGGACACCGCATCTCTGACGTGGGCTCTGCGCTGAAGGTTGCACGGGACAGGAGAGCATGGAAAGTCCTTTCTGAAGCCCCATGTGTCACTAGGCATGACGGGATTAAGTAAGTAAGTAATATATCTCAGTGGATTTACATCCGTTCTAGTATTTGGAAGGAGAAAAAGGTGACCGTTTCCGTGTACAATAGGTTTCAGCAGAGTATCGACTGGAACTGTAGTATACTTGCTGTGTTGCTAAGTGAAGCGGAAAGTTATCAAACACATTTACAAACACTCTTTGTGCACCTACATTGATTCTATTACATTTTCTATTTCTCATGACGTCACAACTGCAAGCCAACAAATGTTTCTTTCTCATTAAATGACTAATATAAGTTGACAAATGTTTCTAGACGTGACAAATGTAACCAACAAATGTCTTCTCATGACGTGACAAATGTAAACCAACAAATGTTTCTTTCTCATGACGTGACAAATGTAAACCAACAAATGTTTCTTTTTCATAACGTGACAAATGTAAACCAACAAATTGTTCTTTCTCATGACGTGACAAATGTAAGTCAACAAATGTTTTTTTCCCATAACGTGACAAATGTAAGCCAACAAATGTTTCCTTCTCATTAATCGACTAATATAATTGAGCAAATCTTTCTTACTAAATGACTTATATAAGGTGGTACATGTTTCTTTCTTCATTAATCGACTAATGTACTTTAGCAAATGTTTCCCATTCAATGACTAATATAAGGTGGCAAATGTTTCCCATTCAATGACTAATATAAGGTGGCAAATGTTTCCCATTCAATGACTAATATAAGGTGGCAAATGTTTCCCATTCAATGACTAATATAAGGTGGCAAATGTTTCCCATTCAATGACTAATATAAGGTGGCAAATGTTTCTCATTCAATGACTAATATAAGGTGGCAAATGTTTCTCATTCAATGACTAATATAAGGTGGCAAATGTTTCCCATTCAATGACTAATATAAGGTGGCAAATGTTTCCCATTCAATGACTAATATAAGGTGCTAAATGTTTCATTCAATGACTAAATATAATGGCAAATGTTTATTCAATGACTAATATAAGGTGGCAAATGTTTACCATTCAATGACTAATATAAGGTGGCAAATGTTTCCATTCAATGACTAATATAAGGTGGCAAATGTTTCATTCAATGACTAATAAGTGCAAATGTTTCTCATTCAATGACTAATATAATTGCAATGTTTCTATTCAATGACTAATATAAGTGGCAAATGTTTCTATTCAACGACTAATATAAGGTGGCAAATGTTTCTCATTCAATGACTAATATAAGGTGGCAAATGTTTCTTATTCAATGACTAATATAAGGTGGCAAATGTTTCTCATTCAATGACTAATATAAGGTGGCAAATGTTTCTTATTCAATGACTAATATAAGGTGGCAAATGTTTCTCATTCAATGACTAATATAAGGTGGCAAATGTTTCTCATTCAATGACTAATATAAGGTGGCAAATGTTTCTCATTCAATGACTAATATAAGGTGGCAAATGTTTCTCATTCAATGACTAATATAAGGTGGCAAATGTTTCTCATTCAATGACTAATATAAGGTGGCAAATGTTTCTCATTCAATGACTAATATAAGGTGGCAAATGTTTCTCATTCAATGACTAATATAAGGTGGCAAATGTTTCTCATTCAATGACTAATATAAGGTGGCAAATGTTCCTTACTATAAAATGTCTATAATTCAGTAGAAAAATGTAGAATGGATATGAAAAGAAAGAAATTGACTTAATATTGTTAACCTGTTCCAGATTTGTGATAGCAGGTTCGGGGTCGTGTTAAAGATAGCAGGCACAAAAAGGAATGACAAAATTCTGAAAGCTACAATACTAAATACATTCAATGAGATAATTTTCTAAATTGGAAATGTTTTAATTTTAAGTGTACATGAATAGAAACATCGTCTTTGTCATAGAAATGAAATATCAAATAACAATGGCGCAGGATGACTATTGGTGTTCCAGTGGTGATGTCTTTAGTTCATTCTAATGCTGCTATTGTCTACTGTAGTAGCTTGGATAATGGCAGCTTAAAGATACTAATTAAGGCTCTTTCGGTCTTCTCGAGCAATTGTTTATCCGCACATCCACCGTCCTGGCATCTTCCTTTGCAAATTTTCCTTCTTGTTCTGAACTGATGGATGCCATTTTATTCATATTTAAGAAGCAACATTTTATATATTTGAGTAATTGATTGATATTGCTATAACCTTTGCTCTCTCTCTTTTCTCTCTTTCTCTCTCGCTCTTTCTCTTTCTCCTCTCTCTCTCTCTCCTCTCTCTCTCTCTCCCTCATGCCTCGTTAACCTCGATTGAGACACAGGCTCTCAACCAACTAATGTCAAGTCTTATTATCTTTATCTATCTCCTGCAGCACCCTCCAGCTCTTCTATACATTGCTAATCTTTATCTCCAAATCTCTTCTCTATGTATTTCTAGGCCTTCCGCTCTTTCGCTTTCCCTGTGGGTTCCAGGAAAGAATCCTTCTTGTTATACTTCCCTTGGATTTTTTCAAGAAGTGCCCTATCCAGTGTCAGCGTCTTTTTTAACTTCTTAGTTTACTGGAATCTGTCTTGTTCTCTCCATAAGTTCATCATTTGTGACCCTATCATACCATCCCACTCCCTCTATTCTGCCCATACACCAGTTGATGAATGCAATCACTGCACTTCGGTGAATCACTATGCTTGCTTCTATCTCTTTCTTACACAGGAAGCTCTCAGAGACAGTACACCAACTCATTAGCACCGGCGAAGTCTGATTTGATTTTAAATATGCTGGAAATATGTAGGAATGGTTCATTTCTAATTGGTGTTACTGATTATTACCGGAGCAGCAGCTTTCCAGCTTATTCCCATCGAGTTTAACTGTCAATGGTTCTTTGATTATCGCTAAACAGGAAAACTTCTTCCCCTTTCAACTCCGATCGGAGCACAGGTCTTCAACAAACTTCTTCCGGTGTTTCCTCTCTCTCCGACTATTCCTTCCAATTCTGTCCATGTTTTACCTATCCTTTTAATATCAGCCTCCAGCTCTCTTCTCTAGGTCTGTCTTCCCCTAATCATCTTTCCCTGCGGGTTCCAGAACAGTGTCTGTCTTGCAATGCTTCCGGTTGGTCTTCTCAATGTATGTCCTATCCATCGCCATCGTCTCTTCTTAGCTCTTTCTCCACTGGTATCTGTTTAGTTCTTTCTCTCAGTTCTTCCTTCGTAATCTCATCATACCATCTCAGTCTCTCTCTTCTACGTAAACATCCATTTATGGAGGTGTGTAGCTTTCTGATAGTTTCTTTTGATGTCCTCCATGTTTCCGAACATAGAACAGCACTGACTTTACATTTGATTGAAAGATTAAACACAGGAACTACATCAGATTATTAATTTCCGATAAGACTTTGAAGTCTTTGATCTGATATAGATTGAGACCAGGGATCACTGGAAAATAACCCAATCGATCCAAATGAACTGAGCACATTTGGTAAAAAAATATGACAGACGCCAAAGATCAATGTCACATTAACACAGGTGTAACTTAAACTCATTACCGACCGAGTGGTTGCCGGGCCCAAATTTGGGCTGTAAAGAATAGAACCACAGTTACCTGCCACGCATGTCGTAAGAGGCGACTGAGGTTTGGCTGAAATCGGATGCACATGTCCTAAACGTGTAGAAATCTATGCGTTTAGGGGCCTACAAAACCAATGTGCAAGGTATACACGTTCTTGGCAAAGATCAAACATATCACAAAAGTGATTAAAATTGGTCGTAAAGAACGAACGCAAAGAAGAAGAAACTCATTACATACCAAGTACTCAGTGTGCGCCAATTTATTTGTCCCATTTGGCCATGTGCCGAAAAGTGCGCCATGATTTGTTTCAAATTCAAATTATCACAAAATATGTTTTAACACAATTGTTTTAATCGCTACCGTTTCTTAATTTATTACTTATAAATATTTTTTGAATCTTTTTATGTCCAACATACTTCAAATTTCTCATTCTTATTTGTAGCATCAGCCAGTTTTCTATGATTTTGAGTTCTTTCTGGATAAATCTATTTCTTCTCTTCTCTGTCCATGATATAATCAACAAAATAAACAGGGTACAGGTATTAAGAGCTTCCGAAAAACAAATAGACAAACACGGGACTCGAACCACTTACCCTAGTCCTTACGACACCAAACGCCTAGCCTAGCAATACGAGCGTTTTTACGGACACACCCAATGGGCCATTCTAAAAATTACTCACGGGGAGTGTATTTCTCAAACGCTTGTTATTTAACTAGACACAGAACAATCAGGTAGGGTTCCTTCCAACAATGTCTGCACAAACAAATGGTATAAACTTATTGTGCTTGTAAATATTAGAGAGGAGACAATATCATACATACACACATGTATACACATATAACAAACATGCATACATCATTCAAAGTAGCTTCAAATTTATTATAAGATGAGCACACACGGAATTTTTATCAAGAACCCCAGAGGAAGCAACGGAAGCTTGTCCATAATATACGAATGACTTTTCTCTATCATTTACATTCAAAAGCACATATATGTTTTTCCACTGTCTTATTAAATGTTCATGCTTCCCACCAATTCGTTGCATTGGGATTATGCAGGCTCTTAGTATTCTGATCTTTGTTTTTCTATCAGTTCCATTCCATAATGTTTTTAATTGCTAATATCTTTGTAATGCCGTATTGTTCCTTCTTTTAATTTCTGGCATCGCATTTCCATCTGTTAACAATGAACCGAGATATTCCAAACTGTTCACATTTTTTATTTTCTTTCCAGTGATAAAAATATATTTTGTCACGCTTGTTTTATCCATTGTCATTATTTTTGTTTCTGCCACATTGAGATATAGATTCTATGAATTTTTTCGTTTATCTCTTACACTTTCATTATTAATTTCTCAATCTCAAAATGGCAACCTGAAAGAAATCACTAATTACAGAACAGTTGCATTAAGCAATCATGTGAGTAAAATCCTACTCAAAATTATTCTGAAAAGAATGCACAAGAAACTGGAAGAATAATATCGTTCCGACTAGCTTTATGAGAGGCAGAGGAACAAGAGGTTATGCATTTAACACTGGCGAAACACATAAAAGCAAAGTACTGTAGTTTTACACAATACAAAAACAATACACAGCAATGTTTCGATCAAAAGGCCTTTATCAAGCAAAGGATACAAAAGAAGTAAAAAAATAACCATATATTGAACACTATATCAGCCCGTGTGGTGCCACAGCTCGCAAGGGGAGTAAAGAATAATAACACTACGACTTACAAGACCTGTCGTAGGAGGACATTAAAGTAGGGGACTAGGAAAGCTACTCTAGTAAATAAAAAGCGTCGCAGTAATCGGACGTGCTGGCCTACGTGTAGACGCATAACTGGCACAACGTACAACCGCTTTTAGGTTCGAATCACATATAAATCACAAAGAGTGGTTATCAAGGGGTCGATATGGAGCATTCGAAGAAGAAGATGAAGAAGAAGGAGGAGAGCAAAGGAGGAAGAGATCATATATTTAGCAGGAGAATCAGAAATGAAAAATGTAGATTACAACATAGATGTGTATACTTGCTGTGTTGATTTTTCAAATGCATTTGATTGCGTCCAACATCAGATATTATCAGATGGTTCAACATCAGACGTTATAGATAATAATTATAGAGATTGGGGTTTTCATCTTATGTAGTATACATCAGTGACGTCCAACCTTTCTGTATACAGGGGCGCATCTGAAGGCTGTGAAGATGTGGGTGCCCTGCTACGCGGATCTTTGTGGCTGAGGGGTTGCGCCTTTAACTTGCGTTTCGAAGGTCGTGGGTTCGACTCTAGACCGCACCTTTCTGTTCAAAAGTGCTTTTTTCCCAGACACCTCGACGATTGTTGCAGGAGCTATGGGGTACGTGATTTGTGCAACACTCTCGGCAGGAGGGGTGCCACTTCTGTGGAAATGGGACCGAGTTATATGGGATAAAACTCAGTGCAATGACGTCAATCCTTCGATTTTATGTCGGTTTTTTTTCGTTGGACAGGTACATACGGATTCCATTGTGCAGAGGTACGAGTGTAATGTCAGTGTTTGGCAATTGTTTTTTTCTCTCTTGCGCACGCGATCACCGCCCAGACCGATGTACCAGATTTCCTCATAAATTCTTATTCATGTGGAAATCTGGTTTATGCAGCCCTAGCATTAGTGTGTTTTACGTCACATCTTCGGCGCCATTTGGAGCTCTGGTGCTTATCCTTCGGTGATGTGTTCGGTTTTAGCCAGCATTTACTGGGTTCCTTCTCCGTCAGCCTTGGGCTGTTCCCAGCCGACCTGCAAGGCAGCAGGTTACTATTTTCTTTTAGGGTAGCTACCCTTAGACAACTTATCCTCCCGGACTGTTGAGCGTCATCTACCCAGAAGCAATTGTTTCAAACGACAGCCTCATATACCTTTGCAGTAATACTTAGTTAATGAAGTTTCTTGAATATGTTGATTGATTGATTGATTGATTGACTGGTTGATAGAACCATCATCATTGCACTTCGGTGAGTAACCGATCTCTTTCTAACACAGGAAGGTTTCAACTGCAGTGCACGAGCTTCGTAGCACCGGCGAGGTTCCAAGATGTCATTTTGAAAATGGTAAAGATATTTCATTAGGAATTTTATTTTTAATCTCTTATAATGAATTTTAACAGAGCAGCGACTTTTCAGCCTGCTCTTCTCGATTCTGAAGTGCCAAGAGTTCTTTTACGTGCTCAAATTAAACACGGGACCTGCGTTTTATTGCCCGTCTCCGATACGACTAGGAACTCGATCTCACCTACACTGAGATCAATGATCTTTTTGAAAATATCCAGATGGCTCCACGAGGCAGCGAACCTGATACCTTTGACACGGGAGTCGAATACCTAACCTCTAATAAGTACTATTATGTTCGTCTTCTATTGTGCATCACAATTCCTGTTTGATCTTCCTCTCCCTGACTAATGTCTGCAAACATGTCAACTAACAAGCAAATAACAAATTCCTAGATGTCTCACAGTTTGGAATGTAATACCTGTTTAATACCTGTTCTGACTCACCTGTCAGAAAAAAAGCCTACTTGTCAACAGACGGAAACCTATACCCTGATTACTATCACACGGAATCGAAACGACGATACAAAGCACTGAACAGAAGCTAGGAATGTATATAATAAGTTCCAAATTCTTCAGATTAGTCGAGATTATAACACCTACTCTCAGGTAGGATTAGTAGACTGTGGTATCAGTGAACCGACACAATACCATGAGAACGTTGACAAGATAATCCCCAATCCCGCAGTTTAGTATAGAACATTATCTAAAGACATGAAACAGGTTAGTTAGCCAGTTCTCTCAGAGAACACAATGAATCAGTTATCAGCAGATCAGTGGTGGAGTAGCCAGATTATAAAGCTCACTTCTGGTCAAAATCTTGAATACTGACTCGCGAGTTAATTAATTCACACATCGGGGGATCTACTCTGATGGCAGATGTGTCGTCCTGTACCCCGTTCTTCAGAAAAGTCTAACCATTTTCTCAAGGTGATGTCAGCTCTGGGGATTCTAAGAAGGAGTATTAAACAAACTACACAAGAGAGGACAAGCTGTGAGCAAGTCGTGACAATAACCAGGTGTACTAATTGTAACTATTTCAGTTATTACCTGAGATTAGTTCTGAAGTGTTGGGAATCCCCCTTTCTGCATTGCGTGTCCAAGAGGTTGCATTAGGAATGTCTCGTTAAAATCCTCGGAGACAGAAATCAGGTGTGAAATAATTATGTAAATGCTGGCAGTACAAGAGGATTTTATCAAGCCTCAGAACAAAGATGACGATGGTATAATACTCTTGATGTCAGTATTGATATTGACGGCTGCAATGTTATGTCAGGTCGTGAAACAATCTTTAAGTCGTTTGCATGTCTGTCGGTAATATGTCATAAATTATACAGTATAGTGTGCAAGTCTGTCTGATATATGTAAGTAAGACTGTGTAAGTATGTATGTTGTATGCCAGTATGTCTGCTATATACATTACACGTAAATCTGTAGTGTGCAAGTCTGTCTATTGTGTGCATATTGTTATGTAGTACGTAAGTCTGCCTGCTGTATTCATATTGTTATGTAGTATGTCAGTCTGCTGATGTGTTCATATTGTTATGTAGTGTTCAAGTCTGTCTGGTGTATGCATATTGTTATGTGGTATTAAGTCTGCCTGCTGTACGCAAGCTGTTATGTAGTAATGTAAGTCTGTCTTTTGTAAGAAAGTTGTTATACATGGGCTCCACATAAAATTTTCGAGAGCGGAAGGGAGTTACGAAATGAATAAGAAAATGTTAGATTATAATAAGTATTATCGTGTGGACGTCTGAGCTTAAGCGAAGTGAGCTCGATCATAACACAAGCGTACCTGTTTTCTCTCTCTCTCGCGATCCCGGCCTAGACGGATGAACCAACTTTTTATCATGAATTTTACTGTGGTTTTAAGGGACTCCGTTCCTCCGTACAGCTTCTCGCGAAGCTCTGTATTTTGGGACCAGGTTTCTTTTCTTATACCTGCTATCAGTTGACAATCTTGCAGTATGTGTTCTGCCGTCATGTCCGCCTTTTCGCAGGGGCGCAGGCTAGTTGTACCAATTTTAAATTTGTTACATGTGGGCGCGGAACTTGTTGTGGCCGGTACGGAGGCGGAGTATGGCAACTTGTCACTACAAGACAGACCATAGTAGCCGTCGCTGTTGTTGTACTGAGATGGTCTTTTGTCCATTTGTCTTTATAGTGCCAGCCGATGGTTGTTCTGGCTTTCTCATAACTGATCTCGAGATCAGTCTGAGATAGTCGTCCGCCTTTCTTTAGCTAGTTTGTCGGCGGTTCTTTCGCTTATGTTGCAGTGTGATGGGATCCCTGAATGACGGTGCGTTTGAGTGTGTACACTAGTGCATCAGGGTCAGCTTCAGTTTCAGTTCATTTAGCTCTGTTTTGCCTACGCTTTTGAGTGCCGTGATGACCGATAGAGCATCGGTGAATATCACGACTTTGTTGCCAGAGGTGCCTTTTCTCTCTAGGATCATTTCGGTCGCTGTTCTTATTGCCTCTGCCTCTGCCCGGTAGTTATTTGAGTATTTACCTGCGGCAATCGCTTTTGTGACCGTCACTTTCTTTGAGAGTTTAAGCACTATTCCTCCTCCGCCATCGCTTATTGCATTCCTTGCCGATCCATCGTACTTGGTTTAAACTCCGCAACAGGCAGTTTGGAAGCAATTCTTTTTGTTTGGCGTGGATTTTTACAAAAGGTAAAAGTAGACCTCACCGTTCAAAAAGCAATGGAAAACTACTGAAAGTATAAGTGGTGCCTAGAAAATCAACGACTAGTTTACTGTGGTTGATAGCGAAGTTCTGTAAACGATATGCTATAATTAAAGAAGTATTATCGTATGTAAGTATATGTTATAGTATGTAAGTATGTGTTATAGTATGTAAGTATGTCTATTGCATACAACTAACTCTCAAGTTAACATAACATTTCGTATGATTTCTCTATCACATCAAATCATCTGATAATCTAATCTGATCAGTGACATGAAGTAGCAATAATGATATCGAACAATGACAAAGAAAATGAGACTAATGTTCATCAACCTGCATAACACAGCATGGGTGTCCATATTCATTTCTCCCAGAAGGAGAGGGGGACAGAATATGCATTAGAGCGCGGCTTCCATGCGAGGAGATCTGTGTTCAATTCAAGTTAAGACAAGAATTTTTTCTGTTGTGGGAATAAATGAAAAATTCTAACTTATTCGAACAGATTCGAGGGGACTGCACTAGACATGCGACCATTAAATTCCTCAGTCTCTCGTCCCACTTCTCCTATAACGTCCTAAAAAGTGGTACTACATACAGTAACGACAAGAGAAAGAGAGTAGTTCGTAGTTTACTACGAGGACATTGAGAAAACTAGATTCGCATAAAAGATGTTGAAGTCACCATCATTATCTTAGATCATCGGTTCCCAATCGGTGGTACATCAGCTTTTCTAATCATCGTTCAATCTGGTACATCACTTATAATAGATCCTCGGTTCCCAATCGGTGGACATCACTTATCTAGATCATGGTTCCAACGTGGACATCAGCATAATAGATCCTCGGTTCCCAATCGGTGGTACATCAGCTTTATCTTATAGTTCATCGTGACATCGTTTATAAAATTCGGTTCCCAATCGTGTAATCAGCTTTATAGATCCTCGGTTCCCATCGGTGGTACATCAGCTTTTAATAGACCTTTCCCAATCGTGGTATCAGCTTTATCTAGTATCGGTTCCCAATCAGTGGTTTACCAGCTTATCTTAGCTTATCGGTTCCAATCAGTGGTACTCGCTTTATCATACGCAAAAATAAACAATGATGGCGGAAAAAAAAAAGTAAATTAAAAAATGCAAAGGCAAGTTATGAACAATAAAGTCCAGATTTAAGACTGTATCTTGCATCTTTTGAGCATTTTTTCAAGAACATAAGCGCATTAAGGCTTAACGATTTCACTAATAATGTTTTAATCGGATATGATTTACGTAATATTCTATCCGTTATTGATCTGTTGTACAAAATGAGTTTCTGTATTACGAATATTGTGAAATATAATCTGCGGTTTATACGTTTTGTGTATTATTAATGCATTTATTTGTCCTTGCTAATGTAAAACTATATTATACATGTCCTTAACCATATATAACCAGTTTACTCAGTATCAGTGGCGACTCGAGCTCATGTTTGTTGGTGGGGCCAGATGCAAATTTTCGGAAAAATCATGGTTTTAGGTTAGGTTATATTTTAATTATAAAATAATAAATACACTTTGCACATTATTTTTGTGGGGCCGGCCCCACTGGACCTTAATGACGAGCCGCCACTGCGCAGTATTATCGCAGTTTCTCCATGGTTCTCTCCAGATCTTTTCCGTTCCGGTCTGGTCACCTCAGATCTGTAGGTATCCTTACACCAACTGCTCTTAGTGTAGTAATTTTCTTTTCCCAACTTATTACTTCATTTCCCTTATCATACATTAAGATATACACTGAACAAAATAGTCAGTACTTAAAAGCAGCTATTTACAAATAAGGGATGCAATTTATAGAAATCGATTTAAAATGTGTACTTTTTCGTCAGCGTGTGGAAAGCTTGGGAGCCACTGTATCAGATAACTAAGATGTATAATCAATAACGCTGCTGTTGATATGGCAATTTGCCTAATGTGAACATCACACGTAATACGCATTAAAGTGTTGAGTAAAAGTAAATAAATAACACGTTCCGATACCGTGTGGAATATTGAAGAATACTGTGTTCAGGAAAGTATTTTCTTTGAATTACTGCACACGATGAGTGATGTTGTCAACCTCATGCAACCCCCGCCTCCACTTCTCATTGTGTTTCTGGTACCAAATTGAGACTAGAAAACCACAGTAGTGTAGTTGTTAGTTGAACTCACTTCTTAAGTTAGTGGTCCGAGGGTTTAATTTCACAGTGAGTGTGGAATAATTTTCCGACCGTAACGGCTCTCTGGTCGACCCAGCTTTAATTGAGTACCAGAAGAAGCAATGGGAAGTAAAGACGACCCAGCTTTAATTGGGTACCAGAAGAAGCAATGGGAAATAAAGACGACCCAGCTTTAATTAAGTACCAGAAGAAGCACTGGGAAGTAAAGACGACCCAGCTTTAATTGAGTACCAGAAGAAGCACTGGGAAGTAAAGACGACCCAGCTTTAATTGAGTACCAGAAGAAGCAATGGAAATAAAACACCCAGCTTTAATTAAGTACCAGAAGAAGCACTGGGAAGTAAAGACGACCCAGCTTTAATTGAGTACCAGAAGAAGCACTGGGAAGTAAAGACGACCCAGCTTTAATTAAGTACCAGAAGAAGCACTGGGAAGTAAAGACGACCCAGCTTTAATTAAGTACCAGAAGAAGCACTGGGAAGTAAAGACGACCCAGCTTTAATTAAGTACCAGAAGAAGCAATGGGAAGTAAAGACGACCCAGCTTTAATTGAGTACCAGAAGAAGCACTGGGAAGTAAAGACGGCCCAGCTTTAATTAAGTACCAGAAGAAGCACTGGGAAGTAAAGACGGCCCAGCTTTAATTGGGTACCAGAAGAAGCACTGGGAAGTAAAGACGACCCAGCTTTAATTAAGTACCAGAAGAAGCACTGGGAAGTAAAGACGACCCAGCTTTAATTAAGTACCAGAAGAAGCAATGGGAAGTAAAGACGACCCAGCTTTAATTGAGTACCAGAAGAAGCAATGGGAAGTAAAGACGACCCAGCTTTAATTAAGTACCAGAAGAAGCACTGGGAAGTAAAGACGACCCAGCTTTAATTGAGTACCAGAAGAAGCACTGGGAAGTAAAGACGACCCAGCTTTAATTAAGTACCAGAAGAAGCACTGGGAAGTAAAGACGACCCAGCTTTAATTAAGTACCAGAAGAAGCACTGGGAAGTAAAGACGACCCAGCTTTAATTGGGTACCAGAAGAAGCACTGGGAAGTAAAGACGACCCAGCTTTAATTAAGTACCAGAAGAAGCAATGGGAAGTAAAGACGGCCGACGTGATGCTGAGCAAATCATTAATCGTGTACCGACGGTCAATATAATATACGACTTAACACCGTATTATCCAATATACCTTGAAGTATTTTTTAATTTTTAATGGAGACTAGGCCGACCTGTAGGATGTTATGATCTGAAAAATCATACACTCACTGTGGAATATGATCTTGGATCTACGTTTCTACTAAGCAAGTATACTGCCCTCTACACTATCACGGCTCTCATATCTCACAGATCGATACTATCGGTTTATTAGTTCGTGTTCTTAATTATATTTTCGTGACGTTATTTCCGGCACGCCCAGTTTAACCCATTCAACTGTGTTGATAGCTTTTCTAAGTAGAAAATTGTCCTGCTTCCCAGGCAATCTGATTCTACTTTACTACCAGTTCCGGTGGTAAAATTGAAAATAAATTGTTTCTTTTTATTCTATCATATTATTATCGTAGAACGGGAAAGCGAAAGAGTCTTAGTTTTTCGAATCAAACAGCAACAGGATAAGTGCTCAAATAATCCAACCGATATTCCACAAGATTAGTTTTATGATTTGATTATGCTTTTTTTTCTATTGCTTATGTCATCATCATTGGCTTCTTTGTCTCAGGAGACAATAGGTTTTACGTGACGTAGTTTGTTCTTCGCTGAATCATAACGTTTCTTGTGGTTGTAGTGGCATATTCTGGAGTTGCAATCCTTGCCACAGGTGCTGCAGGTAAAAATGGAGACTGGAGCTGATACATAGGATGTTCTCTCTGTGCTCTCTTTTGCCTCCGTACGTGATGGTGTTTTTCTTCTTTTCTTTTTGAGCCGCCCCTCACTGCCGCTCGCTATTCTTGCCTGTCTTTGGCCAGCCATTCCCAATGTTCTTTGTAAATGTCGCATGAAGTTAGATCACGCTTGCAGGTGTCAATGAAGCGTAATAATGGGCGCTCATGCTGTCTAGTAAAAATTGATTAAGTGATACCATAAATACGTGTCTTTATCCTAAAACGCCAATTTTTTAAGTATCACTCAGCCCCATCGGTTTTCTCCAGATCTGGTCTGTTTTGACCACCTCCGATTTGTAGGATTCCGTACATCGCACAAGCGATGAAAGAGACTGACCCTCCAACCTCCAGCAAAATTGATATTAAGAAATGTTAAGTGACAGGTATTTTACATCACATGGTCTGCCAGGATGCGGGACATTTTTATTGTTTTTTCTTTCACATCACTATCACATTTTCATGAAAACGTCATCCCGTTTTCTTTTGTCATTTCTGTCATTTATTCTTTGCCGTTTCATCAAACTTTGGTGTTAGCATCTTCACACATCTTCATGACATCTCATCTTATCCTGACGCTGTGAGGCAATACAGGATTTCAGAAAAGAAAAAAAAGAAGATCTTCACGCAGTTACATCTATTGTGTTACTCTCATTACTATATAACTTCTCTATTGTTTCTGCTCATGCTTATGGTTATACCCTTGCATTTTAATTGATATTTAATCCCATATTCGTGCAGATTTCATCTCATTTATGTTCAATTAATCTCACTTTAATGAGAATCTCTTCGAATTTTCATACACGTTTCATCATACTTTCAGGATTTTCATGTCATGTTATTTTCATGTCATGAAAAATATTTTATTCTAATTTTCATAAAAATGTCAACATAGATTCACATCTTCTTCTTCTTCGATCGTTCTAGGCCTGTTTTAATCATTCTCATTGTGATATATAAACAGCCAAACATCAGAACGTGATGTACGTGCACCAGCCTTCAGCACCTATTTGAGCTCAGTTGCTTATCCTTCGGTGGGGTGTTCGTTTTCAGCCAGCTTTTGATTTACTAGGGTGAGCTTTCCTTAGGGTTCGATCAGCTTTGCCGTATTTTTGGGCTTTGTGATCTACGCCGGGACAGTGAGTTACGCTGTTTATGCCCGTTCTGACTGAGAAATATTTCTCGGGGCTTGTAAGCTTATCCTCGGACGGCGTCTTACTCGTATAAAGCACCGTGTAAAGTATCGGCCTTCGCCAATGTTCAGACCCGAACTTCCTGTCTGATCCGTACATTGTCGGCCTTGCTTTACCGTACATTTTTGAGTTTGATCCGGAGAAGGAACATTCTCAGCCTTTTCTAGACGCGTATTGGTACGTGGCAATTTGCAATTAACCTCGAAAGCACTGGCATGGGCCGAGTACAAACAATGTAGAGGGTCGTTTCAGTCGGCACTATCAGCGTAACGGAGGATTTTGCGCTCGCCGCCATCACCCGCCCCAGTTATTCCGGGGATGTTAGTTACGACTGCAATCGAACCTTGCCTGGTTGCCCCAAGGCTGGCAGTTCCGTTAGGCATCACCAACCTCAGTTCTTCCGGGGATGTTAATTTTTAATCGCACAGTACCTTGCACGGTTTTCCCAGGGCGGGTAGTTTCGTTATGCACTAAACGCAACTTGTTCTTTTGCGCTCGGCAAACCTTGCCCAGTACATGTATCTGCACCAGGCTACCGATGCGGGGTCAGCTGCAATCTTATCTCGCACCAACACGAGGGTAGACTTTTATTCGTTACGGTCCTGTTTTATTTATTCTTGCCGACGGGCTGGCAATGTTTGCCCCTCCTCAGGGCTTCGAGCTTCGCCCTACGTGGGCATACGTTTGGTCACTGGATGCACCTCTCATCCATGTCTGAGACGTTTCGTTGCTGTTTCTTTGCGTTCAGGGACTTGGGCAATATCTTGATGGACATCGGTCAGAAGATTTGTGCATTTTGTTTGTATGTATCTTTATTGTATTTCCGTAATTGTACTGCTACCACTACCAGTAGTTTTCTCTCCCCGATCCCTGCCCCTCTTAGCCAGACCGGAACCAGAGTCTGTTTCCAGGGTCACCGCGTGGAGGTTGGGGCAGGGTCTTGTCTAGCGCGCCCTCGCTAACCCTGGCTCATGTTACCACCATGACCTCATGAGCCTTTTGACCCTGAGATTCACATCTATTTCGCCCCACTTTCATGCTCATTCAATTACACTTTCATTCTCATTTTCTTCCTATTTCATGTTAATTTCATCATACGAGTACGTTCATAATGAATTTATCACAATTTCATTGAAAAATTATCACTTTGTCACAGTCTATTCAACAGACATTAGTATTAGTTTTCTGAAGTTTTCATTCTCATTTCTAACAAATTCTTTTCTTCTTATTTTATTCATTCTCATTTCTAACAAATTCTCGTCTTATTTCTTCATTCTCATTTCTAACAAATTCTCGTCTTATTTCTTCATTCTCATTTCTAACAAATTCTCGTCTTATTTCTTCATTCTCATTTCTAACAAATTCTCGTCTTATTTCTTCATTCTCTCTCATTTCTTTTTCTCATTTCGATTGTAAATCTCATATTAGTGCCAACGCTTTCATCTCGTTACACTTTCATCGTTAATTTGTCATACATTCATCTCGTTACACTTTCATTGTTAACTTGTCATACCTTCATCTCGTTACACTTTCATCGTTAATTTGTCCTACATTCATTTCGTTACACTTTCATCGTTAATTTTCATACTTCATCTCGTTACACTTTCATTGTTAACTTGTCATACTTTCATCTCGTTACACTTTCATCGTTAATTTGTCATACATTCATCTCGTTACACTTTCATTGTTAACTTGTCATACTTTTATTTCGTTACACTTTCATCGTTAGTTTCTCATACCTTCATCTCGTTACACTTTCATCGTTAATTTCTCATACCTTCATCTCGTTACACTTTCATCGTTAATTCGTCATACTTTCATCTCGTTACACTTTCATTGTTAATTTGTCATACTTTCATTTCGTTACACTTTATCTGTTAATTTGTTATTATCTTTAATTTATTTTAAACCTTTTACTTCATAATTTGTTATACCTTCACGTACATTTTCAATGTTAAGCTGGTTCAGACATATATCGTTCACGTCATTGTTAAAATCTGTAGACATTTATTCGACTCTTTCATCGTTAATTTGTCATACCTTCATCTCGTTACACTTTCATCGTTAATTTGTCATACTTTCATCTCGTTACACTTTCATTGTTAATTTGTCATACCTTCATCTCGTTACACTTTCATCGTTAATTCGTCATACTTTCATCTCGTTACACTTTCATCGTTAATTTGTCATACATTCAGAAGGACAAAATGGTTAATATAGACTGTTCACAACATACTTTAGTTGTCGTTTTCTGTAAACTTCATTCTCATTTCATGAAATTTTCCCTCTCATTTCTCTACATTTGAATTGCCATGTTGTTTATCACGAACTGTTGCCCATCAATATCTACACATTCATTAAAGGGAACAATTCACCACCAATACATATATAGATGCTAGGACATATAACAGTTATTGTAAATGTCTGAGTCGTGTCATCACGCGATGAGAGAGACAGTTTAACACTAGCATTTACTGATTACAGTTAAGTTACATATGGTTCAGTGAGTTGTAAAGTTATGTTAAACACGAGATCGCAACAATAGTTTAAAATAGAGGTTCATGAACATTGACAAGTTGAACTTAAAGGGTCTAATGACGGAAAATTTACATCATTGCACCGGGTTTTATCCCATATGGCTCGCCCGTCTGCCCAGCGTGTTCGTAGCGCGTTGGACTACGGTGATTATCCCTCTGTGTGTGCGGGTTCAATTCCGCGGGATGGCAGAAAAAGCCACAGATTCCCCAGATTTACAGTGCTCGTGGCACCGAACCGAAGGGTTACGATGTCCATGGCACCGAGCTGAAGAGCTGAAAAGCTCAAGTGCTTCTGAATTGGAAAAAAAAATCCCGTATGGCTTGGTCTCTCTCCGCAGAAATTGAATGCCCCCTGCCGAGAGTATTGCACAATGCATAAACTTCGTAGATCTGGCAACAGTCCTAAGGATATCTGGAAAAAATACACTTGTGAAATGAACGGAACGGTTCGGACTCGAATTCACAACCTTCGGGACACAAGGCAAAGGCGTAACCACTTAGCTACAGAGACCCCCACATAAGTTGTACTTATTTAAACTTTGTTAGTTGTGAAGTTAACATTCCGGTATGGGATGAAATATAATTCAAATTTATGGTAAAGTCTAAATTCGGGAAGAAAAGCTACTGATATAATAACTATTCACCATATATACTTTTTAGAAGTTAGGTGCGTGCCTCTCGATATAATGGAACTCAATTTGCTACCACGTGAAGAAATTGTGATATTATTCCAGAGTTCTTTGATCTCAGTGTTGGCGAGATCGAGTTCCTAGTTCTATCGAAGACGGACGATAACACGTAGGTCAAGTTGAGCACGTTAAAAAAAAACCCTTGCCAGTTTAAAAATCGAGAAAAGCCGCTGTCGGGGCAAAATTCATTAAAAAAGATTTTAAAATAAAAATTCCTATAAAATATTGTCACCATTTTTTAAATTATATCGGATACCGTCGCCGGTGCTGTGGAGTTTGTGTACTGTCGCTGAGATCTTTCTGTGTAAGAAAGAGATCGGCGCACACATGGTTACTTACCGAAGTGCATTGATGATGGCATTGAATTAATCAATTCTAATGTAAATAATATCTTGAGGTGGATGTTATGACAGTACGTTACATGTACCACTTTTCTTTTCTTTCGTTTTATTTAACTTTTTTACCAGACTTTTTCATGATGTTTTTTTAATACAGATTTGTTTCAGTGAAGTGTATTTTTCATTATTATTTATACAAACTTGCAGATAAACAATGAGATTTTCCTGCACTTTCTTGTCATGTTTTTTTCTTAAACAATCTTATAACATTTCTCAAAGAACTTTTCTTTTCATTTGACTCACTTTTCTGTAGAGATTGTTCGTACTTACTTTATGCTTTTAAGTTGTTATTCTTTGTGTTTACTTTGTTAACTTACTGTGATTTTTATGAGCTGTATTAAAATGTCTTTCATTGGCACTGCTTTTTATGATTGTTCTCAAAATGTCTTCCATAGAGAAAGGTTATTTACCTTTTAATTTAAAAAATAATTATCGTTTCCTTTTCCAACCTTAGTGTATGAAATGCCCGTGTCACTTCAAATTTCTAGATACTAGTGTGCAGGAGAGTCAATTCCTTTCCTCAGGTAAACTGGAACGTCGAGTACCTTCTGCCTTGCAGATAGGCTGGGGACAGCCAAAGGCTGACGGAGAGCGAACCCAGTAAACGCTGGCGGAAACTGGACATGTTAGGGAAGGATAAGCACCAGAGCTACAAGTTGGCGCTGAATGATGTGACATAAAAACACGTTCTTGACAAAGGCTGTTTATATATCACAATAAGAATGATAAAAATAACCATAAAGAACGATCGCGCGAGAAAGAGAGGGGGAGAGATAACGTCGAGTGTGAGAGTAAACCCATATCGTATTACATTGGCGTTAGCATATAACTGGAACACAACAGTCCGAGTCATATGCAAACGCTTATGTATTACGATAATCAGTAATTTATTAACTGTTTCAAAATCTCTTTCATGAACTTGATAGGATTTTATGAACTTTTTTTCTCAAAATTCTGCTACTGGACTTTCTGTGATTTTTGTGAGGGTGTGCAAATGAGGAGTGGGTTTAAACAGCTAGACACCAGAACAATCAACATATATATTTTTCGACATCTGCTAGAGAAAATTGAACACTTGGTAATTTTTCAATCGTTTTTCTAGTGTCTCTTGTCATTCGCTTAATCCATTATGGAGCAGAAACTTTGCAGACAGCTTAATATCTGTCAGGTTTTCTAGAGCTTTTTTGCGTCCACTAGGGGTGTTCAGCTCCTCCAGAACAGGACAAGGCAGTCTGTTCCGTCTATTGACACTGGCATATAGCTGTTTGACTTATTCCTAGTCTGTGTTTGTTAAATTTGGAAAGTCCTTTACGTGGTGAGAAGTCAGGTTTGGGTTTCTTGGCTAGCGTGCATGACAGGGTCATTGCAGAACAAATCGGAGCATACAGAACAACCATTTCCAGAAAGGGGTTATAGGTTGAGGCCTAACTGCTGCTCTTCAGTGGCTCCCTAGGCTCCGTTTACTGGGGCCATTGTTGTTCTGACTCTCAGTCGATGCTTCTAAAGATCCAGAATGGCAGGTTGCAGTATGAGTGTATGTTTTTTATAGAGGCTTCTAACCTCCATACACTCACATGAATCTACTGTCCTGGGCATGCGGGTGTTCGTGTAAATGAGAGAGCGGACAGGCTTGCATCGAAAGCTTCTATTGTTGAGGAGTTTAGGCTGGATAATGGGGTGTTCTTCGGTCTCTTGGCGACCTACTGTTTGATGAGGACATTAAAAGTGAAGTTGTATCAATTCAGCAAATTAAGAAGTTTAGAATTATAACCAGAAGAAGAGCTGGATGCTTAAGGGACAGAGAGAGGAGTGTGTGTTACCAGCGAGTCATGGGAACTATCAGTAAGCATACCCTTCGACATCTGTTGGTGAAGAATGAGCACCTAATGATCTGTCCAGAGTGCTGCGACGTCAGTTCAGTAACAAATAGTTAACCCTTTAGCTGCTATAGACATTTTTTTCATTCACTACTAAAAACGCATTAACACGTCGGTTATTATCTCTCCTCTGTGGGCTAAAGACGTGTTAACACGTTATACATTTCTACTGTCACTGCTATAGGCGTACATTCACGTTTGTGACCTAGAAACAAAGAACAGCTAATTTTAACTCCGTCTTCGGAAAGTACGAGTATGTAGCAGCGAAAGAATAACGGCAAGTAGGCGAAATATATTGACCTGGTTTGTTTTACTGAGGTTTTTGATAGTCTTTTTCATATTAATATCCGGTGTTTGCCTTTCCGCCTATAGTTGATTTTCACAATATTAGAGGTTTTACTTCTTGCAAACACAGGGGTTGGTAGATTTGTTCTTTACCACTGCTTTCCTTAGCCAAGACGATTATCATATCAGACTCGGTGAATATACTTACAATAATTGAATCTGGAAGTATGCGTGTGGAATGGGTGGACATCATTCGACGATCACGTTTCAAGAAAATGACTTGGCTGTACACGCATGGACATACTGGTGTGTAGGGTAACGAGTGTGCTTACTTTCTTGAAAACAATGCCCAGACTCAAGCTGGCAGAAGTATGGACAGAGTCGATATCATCAATACGGTATGCTCTCAATTATGTGACATGGGCAAGTCTTGGACACTGGAACGAGTTCGAGAATTGGGCGTTAAGTTTGGACATGTCAGACAGTGTCGTCTTTGTGGTAGAGAGAGAAGATATAGTAATCAACTTCTCATGGGTACGGTGAACAAATGGACTTTGCGATGGCTGCTGCAGCGGAGGACAGAGCATGAATGGGAATGCCTAATGTGCCATGGACGTCGTACGCATAACATAACATAACATAATTAGCCAAGACGTCGACATTGTCTTCAATGCAACAATAAACAATATGAACCTCTCAAATCGTTTTCAAAAACGTTTTCTTGTTTTTATGATTTTTGTATGAAATAAAATGATTGTAAAACAACCGTCTGAAATTGTTTATCCTCAACGTTCTGGTATCGATTTTCTTAAATTTTTTCTAAATAAAATGTCATAGATTTTCTCATCTTATATCGGTTTTCTAAGAATTTTTCAAAAATTCGATTAATGGACTTTCTGATGGCGCTTTTTGTGGAATCGAAGATATCTGCAGTGCTATCTATGCGATTAAATAGAGTATTGAAAAGCAACAAATTGATTTTTTCTTTGAGAGAAGCTCATTTTCTCTTTAACTTAGAAATGTCAAATATCTAACATGACACAGACGGAGAAATTAAGACAAAATATACAGCAAAGAATATTTGATCACTTTAATATGTTTCCTTATCATTTTTATCATGATCTACCTCTTGGAGGGCCATAGAAATGTGGTTTTATAGAAGAATGATGAGAATCCCATGAACTCCTAAAATGACTAATGTTGAGGTGCTGAATGAGATCAAGACACAGAGAAAGCTTATCATCAATATACGAAAGAGTCAGTTATCATTTTTCTGGCATGGGATGAGGAGGGGAGGCTTAGAACACTTTATAACAGCCGGTAAAATCGAGGGTAGACGAGACAGGGGAAGATAGAGAGAGAACAGTTTGGATAGCCTGAGTTCATGGCACGGTAGAGCGTCAACATCTGAGTTGATAGCAAACACCAACGACAGAGACTTGTGGAGGTCCATGATCGCCTACGCCAGCCGACACGGCACCTGATGATGATGACCTCTTGCCCGCTTGTCCTTACTTGTTTGTACCAGTGTTTATGCTACTGGTACTGCTGATAGTATTATTACTATTACTGCTACTAATACTGCTACTGTTACTTCTACTGTTACTGCTACTATTACTGCTGCTATTTCTGCTACTATTACTGCTACTGTTACTGTTGCTGCTACTGTTTGTGTTATTGTTTCTGCTACTAGTAGTATTTCTGTTGCTGCTGCTGTTTGTGTTACTGTTTCTGCTACTAGTAGTACTACTGTTGCTGCTGCTGTTTGTGTATTGTTTCCTACTAGTAGTCTGTTGCCTACTGTTTGTGATTGTTTCTGCTACTAGTAGTACTCTGTCTGTTTTTGTTTATTGTTTCTACTAGTATACTTGTTGCTGCTTTTGTGACTAATACTATTACTTCAACTACTACTACTATTCATCATCATCAGGTGCCGTCTCCACATCGAAGGTTGGCTGCAATGAATTTCCAGCATCCTCTGTCTTTCGCCTTGGTGTTGCACTCTGCCAGACTGTAACCTGTCCATTTCTTAAAGTTTCCCTCCCCTTATTTCTCGGTCTTCCTCTTGCTCTTCCCCCTCCTTTCCTCTCTAGTAAAGATTTTATCATCGTGTCATGTCATTTTATGTGCCCAAAATACTTTACTTGTCTGAATTTTAATTGTTTCTTCATGCCTAGTTTTCCTAAAACGTGTTTATTTGTCCATTTTTCTGTCCATGAAACTCTGCCTATTCTTCTATGTATCCACATCTCAAATGCATCAATTCTGTCTTTTAATTGTATGTTCACTGTCCATGTTTCCGCATGTATTTGCTAGTATACTTTCATTTATATGAGATTGATTGATTGATTGATTGATTGATAGGACCATCAGCATTGCACTTCGATGAGTAACCATGTATGCTCCGATCCCTTTCCTACACATGAAGATCTCAGAGCTGCAATGCTGCGGTGCACGATTCCGCAGCACCGGCGAGGACCCTATGTAATTTTGAAGATGGTAAAGATATTTTTGAAGGATTTTTTTCTATTAAGACGTTTCTAGTGATTTTTGCACCGGCAGCGGCTTTCCGGCCTGCTCTTCTCGATTTTGAACTGCCAAGGGTTCTTTTACGTACTCAAATTGAGCACGGGAAATACGTTTTATCGTCCGTCTCCAATAGGACTAGGAACTCGATCTCACCTACACTGAGATCATGGATCTCTGAAAAATAACCCATTGGCTTCACGGGGAGCGAACCTGGTACCTTTGGCACAAGAGATCTCCGTCAGTCTTTCATATATGGCCCAGCCATCATATTCTAGCTTCATAGATAACCCAGCCATCATATTCTATTAAGCTTCATATATGACCCAATCATCATATTCTATTAAGCTTCATATATGACCCAGCCATCATATTCTACTAAGTTTCATATATAGCCCAATCATCATATGCTATTATATATATGACCCTTTTCATCTTTACAGACGGTCAATAGGCAAGTGTTTTAATGTGACAACTTCTGAGTTTTCGCTTTTCTCTCTTGTCGTTCAGCTCGTACATAAGTCTCTTCTCAAAAGACTCTGCGCCCTTCCGTAATTTGGCTTTCCACACAACTCTGTCATCAGCTAGTCCCTCCCATGTGCTGGGATCTATAGAAAAGTTTTTCATTGAGGTTTTGCAGACATCTTTATATCTGAGCAGTGGTCTGCCCTGATGCCTCTTCCCTTCCGAAAGTTCACAGAACAACATTTGTTTTGGTATGCGATAAGTTTCAATTCTTCTCACATGTCCCAACCATCTTAGTCGTCTACTGCTGAGCATGCCCATGATGGAAGGCAGATTTGCACGTTGTAGTACTTCAGAGTTGGTTATCTTGTCGTACCACCTGATGTTCATAATCTTGCGGAGACATCGAAGGTGAAAGATGTTAAGTCTCCTCTCGTGTCTTGAGTAGGTTGTCCATGTTTCTGAGCCATATAGTAAAGAACTAATTACACAGGCTCGATATATTTGAGTTTTCGTCTGCAATGTCAATTTTTGTTGTCCCACGCTCGCTTTGATAGTATGCCGAATGTAGTAGCCGCACTCCCTATACGAGCGTTGATTTCTTCATCAAGAGAAAGGCTGGCAGTGACCGTGGACCCAAGATAGCAGAATTTTTGCACTGGTGTTAGATGGTTACCATTTAAAGTGATATTTGATGTCTTACCTCCTGACATAATACAACTGTTCATATATAACCCAATCATCATATTCTATTAAGCTTCATATATAGCCCAATGAAAATCGTGGCATATCCCAAGGACTATCAACCACAGTAAACAAGTCGTTGATTTAGCACCACTTATACGTTCAGTAGTTTGCCATTGCTTTCTGAACGGTGGCGCCATCGTCCTTTGTTAAAATCAACGAAACAATTTGCAGCAAATGTCGAGCGTATTCGAACTCAGAACTCGGGGTTAATAGCAAGTCACTAACCTAGGCCCGAACGCCACTGTGGCGTCATGCCCTAGGGTTAGTGACTCTGCATTAACCCCGACGTTCTGAGTTCGAATCACGCTCGGAGCATTTAGCGCAAATTTCCGTTGATTTTAACAAAGGACGATAGGCCACCGTTCATAAGCGCAATGGCAAACTACTGAACGTATAATGTGCCTAGAAAATCAACGACTTGTTTACTTGTTGATAACTACGTCCTTGGGATATCCACGATTTTCATTTTCTATAGCCAATCATCATATTCTACTAAGTTTCATATATAGCCCAATCATCATATTCTATTAAGCTTCATATATAACCCAATCATCATATTCTATTAAGCTTCATATATAGCCCAATCATCATATTCTATTAAGCTTCATATATAGCCCAATCATCATATTCTATTAAGCTTCATATATAGCCCAATCATCATATTCTATTAAGCTTCATGTATAACCCAATCATCATATTCTATTAAGCTTCATATATAACCCAACTGCTCAGAAATAAAGATGTCTGTAAAGCCTCAATGAAAAACTTTTCTATAGGTCCCAGCACATGGGAAAGACTAGCTGATGACAGAGTTGTGTGGAAAGTCAACTTGCGAAAGGGCGCAGAATCTTTTGAGAAGAGACTTATGTTTGAAATGAACGACAAAAGAGAAAAGCGAAAACTCAAAAGTTGTCACAGTAAAACACTTGCCAATTGACCGTGTAAAGACGAAAAAGGACATATAATATAGCCCAATCATCATATTCTATTAAATTTCATGTATAGCCAATCATCATTTTCTATAAACTTTATAATGATGATAATTAATAGCGATTTAAACACATTACAAATATCCTTTTTTCATCATTGTTTGGTTATCGAGTCTCCCTAATACTCTTTTCAAAGGTCTGACTGTTCTATTTTGTTGTTCTTCAGGTTTCGGATCAATATAGAACAATTGGATGCGAATCGTGGACCATAACACAAACATTAAAAAGAAAATTGAAGATTTTGAAACAAGGTGCTATAGAAAAGTTCTTAGAACATCCTAGACAGAGAAGAGAAGAAACAAAGACAGCCTACAAGACCTGAATATCAAAGAGCATTGGCTCATAAATAACATCGTGTCCCTGAAGATTAAATATTTTGGCCTCATTAAACGCCACAGTGGTCTGGAGAGAAAGGCAATGGAAGATATTGTTCCTGAAAAACGAGGCAGGGGTCGATCAAGACGAAGGTAGCAGCAGAATATCAAAGAAACCTTGAACATGACGCTAGAAGAGGCCGAAGAACTTGCAAGCGAAAGAGAGCTGTTCATACGTGCTGTGATGAATGCGACGCTCCGCAAGGGACATGTTACTACTACTTGATAGAGCAATTGGTCTTATTACAGCTTTCTATAGTGTGATCTTTGTGTTACGGGACAAACACTTGAATTTTTCAGCAGGTGCTGTGGAGCAAAGTATATCTCATTTCCTGATTGTATTCTTGACTTTATTTATTCTCTTATTTTGTTGAAGATGTTGACGTTCATGCTCAAGTACTTAAGTGTTTCTATTACTTTGATTTTCATATTATCTATTTGTATGTATTCATCTTCCTTTTAATTGTCTCCTCTTGTTATTATCATTTATTTTGTCTTATCTAGATTTAAATTAAGTTGCATTTGTTCAACAGATTCCATCAAGTGTTTGCATGTTCTCACGGTTTCTGGTTCATTACCTCCCACTTCACCTATATATCCCTTGTATAATCAAGTATTCTTGTTGTTTCATCTATAACACCATCTACTGGTATCTTATTTATGAGTGTTTCCAGTGCTATGTTAAAGGGCACTGGAGATATAGCATCATTTTCTATTAAACCCGTCTTTATATGAAATATGTATGATTTTCTAACTTAATTACTAGCTGAGTAGACATAACAGAATCAATCAATCAAGTTTCATACCTGCTGGCGTAGACGATCATGTCTCTCCACAAATCTCTCTCCTTCGTTCAGGTATTCGGCTCTGACGTTGATCTAGTGTCGAACCAAGATGTCAGATCATCCAACATCTTCTACCTCTGACTTTCACGATCTCTCCTTCCCTGAATTTTACCTGTTGTCACTTTCTTCTTCTGTGATAAAATTCTGCTATGCAACTACTCTGGTATGTGTTATAAACAGGGCGGTGCGCTTGAGGTCTTCTCCGGTCCTCGATAATTTGTTTGTAGGGTTGTTTCTGTTGGCCAGATTTTCATTCTCACACTGCTCAGACTGGGGCAGTCTTGCAGGATGTTCTCTGAGGACTGATTTGGTGCTCCAATATGCCGAAGAACCTTGATTGTCTGATTCTTATTCTTTTGATAAGGTTTCTTTGTGTACAGGCCTCATTTGAAACCTCATCATTTGTTTTCTTCGCTGTTTATAGAATTTTCAGCATTCTTCTATAAAATCACATCTATGTGGCTTCCAATGATCGTATTGATTGTTTGTTCATTGTGGTCAGAGCAAAATATGATATAAGAAAGTGGAATGATCATAGTTTATGGAGGAAACAACCTCAAAATCATAAATTAGAGACATGTGTTATCACAATATAAATACAACATGGAATTGGGTCAGAGTGAAATAGGCCAAACTCTGCTAAATCATTGAATAATTGATCATTAGTTACTGAACTGACGTCACAGCACTCTAGACAGACCAACAGATGCTCAGTCTCCTCCAACAGATGTCGAAGGGTATGCATACTAATGGTTTTCGTGGCTCGCTAGTTAAACACCCTTCTCTCTCTGCCTCTCATGCATCCAGTTCTACTTGTACAACGTGTAATTTCAAACTCTTTCAATCGCTAAATTGATTCAAAGTCAAATTTAGTATCTCCATCCAACAGTAGATCGACAAGAGACCGAAAAACATCCCCCTTATCCCAAACTCCGCAAAAATCGACACTTTCGATGCAAGCATGTCCGCTCTCTCGTTGCCGCGGACACCCACATGATCTGGGCAGTAGATCCACTTGAGACTCTGGAGACTAATAAGCACTATAGACGACATCCACTCATACCTGCCATTCTGGTTCTTCCAAAGCACCGACTGAAAGTCAGAAACAACGACGGCCCCAGTAAACGGAGTCAAAGAGAACCAATGGAAGACAGCAGTTGAAGAATACAAATGGGGATGACAGTAAAGCACAGAAAAGTCACGAGTAAAAACTCCTGCTCGTCCAACTATCATAAACAAACAACATTTACTGCTTATGTCTCCTAAAGTAAAATAAAGAGTAACGGAGGAGGAAAAAACCGTCGGTATTAAATCCTTTCTTTCAGCAAAAAAAACTAATAAGCAGAAGGAAAATGACAAACTTCAATGCATGCCTGGACATTTTATTGGACAACTAGGGGCGACCGAGTTTTCATAAAAGCCAAATCTGTCAACATCAAAGGTTGTCATGCTTGGAAAGGTTGATAGGATACGACAGCCATCTTTTTGATACGCTGACGATGACAGTATAAGGTAGCACGACACGCTTTAGGTAGACAATTTGACATTTTAACGCCCGCTGTCTTTATTAGAATTGAGCGTAGCCCGTGCGCAGTGGAAAACATTGAATTTTCAGTGCATTGTGGGGTTTATTTGTGGCGTTGAGGTACGGTGTTCGTATAACGCTCCAAGATTGCTCGTTTTTGTCCCCGTATAAAGTGATCAGGGTGTTCTTCACTGATCCGGGGAAAAGACTTCCTCAAAAATCTAAGCAGAATAGACCAGATCATTATATTTCGCCTACGTACCGGACACAGAGATAGTTATTGGTTACTAAACTGACGTCATTGCACTCCGGGCAGACCCATAAGTGCTCAGTCTCCCCACCAGATATCGAAGAGTATGCATACTTATGGTTCCCGTGGCTCGCTGATTAAACACACTCCTCTCTCTGCCACTCATAGACTAGGAATAAGTCAAACAGCTCTCTGCCAGTGTCAGCAGGCGGAACAGATACAGGAGCACGTCCTGACAGACTGTCCTCTCCTGGATGAGCTGAGAATCAACACTTAGCCACATCCAGTCTACCTAAAACAAAGCTTTGCGGAAACCTGACAGATCTCAAGCTGACTTCCCAGGTTGTGGTCCACAGTAAACTAAGCACACGATCAGATATCCCTTTTTTTTTTAATGAGAACAGAGGTTTTTTTTGGTAAGAACCCAGAGAAAGCAACAGAAGCATCTCAATAATATGAGATGCATCTCGGAAATATGATCATTAATATGAGATGTATCTCGGAAATATGATCAATAATATGAGATGCATCTCGGAAATATGATCAACAAATAAACAATGTACAAGTATTAATTAAGAGCTTCCGAAAAAAAGACAAACAGGATTCTAATCACTTACCCTTATTTCTTACGATACCCATTAAGAAACAGAAGAATGTAGGTAAGTACGTTCATAGTCCTGTTTGAGACGGACGATAAAAACACAGGTCTTCACGTGTTTGTTTTTTTCCGATCCAGAAGCACTTGAGCTGAAAGTTCTTCGGCTCGGTGTCATGGACATCGTAACCCTTCGGCTCGGTGCCACGAACACCGTAAATCTGGGGAACCTGTGGCCTTTCTGCCAGTCCGCGGAGTTGAACCCGCACTTACAGAGGACTTAGTCACCTGTAGTCAACGCGCTACGAACACGCTGGACACGCGGGCATTCCGTGTTTAAGTTTAGCAAGTCAAAGAACCAATATCAGTTGACAATCGATAAGAGTAAAGTGGAAAGTTACTACCCATTCTAAAATTATCAATAACCGCTAACATAACATTCATACACATTTTATTTTCTTCAGAATTATATTAGGAAACCTTGCTGGTGTAGCTGAGCTCGTACTTTGCGACGGATATCTTCCCATTTTAAGACAGAGATTGGAGAACATATATTTCCATGTTTCATGAGGAGGCTATATGTCCTTTTTCCCCCACAGATAAAAGTATTAATGACAGAGCATTTACGTAGTAGATCCGTCGACGAGCTAAAATTTCCTCTTTTCTTCATGTCATGGTACTCTGTTTAGCTGAATAACTTCAGAACCGGCTCCAGCAAGTATTGAACTTAAGCGAGGATTCAGTTTTGAAAAAAACAACAGTAAATGACCTTTTTATTCCACGTGATAGGTAATACGATGTTAGGTCCTTATTTTTTATTGACCTTTGGCAGATGATGGGTGATGGGTCATCATCACGACTGACCGTCTTTACTTCCCAGTGCTTTTCCTTGTATCCAATTGAGACTAGGTCGACCTGAGAACCGATACGATCAGGCAAAACCCCATACCCACTGTGGAATTTGACCCATACCACTAGACTAAGAAGTGAGTACACTAGCAACTACGCTACTGCAGCTCTCATCGTTCAGCTTTACTGTCATTTAACCTTTTATTCAGTAATTTGTGTGACATCTGAATGCAGTAATTCTGTATTTTATAATGAGCTAGTCAGTCAGTAATTTGTGTGACATCTGAATGCAGTAATTCTGTATTTTATACTGAGCTAGTCAGTCAGTAATTTGTGTGACATCTGAACGCAGTAATTCTGTATTTTATACTGAATTAGTCAGTACACTGGATCTGCATCATGTTTTAAAATACCGCTAGCCTTTTACAGGACACAGAAGGGCGAATGAGTGGAGTACTTCGCGATCACTCTTGACCAGTACGATTTCCACTAAATCTCATAATGTGTGAATCTAAAATTCTGTATTTTAACGAGCATGGTAGTATTTTGTGACATCTGAAGCGTCATTTGGATTTATCTGGCTTACCCTATCGAATGTGTGAATTTCAGCCAGCGTTTTACTGGAATTGCTCCGTCAGCCTTGGGCTGATCCTCACCAGAACCTGCGAGAACGGAGTCGTGTGGTGACATCTGAACGCAGTAATTTGTATTTTATACTGAATTAGTCAGTCGTAATTTGTGTGACATCTGAACGCAGTAATTCTGTATTTTATACTGAATTAGTCAGTCAGTAATTTGTGTGACATCTGAACGCAGTAATTCTGTATTTTATACTGAATTAGTCAGTCAGTAATTTGTGTGACATCTGAACGCAGTAATTCTGTATTTTATACTGAATTAGTCAGTACACTGGATCTGCATCATGTTTTAAAATACTGCTAGCCTTTATACGGGCACAGAAGGGCGAATGGTGAGTTATTCGCGATCACCCTAGACCGATGTAAGATTTCCATAAATCTTATTCATGTGAAATCTCATTCATGTAAATCTCATTCATGTGGAAATCTCATTCATGTGAAATCTCATTCATGTGAAATCTCATTCATGTGAAATCTCATTCATGTGGAAATCTTATTCATGTGGAAATCTCATTCATGTGGAAATCTCATTCATGTGGAAATCTCATTCATGTGGAAATCTCATTCATGTGAAATCTCATTCATGTGGAAATCTCATTCATGTGGAAATCTTATTCATGTGGAAATCTCATTCATGTGGAAATCTGATTCATGTGGAAATCTGATTCATGTGGAAATCTTATTCATGGGAAATTCATTCATGTGGAAATCTCATTCATGTGAAATCTGATTCATGCAGCCTTAGCATGATGGATTCGTCACATCTTCAGCGTCATTTGCAGCTCTGGTGCTTATCCTTCGGCGATGTGTCCGATTTCAGCCAGCGTTTACTGGGTTCGCTCTCCGTCAGCCTTGGGCTGTCCCGAGCCGACCTGCAAGGCAGCAGGTGGGGCTACATGGATTCTCAAGTTGAAAGAGAGAAACGGTATTAGTCGCTTGTATTTTCATTAAGGGTGTCTAAAATGTGGGTTTAACGCCAAAGGATTGACTTCATTGCACCGAGATTTACCCCATATTGCTTGATCCTTCTACATAGAAATTGTGCACCACCTGCCTAAAGTATTGCACAAAACATCAACTCCGTAGCGCCGGAAACCATACTAGCGATCCCTAGTAAAAAATACATTCGTGAACATAATGGCTCAAATCCGAATTCGAACCTACAGGCTTCTAAATTCAAGGCAACGACTTTAATCACCTAGCCACAGAGATCCCTCGTACTTTCATAGCAAAAAGTATTCTTAAACAGAACCACTCAAGTCGGCATTCGAACCCATCTCCTTCAGAACGCAAGGCGATAGCTTAACCACTTAGCACCAGAGACTGCAAGTATTTTCATAACAAGGGACCACCTAACAGGGTTAACATAACAGTGGCCAGATTCAATGTTGTTGTCACAGAACAAATATACAGCTACGACGATATTTCAAAATAAAGAGACAAACAAAGAAGATACTATAGAAGAGAGGTCGCTACGTAGGAACAGGTGAAAGAGATTATAATAGAGCAATGATAACAGGTAGGTTAGTAAAGACGGGAAAACTGACAATGTTTGTGAAATCTGTTGTGAAGATTTCTGTAGAAAAAAGGAAACTTGTAGAAGACTCTAAGTCGAGATGAATGAAACAGTTTGACATCATTTTTTTAATCTGAAAGATTAATACAGATCAGAAGAGAAATTTGAAAATAAGGGATTAAGCTGACAGGAGATATAATCATAAATTTTGAATAGAGGAGAATATTAAATCAGAAAGAAGATTTTAGTGAAGTATAAAATGTTTAGATTTGATGTACTTTAGTTTAATAAATAAAAAAAAAGGGTTTCCCAGCTCTTAATAGGAAAAAAGTGAAAATTCATAATTTCATGGGTTAAGGAAAAAAAGAAAAATGCAGAAGATAGAGAGACAGAGGGAAAGATTTGTTAGAAGACGGAACAACTAGAGCCTAATAGGTTAGAAAAGCAAAAAAAAGTTACGATAAAATGTATATGATACATAAAGGGATTTGAAGCTCTTTCTTTAAAAGTAAAATAAAGCCAGCATGTCATGTCGGGTTAGGCTAGCCATCCGATAAAATACTTCAGATATGAAAAATTCAACATATAAAACCAAACAATAATATCCAACTAACAATAAACTCACATGAATTAGTTGAGGGCATATGCCCAAACAGGTGTTAAAAAGGCACGATAAAGGCAATGAGAAATAGAGAGAAAGAGGGCGTAGACACTTCATCCTGTCGTGACTAGTTTTCTAATCTCGTTTGATGTCAGTGTGGAGATTTGGCACGATAGATAATATGGTAGAAGATTGTGTTTGCAAATGTCTTTAGGTTACTATAGAGTTCTATTTGAGAAGGACGAGTAATATCGAATTCAGTTCCATAAAAATAGATTGAAAATATCTACTTTTCTTTTTGTTGTCTGCTACCGGATTGTTCTCAGTGTCGTGGTTTTCTGTTTTGTCTCACACTGCTACCGGATTGTTGCTCTGTGTCGTGTTTTTCTGTTTTTGTCATCACACTGCTACCGGATTGTTACTCAGTGTCGTGGTTTTCTGTTTTTGTCGTCACACTGCTACCGGATTGTTGCCCAGTGTCGTAGTTTTCTGTTTTTGTCATCCCCTGCTACCGATTGTTACTCAGTGTCGTGGTTTTCTGTTTTTGTCGTCACACTGCTACCGGATTGTTGCCCAGTGTCGTGTTTTTCTGTTTTTGTCATCCACTGCTCCGGTTGTTGCACAGTGTCGTGTTTTTCTGTTTTTGTCATCACACTGCTACCGGATTGTTGCACAGTGTCGTGTTTTTCTGTTTTTGTCATCACACTGCTACCGGGTTGTTGCCCAGTGTCGTGGTTTTCTGTTTTGTCGTCACACTGCTACGGATTGTTGCACAGTGTCGTGGTTTTCTTCTTTTGTCGTCACACTGCTACCGGATTGTTGCCCAGTGTCGTGGTTTTCTTCTTTTGTCGTCACACTGCTACCGGATTGTTGCCCAGTGTCGTGGTTTTCTTCTTTTGTCGTCACACTGCTACCGATTGTTACTCAGTGTCGTGGTTTTCGTTTTTTGCATCACACTGCTACCGGATTGTTACTCAGTGTCGTGTTTTCTTGTTTTTCGTCACACTGCTACCGGATTGTTGCTCTGTGTCGTGTTTTTCTGTTTTTGTCATCACACTGCTACCGGATTGTTGCACAGTGTCGTGTTTTTCGGTTTTTGTCATCACACTGCTACCGGATTGTTGCACAGTGTCGTGTTTTTCTGTTTTTGTCATCACACTGCTACCGGATTGTTGCTCTGTGTCGTGGTTTTCTGTTTTTGTCGTCACACTGCTACCGGATTGTTGCACAGTGTCGTGTTTTTCTGTTTTTGTCATCACACTGCTACCGGATTGTTGCACAGTGTCGTGGTTTTCTGTTTTTGTCATCACACTGCTACCGGATTGTTGCTCTGTGTCGTGGTTTTCTGTTTTTGTCATCACACTGCTACCGGATTGTTGCTCAGTGTCGTGTTTTTCTGTTTTTGTCATCACACTGCTACCGGATTGTTGCCCAGTGTCGTGTTTTTCTGTTTTTGTCATCACACTGCTACCGGATTGTTACTCAGTGTCGTGGTTTTCTGTTTTTGTCATCACACTGCTAACGGGTTGTTGCCCAGTGTCGTGGTTTTCTGTTTTTGTCATCACACTGCTAACGGGTTGTTGCCCAGTGTCGTGTTTTCTGTTTGTCATCACACTGCTAACGGTTGTTGCCCTGTGTCGTGGTTTTCTGTTTTGTCATCACACTGCTAACGGGTTGTTGCCCTGTGTCGTGGTTTTCTGTTTTTGTCGTCACACTGCTACCGGATTGTTGCTCTGTGTCGTGTTTTTCTGTTTTTGTCATCACACTGCTACCGGATTGTTGCACAGTGTCGTGTTTTTCGTTTTTGTCATACACTGCTACGAGTTGTTGCACTGTGTCGTGTTTTTCTGTTTTTGTCATCACACTGCTACCGGGTTGTTGCCCAGTGTCGTGGTTTTCTGTTAGTGTCATCACACTGCTACCGGGTTGTTGCCCTGTGTCGTGGTTTTCTGTTTTTGTCATCACACTGCTACCGGATTGTTACTCAGTGTCGTGGTTTTCTGTTTTGTCATCACACTGCTAACGGGTTGTGGCCCAGTGTCGTGGTTTTCTGTTTTGTCATCACACTGCTACCGGTGTGCCCTGTGTCGTGGTTTTCTGTTTTGTCATCCACTGCTAACGGGTTGTTGCCCTGGTCGTGGTTTTCTGTTTTGTCATCACACTGTAACGGGTTGTTGCCCAGTGTCGTGGTTTTCTGTTTTGTCATCACACTGCTACCGGGTTGTTGCCCTGTGTCGTGGTTTTCTGTTTTGTCATCACACTGCTACCGGGTTGTTGCCCTGTGTCGTGGTTTTCTGTTTGTCATCACACTGCTACCGGGTTGTTGCCCTGTTCGTGGTTTTCTGTTTTGTATCACACTGCTACGGATTGTTGCACAGTGTCGTGGTTTTCTGTTTTGTCATCACACTGCTAACGGGTTGTTGCCCAGTGTCGTGGTTTTCTGTTTTTGTCATCACACTGCTACCGGTTTGTTGCCTGTGTCGTGGTTTTCTTTTTGTCTTACATGTTCTGGTCCCATGGGTGATTGTTATTTTTGTTCTTTGACAGGATTCTGCTATGTCATCTAGCCATCGTTTTCGTGATCTTTCTCTTGCCTTCTTTCCCGATGTTCTGTTGTAGAAGACTTGTATACTGTGGAGTTTGGATGCCTCTTATTAAGTGGCCAAACCACTTCATTCTTTGTTTATCGTGTAGTTCTACAAGGTTCTGTGCCAACGTTCTTTCTTATGCTGATGTTGGCGACTCTGTCTTTTCTAGTGATAGCAAACACCAAAGATAGAGATTTGTGGAGATCCATGATCGCCTACGCCAGCCGACACGGCATCTGATGATGACGGCAGTGATGATATTGGTTTATGTCCATACTTCTGCCCGCTTGAGTCGAGGCATTGTTTGCAAGAAACCCAACACGCTCGTTACCCTGCATTCCAGCCTTGATAAAGATGGTGATAAGTTGGCGATAAATGTAGTAATAACAATGCTGATATAGTGATAAAATAATAATGATAAATATATTGGTTCTGTAACCTCTGGTCTAGTCAATATCATTTATTGATGACCTGCTTTGATACCATGTGGAATATTAGAAAATACGATGTTTGTTTCATTTTACCTTCCTTTAAGTTGTTGAAAGAGGTCAAGCACACTGAAACTTCGTCATTAATATAAGAAAAATGCAATCATCGTTTTACGGGTTGTGATGAGAAAGGAGGTTTAGAACACATTGGGACAGCCGGTAAAATCAGTGGAGAGGAGACAAGAAGACAGATAGAGACAATTCTGAGAGTCTAGCTTCATGGCAGGGATGAGGTTGACTTTCGCTGACAGTCAGTACCAAGGACAGATGTTTGTGGAGATACATCATCGCCTAGGCCAGCCGGTATGGCACATGGTGATAATGACGATGTCAGCATCGTATTTATTTATGACCAACGATACACAAATTATTTCTGTGATCCATCTTTTGCCTTGAATACACTGTATCTGATTAGCATTGACTTCTGAGATGTACTGTCTGTTGGTAAACATCTTATGTGATCTTATCTTATCTTATCTTAATCACATTTGCCGTGAAGCACCGTGGGAAGAGTTAGTTTTCTATCTTGTGCCAGACGTGTTGCGCTTGACGTTGTCAGTCCATGCTTTCGCAGTGACCCTGAGATGTTATCTATCCATCGTGTTCTTGGCCTGCCTCGTGCTCTGCGCCCTGAGCGTCGATTATTGTAGGCACGTGATGGTAGTAAATGTGGTTCCATTTTCATTAAATGGCCGAACCACTTGATTCGTGTGATCGAACATGTGATCCAACCATTTAATTTGTTTTTTCTTGATGGTTCAGTACTGATGTTGTACCCACTTTGTTCTGTCTTCATTCCTAAACTAGTCTCTTCTTGATGAAGTTCAGTACTGATGTTGTACCCACTTTGTTCTGTCTTCATTCCTAAACTAGTCTCTTCTTGATGAAGTTTAGTACTGATGTTGTACCACTTTGTTCTATCTTCATTCCTAAACTAGTCTCTTCTTGATGAAGTTCAGTACTGATGTTGTACCCACTTTGTTCTGTCTTCATTCCTAAACTAGTCTCTTCTTGATGAAGTTTAGTACTGATGTTGTACCCACTTTGTTCTGTCTTCATTCCTAAACTGGTCTCTTCTTGATGACGTTTAGTACTGATGTTGTACCCACTTTGTTCTAATGTCTTCATTCCTAAACTAGTCTCTTCTTGATGAAGTTCAGTACTGATGTTGTACCCACTTTGTTCTAATGTCTTCATCTCTAAGCTAGTCTCTTCTTGATGAAGTTTAGTACTAATGTTGTACCCACTTTGTTCTAATGTCTTCATCTCTAAGCTAGTCTCTTCTTGATACGTCCAGCATTCTGGGTAGACATTTCATCTCTATCGCGACTAGTTTTCTTCTATCGTTTGATGTCAACGTCAAGATTTGGCACTGATAACATAATGTCGGGAGAAAGATTGTGTTGTACAATGTGAATAGGAAGTTCTAAGAACCTCAAGTGAAACACTGAAGTCAATGAATATGCTAAATAAATAGACAGCAAAAAGATATTTAGTGCAAACGTGTGCTGTACAATGCTCTTTTAGTGTTCATGATGACATGTTTGCGTTTTTAAATTAATGAATTTTGTCCTATGATCTGTTATGTTGTTGGATGGGATGAATGAAATGAATAAAGGACAACTAAACGTGAAAAAATGTGTACGGGAAATTGTTATTAAGATAACGTCTGCAGATAAGAAGACATGACTCCGACGAAATGTCAAGAAGGCAATACTTATGGTTATCTTTAATAGAAATACGAGAAAATTACTGCGACGCTATTAAACCCGTTCTATACATTGACTTAATAGGAACTGATAACACAAGACGCAGTTAGGGGTTAAGGAGTACATTTTAAATATATAGAATAGAAGTCGTGAAACAAAGACAACATTCCAAAGAAGCCTCTTCTTTGAACGCTCCGTATGGAACAATTGTTAACCACTCTGTGTGATTTATATGTGATCTGAGCATAAGAGCGAGTGTACGTTGTTCCAGTTATGCGCCAACAAGTAGAAAAGCACATCCGATTTCTGCGATGCTTTTTATTTACTAGGGTAGCTTCCTAGGTCCTACATCAGTTGCCTCTTACGACATGACTTTTAGTTTGCAGTGGTACTATTCTTTGCTTCTCTTACGGGCCCTGGCACCACACGGGCGATTCCAGAGAATGATAAATTACAATGATCTTATTGCTTTCATATTTTATATAGCAGTGGCCAGTTTTTTTGTGGTAGGAACGGTCGAATCGGTCACGGAATAAAGCTAATCACACAAACAATTGATCGACAAAAAAGGACATCACTGGAGGCTGTAGAGATGTGATTCCACCCAAGAACATTAGGAATCTAAGGGGTAGCTAAAATTACCAAGGATAGTTGTCCTGAGGGGAAACTAATCACAAAGGAAGCTTAATCATACAGATCAGAAATAGAATCATTGTAATGTGTACATCCAACAAAGAGAATGAGAGATGGAACGCGAAATGATTTAACAAAACGAACACAAAGAGAGAATAATGACAAAGAAGGGATGATATATCATAATATCATGGTGGTAACAAAGAATTATAATTTTACAAAGTACAGAAACAATAGCAGTACATAACGACGTTTCGACCAGAAGGTCTTTATCAAGCAAAGGATACATCAGAAGTTAAGAAATTCACTTCTTCTTAGACGGCAGAAATAACATATACAATTAGACAATAAATCCATAACAGCCCTAAAATGAAAATTTGTAACGAAAAACGAAATACAGTCAAATAGACACGAGTTTCTTTATTCTCCCACTACATTCGACCGGGAAGGGAAAGTCTTTCTGCATGATGTTAATCGCACTACATATCGGAAGAGAAGGCTGAAAGCTGCTGCCAAGTAAAATTCATTAGACATTTTCAACAAAAAAATACAATTCCTTCCAAATATTTTAAATTTAAGGGGAGAGTGCAGTAAAAATATGTAGCAATAGCGAAACATGTAAAAATAAAGTACTGCAATAGCGAAACATGTAAAAATAAAGTACTGCAATAGCGAAACATGTAAAAATAAAGTACTGCAATAGCGAAACATGTAAAAATAAAGTACTGCAATAGCGAAACATGTAAAAATAAAGTACTGAAGTTTTACAATGCACATGCTTGTAAAGAGTCTCTATGGCGAAATATGAAAAAATAAAGTACTGACGCATTACAAAGCACAAAAACAATACACATGTACAATATTTTCACTATGTTAAAAATTACATCGAGGATCCTTGCCGGTGCTATGGAGATCGTGAACTGTTGATGAGATCTTCCTGTGTCAGAGAAATCGGAGCAAATAGGCATATTCACCGAAGTGCTTCTTCTTTTTCGAACGCTACATATCGACCACTTGTTAACCACTCTTTGTGATTTGTATGTGATCTGAGCCTAAGAGCGATTGTACGTTGTGCTAGTTATGCGTCTACAAGTAGGTCAGCACATCCGATCTATGCGATGCTTTTTATCTTTTTATTTACTAGAGTAGTTTCTCTAGGTCCTACACCATTCACCTCTTACGACATTCCCTGTAGGTTGCAGTGGTACTATTCTTTGCTTCCTTAAGGACCGGCACACAAGTTCGACCAAAGTGCAATATGATGGTCTTATCAATCAATAAATCAATCAATCAATCAATCACATATCGTGTGATCAAAGAAAAATTTGTTCCTAACACTCTACTCCCCTTATATACTCTCTCTATCTCTCTCTCGCGATCATCGCTTAGACTGATGTACCAGATTTCCTCATAAATCATGCTGTTGTTTTTAGGGACTCCATCCCTCCGTACAGCTTCTCATTTAGCTCGGTATTTTCCGGCCAGGTTTCGTTTCCCAGGCCTGCTAGCAGTGATTCCCTTTATATACAACAACATTACGTACTGCTTCAGCATGTATCAGAAATAGATTTGTGAGTGCGTATATGTACTGTCACTCAAAGGAAAACGCCCTTTTCTAAGGAACACCGTTATCTCCCAGCATCTATCATTATCAAAGTATAATGAGTATAAAGCAAGAGGAAGACCACGTAAAAGATGAAGCGATGGTATCAAGAACAGCCTTACAAAAATGAATATCAGCTTACAAAGTGCCTTAAAACAAGCACACACAAGATGACTACGTCTCCCCACCCCCACCCCTCAACACTTCTATAAAGAAGTAAATGGTAGAAGAGAAGAAGAAGAAGAGATATATCCTTCTCGTAGCGTTGTTCTACATAACTGTATCCTTTCAACTGTTTCTGATTCATCACATCTCTCTCTCTTTCTATCTTCTCTCTCTCTCTCTATCGCTTTCTTCTCTTTATCTCTGTCATTCTTTATTGACTTCAAAGGTAAAGGGTGTCTTAGAAGAGATGCAGGTGTGACAATAAGAGACAAAATTATAAATAAAGAATATAGGAAATTGGATGTGAAAACAGTCATTCAATCCAAAAAGAACAAAAGATTAAATGGTTTGGATACTTGACAAGATTGCTCTGGTATCGTCTAACACAGAGAGCTACACAGAAAAATGTATAACGTGTACAGAGCAAGAGAAACACTACGCAAAAGTGGAGCGATGGCATCAAGAACAGCCTTAAGAAATAAATAGAAGCTTATAAAGTGCATTGGAACAAGCACACAATAGATCACTACATCCTTCCGTCCCGCCGCCCCCCCAAACGCTCCTTTAAAGAAGTAAATGGTGGAAGAGAAGAAGAAAGGTAAAGTTATTTCTTCAAATTGATGACAAAGATATGAATGTGTACTCACTCTAACATCCATCTCTAAAACGTGACCCACAAAATAGAGAACTGTACTGTTTCTGTAACTGTGATTATATCAGCAGGGGGGCACGCTTTGCAGGGCTTAATCCTCCCACAACTTTCAGCCGACTAGAACACTATAGACAGAATCAGTCTCTACCGAGCTCTGCCTGGTCCAGGTATTAAGTATGCCCGAATTGGGAAGCGCGGAGTGCGTGAAATGACAGTGAACGATTGACTGACTAGCAGTTATCCGCAGACTTCAACTTGATGGCCTCAATCTTCACCACCATACTCTCCCTTACCTCCCAGCTCCCAGTCCAAACTGTGACCTGTCATTGTTAGCACTATAGACTTGATCGATGAAGATAAGATAGTCAGAAAAATAAAAGAGAGGGTGCTTTGGTATGTCTTAAATAAAATGTTATGTCTAACAGGACAACATAGAGAGAGAAGGAGGGGGAGAGAAGTAATTCTGGACCGCCTGGTTTCAAAGTACTCAAGAGTTTCAATATCTGAACAAAATATCTTCATCATCTTTAAAAATTACACCCGGGACCCTCGCCGGTGCTAAGAAGTTCGTGCATTGCAGATGAGGTCTTCATGTGTAAGAAAGAGATCGGAGCACACATGGTTGCTCACCGAAGTACAATGATGATGGTCCTATCAATCAATCAATCAATAAAATATCTGAACAGATAGTCACAACTACAGACCCCGTTTGTGGAGATCCATGATCGTCTATACCAGCCGACATATCAAATGATGATGATGAAGTCTAATATTTAGAATAAAAACATAAATATTGAAACATAGAAGATAAAATAGATGTGTGGTAGAATATATAGGAGATGTGAGTTAGAAGATATAATAATGTGGTAGAAGTTAATCAGAGTGTGTAGAAGATGTAATAGATGTGGTAGAAGATATAATAGAGTGTGGTAGAAGATATAATAGATGTGGTAGAAGATATAATAGATGTGTGGTGAAGATATAACAGTGTGTGGTAGAATATATAATAGATGTGTGGTAGAATAAAGGAGATGTGGTAGAAGATATAATAGATGTGTAGTAGAAGATATAATAGATGTAGGTAGAGATACAGGAGATGTGTGGTAGAGATATAATATATGGGTAGAAGATACATGAGATGTGTGGTAGAAGATATAATAGAATGAGGAGAAGATAAAAGAGGTGTGGTAGAAGATAAAAGAGATGTGGTAGAAGATATAATAGATGTGTAGTGAAGTTAAGGAGAATGTGTAGAAGATATAATAGATGTGTGGTAGAAGATATAATAGATGTGTGGTAGAAGATATAATAGATGTGTGGTAGAAGATATAATGATGTGGTAGAAGATGTAATAGATGTGTGGTAGAAGTATAATAGATGTGTGGTAGAAGATATAATAGATGTGTGGTAGAAGATATAATAGATGTGTGGTAGAAGATATAATAGATGTGTGGTAGAAGATATAATAGATGTGTGGTAGAAGATATAATAGATGTGTGGTAGAATATAAAGGAGATGTGTGGTAGAAGATATAATAGATATGAGGTAGAAGATAAAAGAGGTGTGTGGTAGAAGATAAAGGAGATGTGTGGTAGAAGATATAATAGATGTGTGGTAGAAAATGTAATAGATGTGTGGTAGAAGATATAATAGATTTTGGTAGAAGATATAATAGATGTGGGTAGAAGAATAATAGATGTGTGGTAGAAGATATAGGAGATGTGTGTAGTAGATAAGAACACTAATAAATGATGGTAAAAGAAAAATAACAATGAACTTAAGGTAAGAGTTACGTTCTCTAACAAAGAATTGCATAAACAGTTTCAACGAAAGAGAATACCAGCACCATCATTCAAAAGAGAAGCTGGAGATAGATCGGACATGTAATACGCATGGAGACTAAATCTTTCATGAAACATGTACTGAGATAGACACCAGAGGTTAAACAAAAATGTAAAAGATCCAAAACGGCCTGGTAGAGAACAGTTGAATAGGAGCTAAAAGAAAAGATTCATAGCTGGAACATAAAACAGATATTGATCAAGAGTAGAGTACAATGATATGCATTTGTTGCTGTCCTAAGCGCCATGGGCGTCACATTATAGGGGGCAGATGGATAGAGGGGGAGGGAGGAGTTAGGTTAAAGTTAACAAACCCACATCTTGAAAGATGGCTTTGTTACAAAAAGTGCAAGGAAAACATGTAAAGTGTTTAGAGAAGAAAACACATAGATCTATTCAGAAAAAACTCAAAATCAAAGAAAACTGGCTCATGCTACAAATAAGAAAGAGAAAATTGAAATATTTTGGACATATTCTTCTTCTTCTTCTGCGTTCTCACTTGATTGAAATTTCGGATTCTCTAATAATAGCAGCCGTCTGCCTCAGATTATCAGCCACGCCATACAGTTTGTCTTGGACGCTGGTGTAAGTGGGCCACCTCTTTCTTCTCAGGTCTGCATACTAAGGGCAGTTCTATAGGATATGTTCTGTTGTCATACTCGCCAAGCCACAGGGGCGCAGGTCGTTGGTGCCATTTTGGACGTATAAAAAGACATGAATGACTGGAAAAGACCATCATTGAAGGAAGCATACCGGCAAAAAGAAGAAGAGGAAGACCACGGAGAAAATCGGTTCCAGATGTAACTGGTGGTTTGAACATGACGGCTGCAGAGGCAGGACATCCTCTGTTCAGGACAAGCCATGATGATGATGATGTTTAGAATAAACTCCATAACTTTATTCCATTATAAACACTGAATTGAAAAGCTAATATGCATGTTAGTGATAAGTTGCAACCCTATATTCCACTGGGAACGAACAGAAATAGGGAAACTGTATTATAGCAGTGTGTTTAAACGGTAGAATGCACATAATTTCTCCATTCTCTTGTCCAAAATTTCCATCCTCCTTGACCTGAAAACGAGTACGACGCGTTACAAATACCTCGACAGGTTTCTCAATCTATTCCAGAAAGACCGTCTGACGTTTCAGACTTTTGATAATGAGTGCTTTCTGGCTCGATATTTCCTTTACACTTGACTTAAACTGTCGCACGTGCTTCAAAAGGGCAAACGGTAAGTGAAACACTGGAAAGATCTGGCAAGTCTGCAGACCTGCCTGGTGGGAATTATCTCAACCAAACTTTGGAAAAAAAACTTGCGACCGTTTTTAGCAAGGTTGCGGTTGATTTTTTTTTTTCTTTCTTAAAATATGTTTGAAAATGTCGAAAAGAAATAAGGGACAAAACAGAGAAATTGAAAATAGAAGGTCAAGAAGAGATATCAATACAAAACTGTTTCTTTCCCCTGAAAATGCAAAATAGCCACTTAAAATATAGTTAAAGTAAAGCGTTGCCAGTATTTTTAGCGTCTCTAGTGAGAAAATCTTTATTAGAATCTACATATTGAAAGTCAATTATTTTTATTTTTTATCTGTAAAAGTAATTTAGCATCGAGATGAAAATGTTACGTCTTGGAACAATACAAATTTTGCTCAAACATATCCTGTTTTAGAACTATATGGTCGGATGGGGAAGGGGCTCTGTAGCTAAGGGGTTAAACCGTTTGACTTACGTTCCGAAGTTTGTGCGTTCGAAACCGTGCCGTTCTGCTCACGAAAACATTTTTTTCCCAGAGACTCCTAGGATTGTTGCCGGAGCTACGGAATGCAATGTTTTGTGCAACACTCGGCAGATGGCGTGTGATTTCTGCGGAGAGGAACTGAGCTATATACGGTAAGCCCTAGTTCATTGAAGTTAATCCTTCGACTTTGGACCCTTATAATATAACGGCACGAGAAGAATACAATAAGTGTCCACATTTTCCTTTAAATAGGATCGTCACATTCTAAGTAAAAAAGTAAAGTGAAGGAACCCTTTCATACCTCGTGGTATATAGGTCAATACAGTGTTAGGCCTGTATTTTCATTGACCGTCGGCACACGATGGGTGATGTGGTCAGCATCACGCCGGCCGCCTTTACTTTCCCAGAGCATGTCTGGTACCCAGTTGAGGCTGGGTCGACCTGAGAGCCGTCGCGGTCGGGAAAATTCCACGCACATTGCGGAGCTGAACCCAGACCACCAGCCTTGCGAAGCGAGTTCACTAACAACTACGCTAAGCTGCTCTCACATTCTAGTCACTGCATCTTTAACCCTTTCGATGCTACATACTTTCTGAAGACGGACCTAAAGATTGCTACTCTTTGTTTCTAGGTCACAAACGTGAATGTACGCCTATAGCAGTGACAGTAGATATGTATAACGTGTTAACACGTCTTTAGTCCACAGAGAAGAGATAATAGCAGACGTGTTAACGCGTCTTTAGAAGTGAATGGGGAAAACGTCTATACACGTCATGAGCAGATAAAGTAAGGTAAATTTCCGTCACCAGAAAGGATGATAAAAGTTAGGATAATGATGGTGATAAAGTTTGCGATAAAGATAGTAGTAATAACAATGGTGATATAGTGATAAAGATAATCATAAACGTATTGGTTCTCCAACCTTTAGTCTTCTTCTTCTTCTTCTAACGCTCCATATCGACCACTTGTTAACCACTCTTTGGGATTTGTATGTGATCCAAGTCTAAGAGCGATTGTACGTTGTTCCAGTTATGCGATACACGTATACCAGCACATCCGATTTCTGCGGCGCTTTTTATTTACTAGGGTAGCTTCCTTAGGCACCTAGCCAAGTCACCTCTTATACATGAATTTAGGTCGCAGTGTTACTATTCTTTGCTCCCTTGCAGCCCAGCACTCACGGTTACCTCTGGTATAGCAAGTATCATTATGACTTCTTCCCAATCACAGAGAGTGTAAGTATAATGTCCAACATAATACATCTCTCTGTCTATTGTCTATTCCCAGGTGGAAGATGTAGTTGGCTGTCCACTCTTGCCGTTAAGCGTAGGGATGGGAGCTTTAATTTGCGTTCTAGTGCTAGATGAGTCGCCCTTGTTGTGTTGTATCCGTGTTTGTGTAGTGTGGTCTTGATATTGTCTATCCATCTTTTTCTTGGTCTTCCTTAGCTCTAGTACCCGATCTCTTTTTATTGTATGCTGTTATTGGTGGTTGGTTGTATTTCATTCTCATTAAATGTCCAAACCGCTGCATTTGTTGTCTTTCGATGTATTCGGTGCATGAAGTTATGCCCACTCTGTTTCTGATGTCCTCATTTCGTAGTCTGTCTTTCCTGGTGACTCCCACTGCCTTCCTCAAGCATTTCTTTTCACACATGGTAAACTTTCTGTGATGTGTTGCTGTAAGAGACCAAATTTGGCACTGGTAACAAAGTGTTGGTAGGAAAATACTTTTATCATCTGTCTTTTCACTTCCATCTTGATCTTTGGTGTTGTAGTAATGGTGCCAGCTGGTAGGTCACTGCATTTGCTAATACATCATCATCATCAAACAGCTTGTCCTGAGCAGTACTTTACCACCCTAATAGTGCTTCGGAATTTCTCTCTCCCTCATAGGTCAGATTCCCCACCTCTACAGCCGTCATGTACAAACCATCATTTCTCTCTCCCTCATAGATCAGACGCCCCACCTCTACAGCCGTCATGTACAAACCATCATTTCTCTCTCCCTCATAGGTCAGATGCCCCACCTCTACAGCCGTCATGTACAAACCATCATTTCTTCTCCTCATAGGTCAGATGCCCCACCTCTACAGCCGTCATGTACAAACCATCATTTCTCTCTCCCTCATAGGTCAGACGCCCCACCTCTACAGCCGTCATGTACAAACCATCATTTATATCCTGAATCCATCTTATCCATGGTCTTCATCTTCTTCTCTTTGTCGAAATGCCTCCTTCTACAGGGTGTTCAAGATAAAAGCATCCCCATTGACAAATTAAAAGTGTCAGGTAAGCATTGCGTTCTGTCTATTTACCATTTAATCCGGTTCTGACTAGCTCGTGTTTCATCACTTTTGTTCATCGTTCCTTCCCGCATCATAATTACACACCACAAAAAGACTAGCTCACTTGACCTATATATACTACGCCATAATTCAACCATTTCATTTTCATAAACATATGCCAGATTGGTTCACTTGAGCGTGCTACTTTTATCTTAAATACCCGATAATGGTCTTCTCAACCAATCGTGTCTCTTATGTCCACAAAACTTCAATTTGTCTTTTTATTTAAGCATCATTCAGTTTCTTGATTTTGTATTTTCTCAGGATAGATCTATTTATTCTCTCTCTGTCCATGATATACGAAGGTTTTCAGTAAACTCATTTTCAAAATTACATTATTGTTTTTCGACAGCCTTGTTTATGCTTCACGCACATACGTTACTACTGGGAATATGCATGCTCTTTGTATTCCGATCTTTAACATGACATAACTTTGTACAAATTATTACTTTGATTTTACAAACCAAGAACTGCTTCCCTAACGTCTACAAGATGATTATTAGAAACACCATCCAAAAGAGACAATGATGAATCGGACACGTGATACGCATGGAGGCAGCTCTTCACAAAACTGCACTGAGATTTACATCAGTGTAAACAAAACGTGGAAGACCCAAAACGACATAGAAAAGAACAGTAGAAACAGAATTGAAAGAAATTAATCACAGCTGGTAAACAATGCAGAAGACGGTCAAGAATACAGAATAATAATAAACATTCCTCTCGTACCGTTATACGTTACCTAGGCCTGCAAGTATTTCTCCATACCGCTCTATATACAGAAGAATAGTGTGTATTTATTGCTGCCCTAAGCATCAGGAGCGTCATATAATAGAAAGAAAGAGAGATAAGATTTTTCAAATAGAAAATCTCTAATTATAGTACCATATCTGTTGAGTTACACTGTAACGTATTGTCAGATCTGAATGGTCATGTGATTGTCTGTCAGATCTGGTTCAGCCACTGCTTATATAAAACAGCTATTTCAGACTGTTTTCTGTATGTTGGTATTATAACTCTCTAACATCGATCCAGTAAAAGTGTCAAAATAGCATACGGTGACCTTTCCAACAACCAATGTCTGAAACAAATCAATATAATAGAAATATCATGTATCAATAATGTCAATCTCCAACTAGACAGTAACATGTCCTTGGCGATAAATTAGGAAATAATTGTCAGAAATCTATGTAACTGTATTCTCTTCTTATTCAATGTATGACATAAAAGTGTTCCTTAAGAATTTCATTGCTGACGTTCTGCAGCCTTTTCAACAATTCTTTCCCCACGTCAGGCCACAATATTTCAACCCTTTTTCCCACAGTTCTTCTCCATGTTTCATTTGAGTGTCAGAAATAGAATTATATATGCAGGTTGTTTTATTTATGATGATTGTTCGTCTCTCGTGTGAAAGGTACCAGGTTCATTCCCTCGTGGAGTCATCTGGACATACAGAGATCCTTGATCTCATTGTTGGTAAGATCGAGTTCCTAGTCCTATCGGAGGCGGACGATAAAACGTAGGTCATGTGTTCAAATTTAGCACGTAAAAGAAACCATTGGCAGTTCAAAGTCGAGAATAGCAGGCTGAAATTTCGCTGCCCGGGCAAAATTCATTATAAAAGATTTGAAATAAAATTCCTGCAAATTATCTTCATCTTCAAAATTGCATCGGGAACCCTCGCCTGTGCTACGGTTTTCGTGCACTACAGCTGAGATATTTCTGTGTAAGAAAGAGATCGGATCACTCACCGAAGTGTAATGATGATGATCTTATCAATCAATAAATAAAGGATACATTGGATAAAACACAAACAAAATTCGTATAGATCCTTCTCTCTTTCAAATGAGATAAACAACAAAAGAGAAAGAAGAAGAAGATATAGTGAAGGAAGTATATATTAAAGAAAGTAATAATTATGAAAATATCACAGACAGTTCAAACTCTTATTTCTAAGATTGGGTTAGTGTTTCCTTGTTACACTCAATTCCTTATCAAATTGAATGATAAACAACTGTATTTCTTAGTTTGGTTGAAAGTTTAATCTATTCAACATGGCTACTACACAAATCCTGGGGCGAACTGCACTTGGGTAAACATCAGAGATATATCAGTTGGGAAACCTCACGTGCCTAAAAAGATAGGAAAAGGGCCGCTTGATTCTCAAGCTCTGTCGTCTTGTAATGACTAATTCTTCTAAATGTACATAATAATAGTAGATCAACTTATTCGGATTTGTTACCAAAAGTGATCATTTTTGGTGATTAAGTTATTAAGTCAGTATTTATCTTACCGTGTCCTTTCTGTTCTGTCTTGGATATATATCATATCTATATATTTTAATGTTGCCTCTTGCTATTATAAATCTGTCTTTATAACTCTGCCACACAGAGTACCGTGTAGTTTTCAGTTTAGTGTTGTTTCAATGTGACAATGAGTTTGTCTCAGTATATCAAATTATATCAGTCTTGAAGTACGGGCACTACATTCTGAGTTACCTGTCGACATACACACATGGCGTAATTGTCAATCTTGAGTTTTGTATTGGTTATTGGTTATTGATTAATGAACTGACGTCATTGCACTTCGTGCAGCTCTATGGTACTCAGTCTCCCCAATAGATGTCGAAGGGTATTCATACTAATGGTTCCTGTGGCTCGCTGGCTAAACACACTCAAAAATCTGCCCCTCGGGCATCAAGTTCTACTTGTACAACGGGTAACTCCAAACCTCTTAAATTGCTGGATCGATTCAACATCTTTTTAGTGTCTTCATCCAACAGGCAGTCGTGAAGACATCGAAGAAATTCCCACTTATCAATCTTCAACTCTCCGATAATCAATGCAGTTGATGCAAGTCTGTTGCCTCCCCATTACCGCAGACACCCGCATGTCCAAGACAGTAGATTCAAGTAAGCCTCTGGAGGTTAGAAACTTCTATAGACAACGTCCACTAATATCGGACACTGCTATTTTGAATCTTCCTATGCATTTTCTTCTTTTTCGAAAACTCAATATCAATCACTTATTAACCACTCTGTGTGATTTGTATGTAATCTGAGCATAAGAGCGCTTATACTTTGTGCCAATTATGCGACTACAAGTAGGCCAGCAGATCCGGTTCGGTGATGCTTTTTATTTACCAGGGTAGCTTCCCTAGATCCTACATCAGTCGCCTCTTACGACAAGCCTTGTAGTTCACATTTACTATTCTTTGCTTCTCTTACGGTCCCCAACACCACACGGGCGCTCCGACGTATCGACTTCTGTAGATGTGTGACTGTGAAGTCGATTGTATTATGTTCTGAGGAGAAGAATGGCAATTTGTGTTTTTCCTTGATAATCGGTACATGAGTGATGATATTGTTTGCATTTTCTCACCCAGCCTTCTCTGGTATCCAACTGAGATTGGATTGACCTGAGAACCGTTACATTATTACAAATATCACTCCAACTAAGGAATCTGATTCTGAATCTATGAGCCTACGAAGTAAATGGATCTATTAGACTACGAAGTAAATCTACTATATACATAAAAATTGATGTTTGTCTGTTTGTTTGTGACCTATAGACTCGGAAACTACTGAACAGATTTAGCTGAAATTTACAGGATATGTTTGTTTTGATGTTGGGATGCTACCTGTCATAGAAATAGGTAGCACTTAGACTTTTCGAAAAATCTAAAAATCGAAAACAAGCTAATTTCATCGAGAGTTTCTAAGTTTGTTTACAATTTGCTAAGAACGTTTCCGGAAGTCTACAGTATACACATTAATATATACACAACAAGATTCGATGACGTTTGTTTTAAAACTATGGAGACCTCGATCTCTTTCATAGCATAAAATAATCGTTTCAAGGCAATTTTACAAACAAGTTGAAGTTAAATTACGCAATCCAGGTTTGTTTCTTCAAAGGATTTCTACTCATTTGGAATCATGATAAGAGAAATATCAACTGGGACGCGACATTAGTAGCAATGAAGCAGTATATCAATGGGACGCGGCATTAGTAGCAATGAAGCAGTATATCAACTGGGACGCGACATTAGTAGCAATGAAGCAGTATATCGACTGGTACGTAATTCAATTTTTTGTTGGATGCGTAGCAACGCGCGCAGGGTATAGCTAGTTAATCTATTAGCCTACGAAGTAAATAAATCTATAAGCCTACGAAGTAAATGAATCCACAAGCCTACAAAGTAAATTAATCCACAAGCCTACAAAGTAAATGAATCCACAAGCCTACGAAATAAATGAATCTATAAGCCTACGAAGTAAATGAATCTCTTAGCTTACGAAGTAAATGAATCTCTTAGCTTACGAAGTAAATGAATCTATAAGCCTACGAAGTAAATGAATCTATAAGCCTACGAAGTAAATGAATCTATAAGCCTACGAAGTAAATGCATCTATAAGCCTATGAAGTAAATGAATCAACCACTACGCTGCTGCAGATCTCGCATATACATTCTTTCTGTTTTAAAATGGAAATGCATTTCATTGTCCCTATGCCTCTGTTTATATCTCTGTTTTTTTAGTCGTAGAAATGGCTTGTTACCTGCCTAGAGCATTGTATAAAGCACTAACTCCTTAGTTCAGGCAACAGCACTAGGGATTTCTTGAGAAAATACACATATGAACCGAATGAGGCGATCCGGACACGGACCGCTGACTTTTAGAACACAAGAGAACGATTTGACTACTTCGCCACAAAGAACATTCAGTCATACTATATAGTAAGAAACAGGCGGGCTTGGAAATAATTTACAGTAAAAATGCAAATGCGGAGACGGTATAGTATCTGAAAATATTGCATACAGGATGATTTAAAACGGAGGATGAGCTCATCATGTTTTATGGTGGGCGTTGTCTATCTACATGAGGAAGGGATGATGCTAATTTGCATGCACATGGAAGCCATATCTACGTAGACATCTGGGCCCGTTCATAATGAAATATTTCTGCACGAGTTTAGACAGTAAATGTTCTGTTTTTGATCTCATCAACTCTGCTGGTATAATAATAAACATGCTTGGACAGCAGAAGCGCAAAATAAAGTATGTGATTAATCAGCGTGCAACGGAAACCGTTAACATGCATAACTTTCGAAATCAGCTGAGAAGGACTGAGCTCTTATATGGCTAGTTGGAATGCCAAAACGTCGGTTTAATAACCTTCTTCTTCATTCGTTCTACATTATTAACTTATTCAACTTCCCGTTCTATATGGGATTTGTCCCAGCATGTGAGTTCTTTGTGGCGCATAATTTTAAAAAAATGCAATTTCCAGAAGCCTTTTCAGACCTTAGGGTATGAAGCCACTTCACATATCTAAACGCTAGTGGACAGGATACAGGAGGGTCAATTCCTTTTCTCACGTGTGAAACGTCGAGTGTAAGATTGAATCCACAACCATTTTGTGTCCGAGACGATAAGTGAACGCTTATGTATTACGCTAATCCGTCCCACAGTTAAGCGCTTACAGACCCGTAAACAAGCACATCAGGTTTCTGCATGCTTTTTTCGAGTTCGCCTTCATGAGTTCTTATTCTTCCCCTTTCAACCCCCAACGGAGCACAGGTCTTCAACAAACTTCTTCAAGCTCTTCCTCTCTCTTGTCATCGCTCTCAATTCTTTCCATGCTTTACCTATCCTTTTATTATCAGCCTCCAGCTCTCTTCTCCAGAATCTAGACCTTCCTTTACCCCTTTTTCCCTGTGGGTTCCAAAACAGTGCCTGTCTTAAATTCTTCCTCAAGTTTAGCACACAAAAATATAGCAATTGTAATATATAACCTAGTGGAGTTTATACTCGAAGGCAAACTATAACCCCACTAGCTTCTGACCAACTGGGAAGTGTAGTTGGTTTGTGCGCTCTCCAAGTCATCAACATAAGCTACTAATTTTCACTTTTCGTCGTTCCTAAAAAGACTAGAGTACCCCATCTGTGCTAAATGTAAAGTCAGGCGCATTACACACATTCTATAACAGCTTTAGTAATCGATAACCAATAATAAACATGATCAGTTTCTGTAGGCGGTGATGTTATTTCAGATAATAGTTGCCATGATAATATCGATTTTTTTGACATAGTTCTAGTTCTGAGACTGACACAAATAATCATGATATTTGAGATGTGACAAGTTGGTCTCAGGTGTTTCATACATTCATACGTAAATATAAGTGTTTGTTTTCGTGTTCAAAGTTTTTGTTTCTAGTAAAGAGAGTTGCTATACTTTTATTTTTCTTTCTTTTCTCCAATCTGTTTTACTTACATCGTCAGGATAGGAAGAGATTTCTAGAACGAATCCTTGTGTACGCTTCATAAATAGCGTCTTTCGTCGTCTTTGTTATCTCTGAGATCCACCTTTTGCGTGGCTGGCCTTTTGTTTTGTATCCATTGTCTCGGAGTAACATTATTCTTTGAGGTGCACTGTCTGTAGGTAAACTTCTTATGTGGTCGAACCATTTAACTGGTTGTTTCTTGACGAACTGCAATCCTGATGCTGTACCCACTTTTTTCCTGATGTCTTCGTTTCTCAATCGGTCTCTTCTTGTTACCCTCAGCATTCTGCGTAGACACTTCATCTCTGTTGTGATTAGCTTTCTTTTATCGTTTGATGTCGGCGTTCAGGGTTTGGCACTTGTAGCATAATGTGGGGAGAAAATTGTGTTGAAATTGCTCTTTTGTGTTCATAGTGACATGTTTGAAATTTTAAAATTGTCGCCATTTTTCTTATCATTTGATTTGTTTTGTTTTATCTGTGTTGGATTTATGTGTTGCAATATACTGTGGTATTTTTATTTATTTTTCGATTCAGAAGCACTTGAGCTGAAAGCTCTTCGGCTCGGTGTCATGGACATCGTAACCCTTCGGTTCAGTGCCACGAACACTGTAAATCTGGGGAACCTGTGACTTTTCTACCAGTCCACTGAATTGAACCCGCACACACAGAGGACTTGTCACACGTAGTCCAACGCGCTACGAACACGCTGGGCAGGAGGGGGGCACTGTGGTATAACTTGAGGTTCAGATACGACCTGGTTTGTTTTTGCTACTTGATTGATTGATTTGTGTTTCTTTCCCTCGCTATAAATTCAGGTTTAGTCATGGAACCTAACTATGGCGCATCTGACTGGTTTTTGCGTGAAGGTTTACTTTCTTTATTGGTGATTAGTGTACCTCTCCATTCAGGCGAAGCTTACTATGACTTCAGAGGTAGTCGTTATAATTTATATCCCTAATTGAATGATCAGGGTCTCCTGTATAGTCCAACCCCGTACGGAGTGCACCTCAAGAATTTGTGACCTCTAATTATGCAATTTCCACGGCACTTGGTCACTGGTGCAGAGTGTTATCATCATAGCTATCGGGACTGCTATTGCTTGATTGTTAATACCATCACCATTGCACTTCGATAAATAGCCATGTGTGCTTTGATCTCATTCGTACTCAGGAAGATCCCATCGACAGTGCACGAATTCCGTAACACCAGCTAAGGTCTCTGATGTAATTTTGAGAATGATGAAAATTTCGTGGAAATTGTGTCCTTAAATGATATTACCTATTCTTGTTATATATACAGTGCCGGATTCGCTCTATAGCAGAAGTAGCAAATGCTACGGACCCCTCGTTTCTGGAGGCCCCGCGCCTAGAGCAGAAAATGTTTAGCTTGTTAAGCTATCAAACAAGTTTTGGATAACATTACAAATAATATGGATCAAAAGGTAGAGTGTTGTAATCAGGCGTACGGACAGTTTCGAAGATAAGTTAGTTGGAAACGGGAATAATGACCATTTTATGGAACGGAATTCTAGAACGCTTGCAAGCGGAGAACGTTCTTTTTCGAATTAAAGCGTATAAAAAGTGAGTTAAGAAACATGATGGGACAAGATCGTCTAAATAACATCACCTTAATGAACATTGAATGTAATTTACTTCGAGAAATTGATTTGTCTAGTGTTATCTCTAAATTTGCTCACATTAAATCGAGAATAGTTTTTTTTTTTAAAGTTCTGTTTTATTTTATTATCATACAAAACCTAATGCCTCTTGGTAATGCTTGCTACTGGCCCCGCGCTGGCTTGCTTAATCCGGCACTGCTTGGCCGCAGTGACCAACATAAACAGAGATCAAGTTTAAACGCTGGTGACAGACTTCTTCTCTTCGTCTTCTGCGTTCACTTTAGAAAAATCATTTGTTAACCCGTTTTTATGATTTGTGTTTAAAGTTAAATAGCGTTAACTAACGGTGGTGACAGAAAACTCATTAAAAAGCATTGCGCTAGACGAAGTAGTAATCGGATCATTGGAGGGCATCATTCCACTTGGAGAAGTTTTTCAAATCCTCACGTCAAGTTAGACTCGATGGGAAGGTTATGTAACTTCCAATTGTTGTTCTTTTGTTGGTTGGGATTCTCAAACTGGCATTTGTAAACTCTCACACCAGATTTCCGATCAATGAACACAGAAACGCAAAGTCGTATTTGGATGCATTTCTTTCAATTAGTATTATGTTCTGGAGAACATTTTTCCAGCAATTGGAAGAATTATCAACGAGATCAAAAATAAATGCGATAGATCAAGTCAAATCAAAGGACACAGGACATTAATTTGGAAGTACAAGCATCTCACTGTGAACACTACACAAGCATGTCACTGTGAACACTACACAAGCATCTCACTGTGAACACTACACAAGCATCTCACTGTGAACACTACACAAGGATGTCACTGTGAACACTACACAAGCATGTCACTGTGAACACTACACAAGCATGTCACTGTGAACACTACACAAGCATGTCACTGTGAACACTACACAAGCATGTCACTGTGAACACTACACAAGCATGTCACTGTGAACACTACACAAGGATGTCACTGTGAACACTACACAAGCATGTCACTGTGAACACTACACAAGCATTCAGTAACATGATCTTTCTCCCAACATTATGCTTATCAGTGCCAAACCTTAACGTTGTCATCAAACGATAGAAGAAAACTAGTCATGATAGAGATGAAGTGTCTACACATAATGATTGGAGTATCAAGACAAGACTCGTTTATGAATGTAGACATCAGGGAAAATAAGTGAGCATAACATCAATACTGAGCTTCTTCAAGAAACAGAATACCAAAAGACAGTGTGTCTCAAGAGGACATTCTATTAAGAACAGCAGAAATAAAACAGAAGGTAGTACACGTAAAAGGTAGATCACAAAAATATCAGACAGTATAAAAACATCAAGTACGAATCGACGACAAGAATCATTTCTATAAATCACTTCTTTTACTGACGCTGTGAGTGACAAAAACAGGAATAGAAACAGAAGTTTTCCTTGACTACATTTCTTCATAAATCAATTATTCCTCTATACTTCTGTAAATAAATCTATTTGTTCTCTTCTCTGTCCATGATATACGTAGGACTCTTCTGAAACACTCGAATATAAGTGTCGAATATAAGTGTCGAATATAAGTGTCGAATATAAGTGTCGAATATAAGTGTCGAATATAAGTGTTACAGAAGAGTCCTACGTATATCATGGACAGAGAATAGATCTATCCAGAAAGAACTCAAATCAAAGAAAACTGGCTGATGCTACAAATAAGAGAGAAAATTGAGATATTTTGGACATATAAAAAGACATGAAGGGCTGGAGAAGACCATCATGGAAGGAGCAATACCGGCAAAGAGAAGAAGAGGAAGACCACGGAGAAGATGGGTTCAGGATGTATCTGATGGTTTGAACATGACGGCTGCAGAGGCAGAACGTCTAGCCTATGAGAGAGAGAAATTCCTAAAGACCGTTGGGGTGGCAAAGTTCTGCTTGGGACAAGCTATTTGATGATGACGATATCCAACTAGTATTATTTGTTGACAAACATTTTTGTGAACTTTACTATTCCAAGAGTAATAATAGCCGTCCATAGCAAGTGATGATGACAACAACATCAGACGTGTGCTGCTGCACCTCTTTGGTGTGTGCGGAGGTGACTGTAGAATCCAATCCTAAAACACAACCCCCTACCACAGGTGGGACATACATGATCAAGATTAGACATGTGGGTGTTGTGTGTTCTGTCTTTACGCGCAGCTCGTTTTCTCTGTACCTCAATGGCACGACGATTCTCAGCTATGCAAGTTTTCCTAGTGTTGTTACAACAGTACATTTGGCGATCTTGCGCCAGGGATTCCCAGCAAGTGGTGTCTATATCGAAGCATTTCAGATACACTTTAAGAGTACTTTTAAAGATTTTTTCTGTCCACCAGCTGAACGTCTGCCCCTTCAAGCTCGCCCTACATTAACTATTTTGAGATGCGTTTATCAGGCTTCCGAACAATATAACCGGCCCATTTCACTTGGGTCTTCTACAACAGTTTGTTGAGACTTTGAATCTTTGCACATGGTTACGCACCGAAGTGCAATGATGATGGTCCTATCAAATCAATCTCTCTCTCTCGCGCGATCGTTCTTAAGCCGTTTTAATCATTCTATTGTGATATATAAACAGCCAAACACCAGACCGTGATGTACGTGCACAGCCTTCATTACCAATTGGAGCCCAGGTACTTATCTTTCGGTGGTGTGTTCGATTTCAACCAGCGTTTGTGTACGGTTCGCCATCCGCTAGCCTTTTACTGTCCCCAGCCAAAACCCACAAGGCAGCAGGTTGTTATTGTTTTTTATGGCAGCGACCGTAGACGACCTGCCCTCCCGGGCTGATGAGCGTCATCTGCCCAGCAATCAATCAATCAATCAATCAATCAGTCTTTGCTTCTATGAGGACTTCGGTATCTGGAATTTTGTCCTGCCAGTTTATTTTTAGTAGTCTGCCTAGCCCACGGTGGGCAAGTTTGGAAGCAAATTCGTTTCCGTGGGATTTTTACAAAAGGTAAAAATAGACCTCACCGTTCAGAAAGCAATGGCAAACTACTGAACGTATAAGTGGTGCCAAGAAAATCAACGACTAGTTTACTGTGGTTGATGGCTATGTCCTTTAGGATATGCCATAATTTTCATTTCATTTCATAGACAGCATGTGTGGAAGTGGATTAGTTTTCTGGCGTGTCTGCTATACACTGTCAATGTCTCGCTGGCGTAGAGCAGCGGGGCTAGCACTATGGCCCTGCAAACTTTCAGCTGTGTGGCTACGCTTATCCCCTTCGCTCCCACACATTAACCAGCAGCTTTCCGAACGCTAAGCTTGCTTTGGATATCCTATTGTTGACAATATTGTTGAGAAATATTGATGTAGATAGAGTATAAGTCTTGTAACGTGTGTCAAGTGGACTGGACTTAGAGAGACTATAAAATACATATGGGAGTCGTTATAGTACAGTAGTTAACTAACTTGCACCAAGCAGAGAGAGACATGATCGTCTACGCCAGCAGGCATGGCATTTGTTCATTGAACGTGTGTTAAGTGGACGTAACTTATAGACAACAAAATAGATATGGAAGCCGCTCTACTATAGTATCTAATCAATTCCCACAATGGGAGTGACATTTTTCCGACATTATAGGCTATCAGATCGACCCAGACTTAATTGAGTACCAGAAAAGCACTGCACAGACAAGAGCATGGGTTTCCAAAGTGAATGGTACCGCCCTCCAGTGGACGCTGAAGCCTTCCAGGTGGACGATAGTGGGTTCAGAAGCATCGGGGGTTAATTGATTTTAATTCATCTTATGCCCATCTTACACGATCCATTTTTCATCAATTTTCTATTTCATGTATATAATCATTTGAAAAATGACCATGTATGACCGAAATATATATCAATTTTATATGTCGAAGTGAAAATAGAACATATATATATATATATATATATATATATATATATATATATATATGTGGAGGGGACGTTGGCAAACTGTTATAATGGGGACAGGGGTGGCGTTATAAAGTTGATGTCGTGCAAAGTGGGTCGAAAAAGTTTGGGAATCTATGGACTGAGATGATATGATAGGCTCAAAAATGAAGAGGGTATGGAGAGAACAAGACAGATCCCAGTGAACCAAGAGATGAAGACAAGATACAGACGCTAGTTGGACATATATTGAGAAGACAGCATTTTCCATGCATAATCTTAATAGCAATTTTTTTTCCATTTTCTAGTAGGAACACTGTATTGGAAGAAAAAAACACTAATATATAATATGCTTTCCAAGTCTGTATTCCTTTAGAAACGTAAAGAAATAACTGAGATCTCACAAATTTACATCTTTCAAATAGATATTCTGAGATGATGCTCATTTTCTATACGATATAAGTTTTCTTTTACGATATTTTAATAGTTGGAAGTGGCGAGTGCCATACCCTGGAAAATGAATTTATAATAACACAGTTTTATGCTTCTTTTACTTCGAACTCTTCGTATTGATCACTTGTTAACCACTCTTTGTGATTTGTATGTGATATTCATTTTATGTGAATATTATTTTACATTTACCTCTCCTGGAAAAACGTGTGTGGGCGCTCAAGTGTGGCAAGAGAAGTGGTGGAATGTGTGACATATCGGTGTTGTCAGACTGATGACCAGTTGCTTACATGTGCATTCATTCTAAATGTCCTATGAGCAGGGACTACAAGTCACGACATTGCACACTTCGCCAAGACTGGGATTCTTGTTTGAAATAACTCTTCGGGGAACACTTCCCCAGAGCAAAAGAGATAGAAAACAAATGGAATATTTGTACGTTGTTAGTGATAATAACAACAGCGACAAAATCTGCACTACATAGCACTTTTTGACTTATTTCTCTCCACTCCTCGTGGAGCATAGGGCCTCATCAATTGTTCGCCACTTTTCTCGGTCTCTGGCTGTTTTCTTAATGGTCTCCCAGGATAGTCGAGCACCCTTCAGTTCATCAACAAGGCTTCGTCTCCATAGTTTTCCTTGCGGGTTCCACTCAAGTACTTGTCTAGTCACGCTCGACTGTGTCTTCCGTAGGGTATGCCGACCCATCGCCATTTTCTCCTCTTGACCTGGGTCATCATGGGTTCCTGTCCGATTCTTATCCACAGGTCTGTGTTTGCAACTCTCTCATACCATCTCAGTCTGAGGATTCGCCGAAACATCCGTTGACAAAGGTCTGAATCTTATTTGTATTTAACTTGGTGACTCACCACGTTTCTGAGCCATACAGCAACACAGTTTTCACATTTGAGCTGAATATCTTGATCTTTGTTTTCATGGAGATGGCAGTGGACGTCCACACTGTATGCAGGATAGCAAAGGCTACCGCAGAGTAACACTTCCTCTACTCCAGGAAAAGCTCCAGACTTAGCACATGGAGCGCTAGAACTAAGTATGAATTGGAAAAGATAGTACATGTTGGGTAAGAAATGAAATACTGTGAGATTGACAAAAGCAACAAAAAATAGTTGACTTGTTATGAGTTGGTTGATGGTATTATTTTCCAACTGGAGTTTTAAAACTGCAAGAGAGAGAAAATGAATATCAGTAACAGAAGCAGAAACAGAGACCAATCTTCTTCTTCTTCTTTGCGTTCGTTCTTTACTACCAATTTTAATCACTCTTTGTGATATGTTTGATTTTGCCAAGAACGTGTATACGTTGCACATTGGTTTGGTAGACCCTAAACGCATAGACTTCTACACGTTTAGGACATGTGCATCCGATTTCAGCCAAACCTCCTTACTACATGTGTGGCAGGTAACAATGGTTCTATTCTTTACTCCCCAAATTTGGGCCCCGGTAACCACTCGGGCGCACAGAGACCAATTACACTTGAGTCATTGAAGTAAAGAACCGTTAACAAGAGAGACATATGTCTTTATTCAGGGGAACACCAAGGCAGGCATGAAGTTTATCAGTAAAGAAGAAAGCACAGACAAAATGACAGGGATAACTGGCATTAATAACTGTAATAACTGTACCAACATCTCCATCGATAATCATCTACTAAATCAAGCAAAAGATTTCACATACCTGGGGAGCATTTTTCAGCAAATGGAAGAATAACTAATGAAATTCAACACAGATGCAACAAAGCAAATCAAATGATAGGGCAAATGGCGCCAATTTTAAGATGCAAACACGTCACCATGAACACAAAAGAGCAATGTTCAACACAATCTTTCTCCCACATTATGTTACCAGTGCCAAACCTGGACGCTGACAACAAACGATAGAAGAAAACTAGTCACAACAGAGATGAAGTGTCTGCGCAGAATGCTGGGTGTAACAAGAAGAGACCGGCTGAGAAATGAAGACATCAGGAAAAAGTGGGTACAACATCAGTACTAGACTTCATCAGAAACAACAAATTAAATGGTTCGGTCACGTAAGCAGATTACCATCAGACAGTGCACCCCAAAGAGCAATGCTGCTCCGATACAATGGGTACAAAGCAAAAGGCCGGCCACGCAAAGATGGACCTCAGAGATAACAGAGGCGACGAAAGAGACTATCTACGAAGCGCATACTAGGGCCCGTTTTAGAAATCTCTTCCTGACCTGACGCTGTGAGGCATACAGGATTCGAGAAAGAAAGAAAGAAAGAAGAAGAATAACTGTAAGAAATATAGGAAGTCTACTGAACGTCTCATGAAAGCAGGTGGTAGATTGAGTGTAGGAACAGCCGACAGATGGTCGATATTTACAGTCGCATGCTCACAATGGTAGACAGAAGATCTCTGTATTAGAGACAATGGTTCTTCTGATCATAGACCAGTATGGTCATTGCCATGAGAGAAAAATATGGCAGACTACCGTCCAAGACGGTGTCTTGAAAAACCGAAACAGTATTATGATAAAACGGAATGACATGAAATTGCTAGGACAACAAAGATCATAATAATAAGAGTATGCATAATCCCTGTAGCTTCTTCTTCGAATGCTCCAGATCCATTGTGAAACCACTCTTTGTGATTTGTATGTGATCTGAGCCTAAGAGCGATTGAACGTTATGCAAGTTTAGCGCCTTCAAGCTCCATATTGACCACTTGTTAAACCACTCTTTGTGATTTATACGTGATCTTGTAACAGTGGGGTTATGTTTATACCAGGAGATAACGATGAATAAAGATATATTTCTAGTAGAATGAAAGCAAGGAAGGAATGACCAGGCCATTATAAAACCTTAGCAAGTCTAGTAGAAGGAAAGCAAGGAAGGAATGACCAGGCCATTATAAAACCTTAGCAAGTCTAGTAGAATGAAAGCAAGGAAGGAATGACCAGGCCATTATAAAACCTTACCAAGTCTAGGAGAATGAAAGCAAGGAAGGAATGACCAGACTATTATAAAACCTTAGCAAATCTAGTAGAAGGAAAGCAAGGAAGGAATGACCAGGCCATTATAAAACCTTAGCAAGTCTAGTAGAATGAAAGCAAGGAAGGAATGACCAGACTATTATAACACCTTAGCAAGTCTAGTAGAATGAAAGCAAGGAAGAAATGACCATGCCATTATAAAACCTTAGCAAGTCCAGGAGGAAAAATGTGTACTCAAGAAAATTGGACGTAAATAAGAAACATATTATATAGTAAACATCACGTGATATTCGTGTGCTATTCGTCGATGAACTGATTAAAGGTTTGGTATAACACATTTTTGGTAATGACGAGGAATTATAGTTAGAGATTGGAAAATTCCATGTTTACTACTACTTCATAGAACCATGTTCGAGAAGGATGACGCGATTGTATATGCGCAGCATCGTAAACAAGTGGAGAAAATTATTTGGATTGGTAGGTTGAAGTACATGAGGGCATCTAGTTAAACCAATGGAATTCATAGATTATTGTTAAGCGTAGTATTTTGAGAAAAACAACCACGATCTAGAACTTTCTGGAGGATTATAGATTGCATAATGCCAGCCTGGTATAAATGCGGTATAAATAATATATAGGTGTGAAACACGAACACTTAAGAAGGTATTGGAGAAACATATATGTGCTATTGAATATAAATCTATGAATCCCATACGCTGACCAGATTGAGAGAGATGGGTGTCGACATTGGTACGGCCTGGAAGCAACATGCCAACTGTGCAGAAGAGTGATTGATCAACATCGAACTGGCGTGATGGGCCGCTGATGGATTTGTTGAGGCGGAGATCAGAGATCCTATGGAGGTGTCTGGAGTGCTATGACGATAGTCCTCAAATAACTGATAACTGAATAGAAATCTGCAGAGGAGTTCCGGGCATACCATGAATAGAGTAGAGAACAAATAGATCAGAGCAGAGTACATCATACAATAGAAAGAGATCGGATACTAGAGCTAAGGGAAGACCAAGGTAAAGATGGATAGACAATATCGACCACACTACATAAACACGGATATAACACAACAAGGATGACTCATCTGCCCTAGAACACAAAAAAGCTCCCATCCCTACGCTTAACGGCAAGAGTGGACAGCCAACTTCATCTTCCCCCTGGGAATAGACAATCTTCTTCTTCTTCTTCTTCTTCAATGATCCAGCGGCACTTGAGCTTTTGCCCTTCGGCCCAATGCTATGTAGTGGTATCTGCATGTGTCTGTAAGTTGTTCTTTTGTTCCGTATAGTGTGTTCCATTTATCTGGCCTTGGAGGAAGGAGGGTCTTTCTGATGTCTTCTAGTGCTTGACACTTGAAGAGGTGGTGGTGAACGGTTTCATGATGATGTGCACACAGTTGGCACTCTGGAGTGTGTTGTGGATGAATTCTGTTCAAGTGATTATTAAGTGTTATGTGTTGGGTTCGGAGTCTAAAAATGGTGCTCTGATCTCTTCTTGCAAGGTGGTTGATGTTGTCATTAAGGTTAGGACTGGCCATATGGGTGTACACCTCTCTTCCTGTGTTTCCCATGGCCCATCTGTTCAGCCAAATTTCCTTATTTGTTGTCATTAGGATTTGCTTTGCTGTATGGAGAGTTGTTGCTGTGATTGGTTGTTCCTGTGTTGACCCTTTCTTGGCTAGCCTATCTGCTTTGTCATTTCCAGGTGTGTTTGAATGTCCAGGGATCCACTGCATGGTTATTTTGATGTCATGTGATGTAATAAGTCTGTCAATATCTAGGGCTATATGGGATAGTTCAGATTTACAATGTCCACCATCCTCTAGGGCTTGAAGGGCAGACATTGAATCTGTGAAGATAATTATGTTTTGTGCCTTTGATGGAAAGGCATCGAAAACAGTCTTCAGGTGGTACAACGCTGCTTCTATCGCATGAATTTCAGCCTCATAATTGGAGCATATCTCCCCACATGCACCAAACAGCTCTTCGGATGATCTGTCTGGGTATTGTATATATGCTCCGTAACCTGCTTTGATGGTGGCTTTAAATGCAGATCCATCAGTATAGACATGTATCCATTCTTGGGGATAGGCATCAATGGTTCTTTGAGATGCTATCATAAGGCTGACTGGGTCGGAGCGTTTAGTTGCTTCATCTGTCAATTTTGTTCTAATTTCAGGTGTATTCAAGAGTGTATGTGGTGGTAAGTTTGCTATTACTCTCTGCAGCTGCTGTCTTGTTTCTGGAAGGTGGTATCTGTCTTTGATTTCACTGACGTGGTGGAGGATTGACTTTTGTTTAATTCTGTTTCTCTGTTTCCACTTCTCAACAAGCAGTTTATTGGGGTGGTCTTGATTCATTCTTTTGCTCCTTTCATAAGCTTCAACAGCAGCTTTGTCCCTACGCAACCCAAGAGGTTCACATTTGTGTGTATTTCACATGCGGTTGGTGTTGACCTCATTGCTCCGCTGATTAGACGTAAGGCATTGTTCTGTACTCTGTCCAGGGAATCAAGGTTTGTCTTGGAGCAAGTTGTTAGAAGAGCACTGTTGTACTCTATTGCAGAGCGGATGTAACCAAGATATAAGCCTCTCAGAGTATCTTTGTCTGATCCCCATGTTGTGCCAGCAAGCTTCTTCAATAGCTGTAATCTTCTTAATGCTTGTTCTTTACATTCGCAACATGCTTCTTCAGGTTAAGCTGGCGGTCAAGTGTTACTCCAAGATATGTGGGTGTTGTTCTCTTAGCAGTTGGTGATTGTCTAGATTTAATGTGATATTCTGTTTGGCAACTTTGTGGCTAATAGTGAAGATGGTATACACTGTTTTGGCACAGTTTATCTTTAGTTTCCATGTCTGGCAGTAGTCATGGAGTTTTCTTAGGTCTCCGTTAAGTTTACGTGCTCCACTTTCTACATCCTCATGACTTTGCCAGATAGCCAGGTCGTCTGCGTATAGCGCTTTTTCAGCCGTAATCTGACTTGCAAGGTCATTGATGTATATGAGGAAGAGGGTGAAACTTAGGGATGAGCCCTGTGGTAAACCCTCTTCTAAGACCTCCTTAGATGAAATTGCATCATTGATTTTTGTCTGGATCGTACGGTCAATTAATAAGTACTTAATCCAGTTGTACAATTTCCCATGTATTCCAATGTCCATCATCTTCATAAGGAGGCCTTTTCTCCATACTCGATCATAAGCCTGCTGCAGGTCAAAGAAAATGGCTACTGTGTGTTTGTTGTTCTGGAAGCTGTCGTGTATTCTTTGAGTAAGCCTAAAGAGTTGGTCCTCTGTGCAGTTGCCAGATCTAAATCCCGCCTGTTCGTGGCATAGAGCGTTGGTACTTTCAAGAAACCAGTAGAGACGACAATTTACAATTTTCTCAGCTAATTTCCCTAGACATGATGTTAGGGAGATTGGTCGATAGCTTCTGGGTTCACCTGGTGGTTTGGTGTTTTTCAGGATAGGGATAATATGGGCACTCCTCCAGACTTTGGGGAGCATTCCATTTCTCCATGTCATATTAATTAGATGGAAAACTGCTACCTTCCCTATGGGAATAGACAATAGACAATAGATATACAAATGGATATATCCAGAAGGAACTCAGAATCAAAGAAAAAACAAACATGCTATGAATAAGAATGAAAATTGAAATACTTTGAACATATAAAAAGGCATGAATGGATAAAGAAACAAATATGGAGGGATAGAAAAGAAGAGGAAGACCACGGACAAGGTGAAGTATGGATGGGACTGATAATTTGATCATAACGACAGCGGAGGCGGTATAAATGGTATACTAAAGAAAGAAATGTCTTAGAATTGTTAGTGTGACAAAGTTATGCTCAAGATATCATCTTTGAATGATGAGGTGTTCGTGAGAGTTGGATCAATAACATAAAATGCAGTGAGCGAGTGACAACCAGAGAGACAGACAGACCGACATACAGATGGATTAGAAAAGTTGTAGACAAGTGTCGTCATTTTAGAAATGAATCATAGTTTGTTTGATCTTTGAGACAAAGAAAGCTGATAACCGTGAGAAATTATTCTGACGTTCTGACAAGCAGTATTGACATGTGACCTGGAAGCGTCCATTACTGAAGCGGGTTAGCTCAGGACATGAAAGGGTGACAGATAACCGCATAAACATACATACATAAATATATATGGTGGATTCTTCTTCTTCTTCTTTGTCGTCACACTGCTACCGGGTTGTTGCTCAGTGTCGTCACACTGCTACCGGGTTGTTGCCCAGTGTCGTCACACTGCTACCGGGTTGTTGCCCAGTGTCGTCACACTGCTACCGGGTTGTTGCTCAGTGTCGTGGTTTTCTGTTTTGTCTTGCGCTGTTCTGGTGGCTTGTGTGATTGTTATTTATATGGTGGATATAGAACTATAAATACGAGACTGTTATGTTTTAAAAGTGATCGAAAAGTGTTTTCTTTCAGTGCTGTCTTTTATTTTCAATCATTGTTATCTTTTGTTTTCTTTCCCAACTGTTTTCTGTTTTCTTTCAATACTATCTGTTGTTTACTTTCATTGCTGTCTTTTATTGTTTTTTAGGAGTCTCTGTAGCGCAGATATTAGGTGCTCGCTTCTTGTGCCAAAGGTAGCCGGTCTGCCCTCGTGGAGCCATCGGATATTTTTGCGAGAGATTCCTGTTCTCAGTGCAGGTGAATCGAGTTCCTACCGTATTCAGTGTAGGTGAGATCGAGTTCCTAGTCGTATCTCAGTGTAGGTGAGATCGAGTTCCTAGTCGTATCTCAGTGTAGGTGAGATCGAGTTCCTAGTCGTATCTCAGTGTAGGTGAGATCGAGTTCCTAGTCGTATCTCAGTGTAGGTGAGATCGAGTTCCTAGTCGTATCTCAGTGTAGGTGAGATCGAGTTCCTAGTCGTATCTCAGTGTAGGTGAGATCGAGTTCCTAGTCGTATCTCAGTGTAGGTGAGATCGAGTTCCTAGTCGTATCTCAGTGTAGGTGAGATCGAGTTCCTAGTCGTATCTCAGTGTAGGTGAGATCGAGTTCCTAGTCGTATCTCAGTGTAGGTGATATCGAGTTCCTAGTCGTAACTCAGTGTAGGTGATATCGAGTTCCTAGTCGTATCTCAGTGTAGGTGATATCGAGTTCCTAGCCGTATCTCAGTGTAGGTGAGATCGAGTTCCTAGCCGTATCTCAGTGTAGGTGAGATCGAGTTCCTAGTCGTATCTCAGTGTAGGTGAGATCGAGTTCCTAGCCGTATCTCAGTGTAGGTGAGATCGAGTTCCTAGTCGTATCTCAGTGTAGGTGAGATCGAGTTCCTAGTCGTATCTCAGTGTAGGTGAGATCGAGTTCCTGATCGTATCTCAGTGTAGGTGATATCGAGTTCCTAGTCGTAACTCAGTGTAGGTGATATCGAGTTCCTAGTCGTATCTCAGTGTAGGTGATATCGAGTTCCTAGCCGTATCTCAGTGTAGGTGAGATCGAGTTCCTAGCCGTATCTCAGTGTAGGTGAGATCGAGTTCCTAGTCGTATCTCAGTGTAGGTGAGATCGAGTTCCTAGCCGTATCTCAGTGTAGGTGAGATCGAGTTCCTAGTCGTATCTCAGTGTAGGTGAGATCGAGTTCCTAGCCGTATCTCAGTGTAGGTGAGATCGAGTTCCTAGTCGTATCTCAGTGTAGGTGAGATCGAGTTCCTAGTCGTATCTCAGTGTAGGTGAGATCGAGTTCCTAGTCGTATCTCAGTGTAGGTGAGATCGAGTTCCTAGTCGTATCTCAGTGTAGGTGAGATCGAGTTCCTAGTCGTATCTCAGTGTAGGTGAGATCGAGTTCCTAGTCGTATCTCAGTGTAGGTGAGATCGAGTTCCTAGTCATATCTCAGTGTAGGTGATATCGAGTTCCTAGTCGTATCTCAGTGTAGGTGAGATCGAGTTCCTAGTCGTATCTCAGTGTAGGTGATATCGAGTTCCTAGTCGTATCTCAGTGTAGGTGATATCGAGTTCCTAGTCGTATCTCAGTGTAGTTGATATCGAGTTCCTAGTCGTATCTCAGTGTAGGTGATATCGAGTTCCTAGTCGTATCTCAGTGTAGGTGATATCGAGTTCCTAGTCGTATCTCAGTGTAGGTGATATCGAGTTCCAAGTCCTATCGGAGACGGACGATAAAACATATGTTCCGTGTTCAATTCGTAGCGCGTTGGACGACGGGTGATAAGTCCTCTGTGAGTGCGGGTTCAATTCCGCGTACTGGTAGAAAAGTCACAGGTTTTCCAGATTTACGGTGTTCGTGGCACGGCACCGAACCGAAGGGTTACGATGTCCATGGCACCGAGCAGAAGAACTGAAAGCTCAAGTACTTCTGGATCGGAAAAAGCAGTTGTCTCCACTTTTCTCGGTCTCTGGCTGTTTCCTTTATGGCTTCTCATGATAGTTCATCATCCTACAGCTTCCTCTTACATTAAGATAATACCACCTGAGAAACCTTCACAAACTATCGTTATTGGTTATTGGTTATTGGTTACTAAACTGACCCATAGGTGCTCAGTCTCCCCCAACAGATATCGAAGAGTATGCATACTGATGGTTCCTGTGGCTCGCTGATTAAACACACCTCTCACTCTGCCTCTCAGGCATCCAGTTCGACTTGAACAACGGGTAACTCCAAACTGCCTAAATCGCTTGATCGATTCAACATCGATATTAGTGTCCTCATCCAACAGAGCGAAGAGACCGAAGAATATCCCCTTATCCATCTTCAACTCCCCAACAATCGATGCTGTTGATGCAAGTCTGTCCGCTCTCTCATTACCGTAAACACCCGCATGCCCAGGACAGTATATCCACGTAAGCCGCTGGAGGTTAGAAACTTCTATAGACGACATCCACTCATACCGAAACCTGCCCTTCTGGATCGTGTGAAGCATCGACTGAGAGTCAGATACGACAACTGCCCCAGTAAATGAAGTCCCAGAAATCCAATGGAGGGCAGCAGTAACGGCCTCAACCTCCATCCTCATACTAGAAGTAGTTGTCCTGTATGCCCCACTTCGCTCTGCAACAACCCTACCATGCGCATTAGCCAAGAAACCCCAGTCGGATTTCTCACCACGTTGAACCGACCCATCGGTATATACAACAACATCATCATCCATTGCATTATCTTCTATCAGCTGCTTAACTGCGAGATCAGCCTTCATGTTGCCCCAATCTCTACATTCTCTTCCAAGAGTAATGATAACGTTGAGATAGTTCATCATGCTACCATCTGTTGGGATCCATTCTTCCCCTTTTGGTAGAGTCGCAAACTATCACAAACTATCAAACTATTTTTTTCTGATCAGCTGTTTATAAATGAGTTAATGAACTTTCCTCTACTTTTGAAAATAAGACAGTTATAACAAACTTTAACACAGAACTAAGTGATCTCAGGTCAACCTTAGCCCAGTTATCCCATGATTCTGATGATGATGGGTAGTAATCCAGTGGATACCCTCACACTGCAAGATCAAGGAGAATGAAGATGCTGACAGACTGGCTAAAGAGGGAACAGGAATGCTCCAAGATGACAATCTGGGTAGCTATGAAAAAAGCAGAAACCATCGTCAAAAGGCGCTACAAAGCAAAATGGGATAAAGAGCACCCAAAACACAACAAGAACGATGGATATTACCAACTGTCCAGAAGAGACCGGACAGCCACAATTCACCTCCGGAAGGGAAAACAGAATGAGACACCACCTGTACACTAAATTCAAGATAGGTACCAACGACCTGTACCCCTGTGGCTTGGCGAGTAGGACAGCAGAACATATCCTACAGAACTGCCCCCAGTATTCAGACCTGAAAAGAAAGAGGTGGCCCACTTACACCAGCGTGCAAAACAAACTGTGTGACGTGGCTGATAATCTGAGGCAGACAGCGGTCTTTATTAGAGAATCAGAAATCCCAATCTAGTGAGAACGTAGAAGAAGAAAGTAAGGATACCTTTGTCTTAAAGTTTGGTCCTCAAAAACAATGCGTAAAAATGCGGTGTTAGTATGCGTATTCTAGGTGTTAAGAAGACACCGTTTTCAGATCTGCATAGAACGTCCCCTTTTCTGTTTTCCTTTACGGGTTCCCCTCAAGTGCTTGTCTAGTGAGTGACACGACTGTGTATTCCGAAAGGTATGCCCGACGAATCACATTTTTCTCCTCTTGACCTAGGTCAGTATGTGTGCCTGTTCTATTATTACACACATGCCTGTGTTTGCAACTCTGTTATGCCATCTCAGTCAGTTTATACGCCTAAGACATCTTTTGACAATTGTCTGAATCTTATAAGTATTTAATATCAGTATTCGTTGCAATAGAACTGTGCCACAATTACAGAGACAAAGGTAACACAAAATTACAGAGAGAAAGTGCTAACAGGAAACCAACAAATTATTTTTTCATTTAAATCTCAACATTTCCAACACATTTACACATTTACAAATCACGATTTACACATTTCAGATGCACACATTTACAACAAGTTTGTACACAGATGCACACATTTACAACAAGTTTGTACACAGATGCACACATTTACAACAGTTTGACACAGATGCACACATTTACAACAAGTTTGCACACAGATGCACACATTTACAACAAGTTTGCACACAGATGCACACATTTACAACACGTTTACACACAGATTCACACATTTACAACACGTTTGCACACAGATTCACACATTTACAACACGTTTGCACACAGATTCACACATTTACAACACGTTTGCACACAGATTCACACATTTACAACACGTTTGCAACAGTTTGCACATTTACAACAGTTTGCACAGATTCACACATTTACAACAGTTTGCATACAGATGCACACATTTGCAACACGTTTGAACACAGATTCACACATTTACAACACGTTTAGACACAGATTCACACATTTACAACAAGTTTGCACACAGATGCACACAGATGCACACATTTACAACACGTTTGCACACAGATTCACACATTTACAACAAGTTTGCACACAGATGCACACATTTACAACAAGTTTGCACACAGATGCACACATTTACAACACGTTTACACACAGATTCACACATTTACAACACGTTTGCACACAAATTCACACATTTACAACACGTTTGCACACAGATGAAGACAGTGTAGAAGACTGACTTATATGTATTAAGACCTGCTCTCGTATAACTGTTTTTCAAATTTGTTAAAGGTTTGTTTAACAATTTCTCACTTGCACCTTCATGTTTTCGGACACATGTAACTTCAACATTGAACCGAGCGTCCGACGTACTCAAACGGCAGTCTCTGTTGCTCACGTCATTCTCCACAAACTGGTTTCAATGTGCAAACACTGATAGCGCTCGATTTTCTGTGCACTTTCGTGAAAAGGCAAACTTTGAAGTAAAAACTCGAGAACATTTTCAAGGGCTTTTTTCCGAGCCCATCCGCGAGGGTGTGATTCGTCTCGAGCAGAGAATCCCCTCTTCTAGAATAGAGCAGTGATTACGTCGTTGGCATGGGAGGAAGGCACGGTGACAATTTGAAATCGACTTTGTCCTCAGAATGGGGGGCTCTTGTGATTCTCTTTCTGCATTTTCCATCATCAAGATCGCAACCTTTGCTTGGTTTCGGTTGTTGACTGTGCAAATAGACATCGCATTGTGCAAATACCAGCTTTCTCCGCAGAGTGATGCAATTCCATGTGCAGATCTGGTCTGTCTGAATGAGCGTCAAGAGTGGCTGAGAGGACAAAACAAGGGTCGAAGTAGACGGGGGAGTGTCAGATGACAAGAGTCCTCGTCGAGACATGGAAGATTGATTGAGAGAAAGTTTAGGAGAGGGGGTAGAATAAACGTGAAGAGGAATTAAGTTTGTGGATCTGGATAAAGTATATATGGATGTTGTGGATGATAATGGATATCAGCTGAGTATTTTGTGAATGACAGTTTGTTTAGTCTGGTGAACTCAGAGCATGTCGGTATTAATTTGTATCTTTTTCTGCTAGAGTGTATTTAGAAAAAGATTGATAGAAATAGAATGAGAAAGCTGAGTGGGGAATGTATCTGTGTTCCAATACTTGAGCCTACTTGTAATTGAGGAATGTGACATTATTTATTTACTTCATTTGGGTTTTCTGTTTCATGTTACGACCCTTTATGATACTTTGTCAGCGGATACATCTATATATATATATATATATATATATATATATATATATATATATATATATATATATATACATATATATATACATTTCTTTATATATACGTTAATACTGAAATACGGATTCGTGTCATGGACAATGAACACACAGATCGAAAAATCTCTGAGGTTGGTGTGAACAGAAATGTGGTTTTATAGAAGATTAATGAGAATCCCATGGACTGCTAAAATGAGTAATGCTGATGTGCTGAATGAGATCAAGACACAGAGAAAGCTTATCATCAATATAAGAAAGAGGCAGTCATCTTTTTCGGACATGTGATGAGGAGGAGGTTTAGAACACATTATGACAACTGGTAAAATTGAGGGTAGACGAGACAGAGTAAGACAGAGAGAGAAATTGGTGGATAGCCTGACTTCATGGCACGGTAGAGCGTCAACATCTGAGTTGATAGCAAACACAAACGACCTATATTTGTGGAGATCCATGATCGCATGCGCCAGCCGGCACGGCACCTGATGATGATGATAAATATCTTATTAGTTTGTCTCTATCAGTGCACTTGTTAGTTTGTGTCGATTATAATTGCTGTAAAGAATTATGGCATGAAAGATGCTTTATAAGAGACTGGCTAAACTAACCAAAAGACTAGCCAAATATAACCAGATATTTGTTTCAATAGTGAGGTCTTTATAATATTGTGACAGTATGAGAAAAACTCAATGCAAAAAAAAAAAAAGCAAAAGATACATAGAAAGAACGTATCAGCATTTCGCCAAACAAGTCTACAAAACTACAAAGTACATGAAATACTTGACTAGTAAAAGTAAGGAAAAGATAATAATTTTGCCACGAAAACTGTCACACATATTGTGCACATAGAATTTTAAAGCTTCTGAAAGGGGAAGTTGAGGAACGACAAATAACAGAATTACTGAATAGAAAGGAAACAACAAAAATGGAGTGAGAAAGAAGAATCTTTTCTGTTTGTAAAAACTTATTTAATCGTCTGTACAAATTTGTATCCTGTTTCATAATATGTATATACTTCGGTTGAAATTCGGATGTACCTGTTGCTGCATAAGTTTAGCAGGAGCACAACATACTCACATTCTCGACGCACATCACACAGATCGCAATGAGTGGCTTACCTCGAGATCCATAACCGTTATATACGTTGTACGATTCCAACCAGGGTGTTTATAGGGACTATATAACTATATGTCGCAATTTTATCTGAGGCCTGGCCTCCTATACAGAGTTCACTGCAATCTTCCCTTGTGTCGTTACGGCACGTTACCTCGTTTTCGATGATTCTTGCCGAGAGCAGGCAATTATGGTACAACTATTGATTCAGGGGACGTGAATATATTCTTAATTCTTATAATTCTTTTGCATTTATGCAATTTTTCCCATCGACCAGGAGAGACCTGCAGACGCATTCACACTGGGATTCTGCTCTTCTGTTTTGCGAGTAGATCTCATAAAACGTAACTGCGCTTGCCCCACTACTTATACCAGAATAGCTCTCCCTCGATCCCCACCCACTTACCCAGACAAGAGCGGTTATATGTTTCCAGGATCATCACAAGGAGGTGGGGTAGGATTTTGATCAGTGCTAGCTCACTGATCCTGGCGAAACATTGTCCTTGTGTCAAGCAAGCAATATATAATATAAACATACGTAAATGTCCAGATATTTTTTCTAAACAAAAGTAGTCTAAAACTACTCAGATATATGGCATCATCTATGATGTCTCATATATGTATCTGCTCTGCATGATAACGGGGCGGGCGCCTTGTAAAGGTGCTTATCTCCCACAAAAAATAGCATGATCACAAGAGCAACAAAACTGCAGAAAGTCCAACCAAAATACAAGCAAGTGCTGCTGTCGCGTTCCAATGTAGAAAATTGTGTATCCACCAAATCTCCATTCTACATCTAGTGAAATTGCACTGAGGGATTCTATGTTGTATTTTTTAAAGTTGTTCTCTGAGTGTATTTGCTGGGGAGGATGGATGTCTTTTTGTGAATCTAGGCCCATAGTAAAATCTTATAATCATAACAGTTGGGAGGTCAGGGTGAAAACCTATGCTGGAGGTTTCGACAGATGTAGCTATTCAATGAAAACCTTTGTGGTCCCAAGGGCCCCTTTTACGTATAAAAAAAGAGGTATAAAGAAAAATGATTTACTTCATTGCATCGGGTTTCTTAATTTAAATCCGTCTGTCTCGAGAGAAATGACAAGCCACTTGCCAAGTGTGGTGAACAGAGCACCAACTCCGTAGCTCCAGTAACAATCATAGAGATCTCGGAAAAAGTGCACATACAACTGAGCTACGTGATCCGAATTCGAACCAACAACCTTTATAACGAAAAATCAAACCTTAAACCACGTTACTCCTGAGACGCCTCTGACATCTACTACTACTACTACTGAGACGCCTCTGACATCTACTACTACTACTGAGCCCACACTGAGCAACAATTTAGTTGACCTTAAACCACGTTACTCCTGCGACGCCTCTGACATCTACTACTACTCCTGAGACGCCTCTGACATCTACTACTACTACTGAGACGCCTCTGACATCTACTACTACTACTGAGCCCACACTGAGCAACAATTTAGTTAGTAGTTAAACCACGTTACTCCTGAGACGCCTCTGACATCTACTACTACTCCTGAGATGCCTCTGACATCTACTACTACTCCTGAGACGCCTCTGACATCTACTACTACTACTGAGCCCACACTGAGCAACAATTTAGTTGACCTTTTCCAATAAAATATATGTTTACATTGTTGTTTTTAATGAACAGCACGCGCATAGTCAACTGTGTCAATAGAAAAGATGGGGTTCATTTGTAGAACTGTCAAACATTTAACAGCTACCCATTCTCATTTATACGATAATTGAGCAGCCTGGTACGTTCAGCACTTGAAGAGAAAGCTAATCTGTCATTTCTCAACTGATTAAATACTCTCTATTGCAGTGGTTCTACCAGTGTGGTGCCTTGGCTTGCAATGAGAGCAAAGAGCTGTACCACTGCGATCTACAAGGCATGTCGTAAGAGGCAACTGATGTAGGACCTAGGAAGCTACCATAGTAAATAAAAAGCATCTGCAGACATCGGATGTGCTGGCGTAATGGTAGGGGCATGAATGGCACAATGTACATTCGCTATTAGGCTCAGATCACATACAAATCACACAGAGTGGTTAACAAGTAAGTGGTTCTCAAAATTTTGAAGTCGTGGAACACTTGAAGTTCTACCAACAAATTGTAGACGCACTGTACACAAAAACTGAATTTATAAGATGCAAAAAGCAAAGAAATACAGAAATAAATTGAAAAATACTACATATCTTTATTGATAATTGAACTTCTTCCTATGAGAAACATGGGCCTGATGTGTCTTGGCACTGTTTTTATCCTGGTGCCCGCTGGTACCGCGTTGCCGACCCCTGATCTGGTATTTCCTATGGCACACCTACAAATGTCACCGGGCACACTGATGCGCCTGGGCACACTCTTTGAGAACCTCTGCTCTATTTAGAAGGACCCAGGTGTCATGAATAGACATCATTTGTCAGTGTCTTTAAGTAGATTAGTGTTTTTCTAATATTTCAAGGGTAAAAAAATGTATTGACTTCAATAAGCTCAATATAGGAAGGCTGGTATTTGTTCTTTTCCTTTGAATATTTGAGGTGTATTTATCTTTGAAGATTCCCAGGTTTAAATCAGGTCTGAAAATGAGGTTCCTAGCATGGATATAGAACAGAGCCAGGTTTTATTTTCAACAAGTGAAGTATTTAGGAAGGGCATAGTTTAGCTTGAGCCAATGTCAGATTTAATTTCAATGCACATTGTAATCTTAAGTTAAAGGGGTTTTAAAAATCGTTATTCTGTTCGTTTCTTTGTTTGGAATATGTTTTTGTTTAAACCGCTTTCCTGTTTTCCCTTTTCTCTCTCTCTCTCTCTCTTGTGTGCGCGCGTGTGTGTGTGCGTGTGTGTGTGTGTGCGTGTGTTTGCGTGTGTGTGTGTGTGTGTGTGTGTGTGTGTGTGTGTGTGTAGGTTCGGTGTGTTGGAGATAGAATGGCGGAAATGGGGTTTAATTGTTTGGTTTTTATTTGATTTATATTTGTATAATCCTGGCTACTAAATATGAAGCGTGTAGGCTGACGTGGATTTAGTAGGGGAGGGGGACCACGGCACACATTAATTAGGTACAGAAATACGGTCAAGAGACAATCTAAGTGATTGCGACATTCTGAACGCATTGAGAGAGTCCACATGAACAGAGAAGTTTCAGATTGTTGTTTTTTTCGCCCGTTTTGAATTTATGCGTATTTAATGTGCCTTATATGGCATCTCTGATACAGTTTTGTGTTAAGACTCGCTTTCCTTATCGCCAGGGTTTCTCGTCATTCAGGCGAGTCTTACACCGTCTTCAAAGCTACATCAGTTTCCTGAAGTGCAACCATGTACTGTGTGCATACTGAGAATTTCTCGCCCATGCTGGTCTCGAATCCCATATTTTCCACTGCTCGTTGTCACTATTGCATCATGTTATCAACTTCCCTTTCGGTGAACCATTCAGGGTTATGGATCTCAAGCGGTTTGCAGAGATCTGTAGCTTTATTGCTGTAACGACAGAGTTTGTGCTTTGTGCAATACTCTCGGTAGGAGTGCGCCATTTCTGCGGAGTTGGACCGAGCCATATGAAGTAAAGTAATGTGCATCGAAGTCTTTAGACCCTCAAGCGCTGAATAGAATGGGAAAGATTGGTCGACATTACAGATCAGTCACAGAGAAATACATTGCAACTATCTTACAGATCAGTCACAGAGATATACATTGCAACTATCTTACAGATCAGTCATAGAGATATACATTGCAACTATCTTACAGATCAGTCACAGAGATATACATTGCAACTATCTTCTTATCATTTTGAAGCAATGTATTGATCTAAGAGTCAGCCTAGTTTCTTTGTTTTATTTTTTCCAGTCCTGTTTTGCCTCACAGCGTCAGGATAAGAAGAGATTTCTAGAAGGGTCTTTGTGTGCGCTTCATATATAATGCCTTTCGTGGCCTCTGTTATCTCTGAGGTCCATCTTTTGCGTGGCTGGCCTTTTGCTTTGTATTCATTGTATGGGAGCAACATCGCTCCTTGAGGTGATTTGTCTGTTGGTTATCTGCTTATATTGGCCGAACAATTTAATTTGTTGTTTCTTGATCTTCTTCTTCTTTGCGTTCGTTCTTAACGACCAATTTTAATCACTCTTTGTGATATGTTTGATCTTTGCCAAGAACGTGTATACTTTGCACATTGGTTTGGCAGGCCCCTAAACGCATATTCTACACGTTTAGGACATGTGCATCCGATTTCAGCCAATTGTTTCTTGATGACGTTTAGTATTGTGCAGTACCCACTTTTTTCCTGATGTCTTCTTCATTTCTCAACCGATCTATTCTTGTTACCTCCAGAATTCTGCGTAGTCACTTCATCTCTGTCATGACTAGTTTTCATCTTTCATTTGATGTCAGCGTTCAGGTTTGGCACTGGTAGCATAATGTGAGGAGAAAGGTTGTGTAGAATATTGCTCTTTTTGTTACCTCCAGAATTCTGCGTAATCACTTCATCTCTGTCATGACTAGTTTTCATCTTTCATTTGATGTCAGCGTTCAGGTTTGGCACTGGTAGCATAATGTGAGGAGAAAGGTTGTGTAGAATATTGCTCTTTTTGTTACCTCCAGAATTCTGCGTAATCACTTCATCTCTGTCATGGCTAGTTTTCATCTTTCATTTGATGTCAGCGTTCAGGTTTGGCACTGGTAGCATAATGTGAAGAGAAAGGTTGTGTAGAATATTGCTCTTCTTGTTACCTCCAGAATTCTGCGTAATCACTTCATCTCTGTCATGGCTAGTTTTCATCTTTCATTTGATGTCAGCGTTCAGGTTTGGCACTGGTAGCATAATGTGAAGAGAAAGGTTGTGTAGAATATTGCTCTTCTTGTTACCTCCAGAATTCTGCGTAATCACTTCATCTCTGTCATGGCTAGTTTTCATCTTTCATTTGATGTCAGCGTTCAGGTTTGGCACTGGTAGCATAATGTGAAGAGAAAGGTTGTGTAGAATATTGCTCTTCTTGTTACCTCCAGAATTCTGCGTAATCACTTCATCTCTGTCATGACTAGTTTTCATCTTTCATTTGATGTCAGCGTTCAGGTTTGGCACTGGTAGCATAATGTGAAGAGAAAGGTTGTGTAGAATATTGCTCTTCTTGTTACCCGTGTGATGCCGGGGTCTACCAGGGAAGCAAAGAATAGTATCAATGCAACCTACAAGGCATCTCGTAAGAAGCGACTGATGTAGGCCCCAGGGATGCTACCCTAGTAAAAAAAAAGCAGCGCAGAAATCGGATGTGCTGGCCTACTTGTAGGCGCATAACTGGCACAACGTACAATCGCTCTTAGGCTCAGAGTGGTTGAGAAGTGTGCGATATCGAGCGTTCGAAGAAGAAGAAGAAGCGTTTTTTGTGTTCATGGTGATATGTTTACATTTTAAAATTGGCACCATTTGTCCTATGATTTAATTTGCTTTGTTGAATCTGTGTTTGAATTCATTAGTTATTTTTCCGTTTGCTGAAAAAATGCTCCCTATGTATATAAAGTCTTTAACTTGTTTTAATGGGCGATTGAGTTGTCGTCATACTGTATGCCTTAGTGTTCTAGAACACTCCTTTCTTAACTGTCAGCTGCTTCTGATTTTCCACGTCCTAAAATAGTGGTTCTCAACCTGGAAGGCTCGTCTGCGAGGAAGGCTTGAGGCAGTATTAGGGGAAGCCTGAGGCAGTAGCAGATGAAGGATGACGCAGTATCATGGGAGGCGTAAGACAGTATCAGAGGTGGCCTGAGGCAATATTAGGGGAAGCATGAGACAGTATCAGGGAAGGTGTGAGACAGTATAAGAGGTGGCCTGAGGCAATATTAGGGGAAGCATGAGACAGTATCAGGGAAGGCGTGAGACAGTATAAGAGGTGGCCTGAGGCAATATTAGGGGAAGCATGAGACAGTATCAGGGAAGGCGTGAGACAGTATCAGATGAGACAGTGTCAGGGGAGAAGTGAGACAGTATCAGGAAGGCGTGCAACATTATTAAAATTTAGGAAATTTACTGTTCTAATAGGTTTGTATACGAACTTGTTTTTTTCCAGTGAAATAAGTTTTGTTATTAAAATTTAAAGTTCAACATTTCTGTAAAAAAATAACCAAGAACACTATTGATTATGTCTAATGATGACCTTTTTTTCAAATTTCTTGTCAAATAGATTAAGTTTCTTATTGTTGACATTTCTCCTTGTCAGTGTTTTTTGTGTTTAGAGGACAGTGCTGTTATAAAGCTTAGAGTGAGAAACATGTTTTTTTTTCGTTTGCTCTTTGGAAGTTACAGTTAATTAAGCGAGGGGAAAATGAGGGAAAAAAGAAGTGCGTAGAAAGAGCTGCATTTTCAGGGGAGACGCCAGTTAGAAAAGGTTGGGAACCAACGTTCTAAATCAATATCTTCAGTGTCAACTACTGTTCATTTTTAACTTTCTATAACAGCGTTCCCCAAACTGGGGTCCGTGAACTTACATGGTGCCCGCAAGCGCATGAAGAAATATTCTGATTTTTGACATTTCAAAACAGAAAAATTAAATTTGTAAAACATGTATAAAAACAGGGATAAACTAGCTCTGCTGTGAAATCAAAGAATCCGGACCAGACCGAAGTTTAAAGTCTGACAGGACAAAACGAAAGATCAGTGAAGTTACCACAGTCTGAGAAATTGGAGCCAGGTTGACTGTTGGTGTTGTGTAATAATAACTTCATCGCTAGAAGATTGTCATATATAGAAATTTTGGGGGTCCACGCAGCAAAATGTTATTTAAAAAACTGTCCCCTGTAATGCAAGGTTTGGAAACCGCTGTTCTATAACATTCTTTGTTTTAAAACGACAAGAGAATTGTTGTTTGGTGTTCTATAACATTCTTTGTTTTAAAACGACAAGAGAATTGTTGTTGTGGCTGATCTAGTTTGTATTCGTTACTTCTTTTCAACCAAGTTAACAACTGTTTGGGATCTGTGGATTTGACGAGAATGTATGTACAAGACAGGTCTGGCAAAAAAAGAACTTTTTCGGCCAATATCCGAATGTACCTATCCTCCATTTTGTTGGAGATAACGGAAGTGCAACGTACGTGGGACAGTATCAGGGGAGGCGTGAGGGAGTATCAGAGGTGGTCTGAGACAATATCAGGGGAGGCGTGAGGCAGTGTCAGGGGAGACGTGATGCAGTGTCAGGGGAAGCATGAGGCAGTATCAGGAAGGAGTGAAACGTTATTAAAATTTAGTAAATTTACTGTGCTAATAGGTTTGTATACGAACACACGCCCGAGTGGTTACCGGGGCCCAAATTTGGGGTGTAAAGAATAGAACCACTGTTACCTGCTACGCATGTTGTAAGAGACGACTAAGGAGGTTTGGCTGAAATCGGATGCACGTGTCCGCTAGGGAATGCTAACCGAAACAAATGCTTGCAGAAAATGGATGCACCAGGCCGTACGGCGCATAACATGGTGCAACGACCCCTCACAATGAGGAATGGGATAACGGATTCTACGGTCGCCAATCTGTCTCAGAGATTTAGACGTGCAGTAAGAATGTCAGACCTACCATCACGAGGGTGGCCAAAACTTACTGCAGGAAGAGGTCAGCACAAACGGGGAAGCAGAAATCATAGAAATTATATCGTACAGAACTGCCTCCAGTATGCAAAATTGAAAAGAAAGAGGTGGCCCACTTACACCATCGCCCAAGACAAACTGTATGGCGTGGCTGATAATCGGAGGCAGATGGCTGCCTTTATTAGAGAATCTGAAATTCCAATCTAGTGATAACGCAGAAGAATAAGAAGTATACGAACTTGTTTTTTTTCCCCAGCAAAATACGTTTTGTTATTAAAATTTAAAGTTCTGTTGGTTCTCTGCTTATGTGGCCGAATCATCACGCCTCCCCTGATACTGCCTCATGTTTTTCCTGATACTGCATCACGCCTCCCTGATACTGCCTCACGCCTCCCCTGATATTGCCTCGGGCCACATCTGATACTGTCACACGCCTCCCCAGATACTGTCTCACGTACGTTGCACTTCCGTAAGCCCCTACAAAATGGAGAATAGGTACATTCGAATATTGGCCGAAAAAGATTTTTGTTTTTGTCGGACCTGTCAGTCTAAGACATCTTACGTTCTTTCTTGCACTAAAGGTCATTTACTCCTTAATTTTTTCACTGCGTAATTAGATCTTATACCTTCAGACACATTTACATTGCAGTGTATGCTGAATTAACCAGTATATCGGCTTTGCGGAATCCTAAAAAATACTGGAAGCCAGTATTTCGGCTCACAGGGTTAAATGTGTTAATGATCTTTTCTCTGCTCCTCAATGCAACAATCAAGTGAATTATTACGTCATGATCCCTGAGCATTTACGATGGATGTCAGGCAGGATAACATTGGACATATTTGTCTCGTTTCTCAGATTTAGTTAGTGCCATTCTGTCTTCTCTCCAACCAGTGGCGGCTCGTCATTAAGGGCAGTGAGGCCAAGCCCATCAAAAATGATGTGTAACGTGCATTTATTATTTAATAAATTAAAATATAACTTAATCCAAAACCATGATTTTCCCGAACATTTGTGCCTGGCCCCACCAATAAAAAGGATCACGAGCCGCCACTGTCTCCAACCACAGAGGACTCATGAAGAATGCTAGATATGACACAAATTTGTATAGATGAGCTACTAGTATTGATTTTTGCTTATTGGTTATTGATTACTCAGCTGACGTTTCATGACTCCGGAAAAGACTCATATGTGCTCACTACCCCCAAACAGATGTCGAAAAGTATGCATACTGATGATTCTTGTGGCTCACTTGTTAAACCCACTTCTATGTCTACCCATTAAGCAGCCAACTCTACTTGTAGGAAATGCCATTCCAAACTTCTTAAATCGCTGGAGGGATTCAATCTCAATTTCAGGATCCTTATTCAACATTAGTTCGCCAAGAGACCGAAGAACATCACCCATATCCATTCTAAACTACTCAACGATCGATGCTTTCGATGCAAGCCTGTCAGCTCTCTCGGTGCCGCGAACATCGCATGCACAAGACAGTAAATCTACGTGATTCTCTAGAGGTTGGAAACCTATATAGATGACCACTCAGAAAACATCACGTTGTAGTATCACATCTACTAAGGTATACTGTAGCAAAGTGTTAGATCTGAATGGTCATTGGTGACCAATGACTCATTGTCCAGTCCACGTTTTAATAAATGCTACAAATAATGTGTTATTTTTCAAATTAAGTAAACTTCAATTTTAATTAAACGGATCTGTTTTGATTGATTGATTGATTGATTGATAGGACTATCATTACTGCACTTCGGTGAGCAGCCATGTTTGCTCTGATCTCTTTCTCACACAGAAAGATCTCAGCTGCAGTGCACGAACTCAGTAGCATCAGAGAGGATCCCCGATGTAAATTTGAAGATGGTGAAGCTATATTTTAGGAATTGTATTTTAAATATTTTTCTAATTAATTTTGTCCGAGCAGCGGCTTTCCAGCCTGCTCTTCTTGATTTTGAACTGCCAAGGATTCTTTTACGTGCTCAAATTGAACACGGCACCTACGTTTTATCGTCCGTCTTTTTTTTCTGATGTTTATGTTTCACGTAACTGAAAGTTGTCCACAATGAAACATATTATTTCCTACAAATATTTGTAGGCATAGGTTCACCAAGTGTGACAGATGAGCTTAATACATAAGCGTTTGCCCATCGACTCGAGCACAAGAAGATTGTGGGTTAAATCTCACACTCGGCGTTACATAGTGAGGAAAGGAATTGGCCTTCCTACCTCCTGCACACTAGGTGACAGAAATGTGAAGTGACTTCATACCCTAAGGTCTGAAAATAAATAATATTAATTCCTCTCGTACCTTTATGCGTTACATAGTACCTGCAAGCAATTTCTCCATACCGCTCTATCCTGGGCACTTCGCTCAATCTCTTCCACGGAGCTGAGACCGATATTTCTTGCCTCTCTCAGCACAGTTAAGATCGAAAATTCTACGGGAATATTTTCTTTTATATTATCCAGGAAACCTTCTAGTTTGGACGAACGAAAACTAAAACAATTGAGACATTCTAAGAGGAGATAAAAGAATAAAATAACAGGTGAGGAATACAAACTCTCGTGCAGATCATAAATGTAAACGATATAAAGGATGCAATCTTAATAAGAGTTATCCGGATGAAGATTTATGATCAAGAATGACAGATAAATATACAGATTAATGTAGTGGCAAACATTTATGTCTTGAAACTAACTGAAGATGAATGGCTAGTTGATTTACAATGCATTTTTCCTTTTTGAGATTTGTTGTTAAGCGTCTTTCCTTCTTGTTTCTATTCGTTTTCTGTTGTTTAGTAATGTCTACATAAGAAAGTCGAGAGCAGCGATAGTGTAGTGGTTAGTGCACTAGCTTCTTATGTCGACTCCGTCTCAATTGGGTACCAGAAAAGCACTGGGAAGTAAAGGTGACCTGAAGATGTTGACCGCGTCACACATCGTTTGCCAATTTTCAATGAAAAATATGAAACTGACACCGTACCCATTAATATATCTTCTGATATTTTAAAAAAAATGTTTCTTTATTTTACAAGTGATTGGGAGCAGCTGTGGTAGACAACGTTTTTCGAATTCGATAATATTAATTAGGAAGTCGAACAAATGAATACTAGACATGTATATGGGAGACCCGTTTCGTTTCACAAATGCCACACACGAAAATTCGAATCCAGACCATTATTTCTTTCGTCACCACCGCATATTTGTCAAAACGAGCGTTTTAGAGACAGCAGCCAGCTAAGTTTCTCTAAATAAAAAGGAAAGAAGAGAAAGCCCGGTGCAATTAAAATATTATAACAACCAAATCGAAAAGCACCATAGCTGTGGCGGATGCAAAACCACGAGCTGAATAGTCTGTTGCTCTACATGGAGCATTACTGTGACTCTTCTACAAAACTGAAGACATACTGAAAGTCTTAAGTCAGACATCGTCGGTGTGCTCCCACAACAACTGAAGACATACTGAAAGTCTTATGTCAGACATCGTCGTGTCTCTTCTACAAAACTGAAGACATACTGAAAGACCTGAGTCAGACATCGTCGTGTCTCTTCTACAAAACTGAAGACATACTGAAAGACTTAAGTCAGACATCGTCGTGTCTCTTCTACAAAACTGAAGACATACTGAAAGACCTGAGTCAGACATCGTCGTGTCTCTTATACAGAACTGAAGACATACTGAAAGACTTATGTCAGACATCACGTACTCAGTTTTAAAAAAAATGTGTTCTACATTACAATTGAAATTCAACCCATGAAGCTGCAAAATATAATTTTCTGTTTTTAGTTTTCTTTCATTCAAAGAAATCTCCTTTTTCTCCATGTTTGTTTCAATCTTTATCAACTGCTTGTTAATCCAGTCCTTGTGTCAGTGTGTGAGTTGAAATGTAGAACTTGAGTTTTGTGTGCCAGTTAAGCGTCTAGAGACCCATAAGCCAGCACACCCGGTCACTATCTGGTAGTGATGGAAAGCTTGCGTATCTTCATGATCCAGAAAGCTATCCTGACATGAGATTTGTTCTTGGTAGAAACACTAACGTCATACAGGTTAAAGGCTAGAAAGATATAATATGACCTCCTGGTTCTCCAGGCTGGAGGTTAGGCAGGAGGGCTGAAAATCCATTTATTTTTAATGATTGTGCTGCAGAAACGAAATCAAAAGAAACATGTAGAAGAATTGTTGAAATAGAACTGAAAGATTGTGACGTGGCAATGGAAACGATTAGTAGAAAGCTTAAAGGCGACAGATGCCGGAGTGCCCAGCGTGTCCGTAGCGCGTTGGACTACGGGTGACTAGTTCTCTGTAAGTGCGGGTTCAACTCCGCGGACTGGCAGAAAATCTACAGGTTCCCCAGATTTACGGTGTTCGTGGCACCGAACCGAAGGGTTACGATGTCCATGACACCGAGCCGAAGAGCTTTCAGCTCAAGTGCTTCGGGATCGGAGAAAAAAAAAGCGACAGATCAACAAGAGTGGAAATCTCTCGTGAATGCTTTTGTGTCAAACGGGACAAGACGAGGATATCTTCTTCTTCTTCTTCGAACGCTCCATATTGACCTTTTGTAAACCACTCTTTTGTGATGTGTATGTGATCCGAGCTTAAGAGCGATTGTACATTGTACCAGATATGCGCCTGCAAGTAAGCCAGCACATCCGATTTCTGCTATGCTCTTTTATTTACTAGGGTAGCTTCCCTAGGCCACTACCTCAGTCGCCTCTTACGACATGTTTTGTAGACTGGGTAGCTTCCTGCGGACCCGGCAATTTAAGGGTGGACGAGGACATAAATAGATAGATATCTATACAACATTGGACTGAACTACAAGACCCCAAGTGTCGATGGATTATTGAATAAATAGATAGATATCTATACAGCATTGGACTGAACTACAAGACCCCAAGTGTTGATGGATTATTAAATAAATAGATAGATATCTATACAACATTGGACTGAACTACAAGACCCCAAGTGTTGATAGATTATTGAATAAATAGATAGATGTCAATACAACATTGGACTGAACTACAAGACCCCAAGTGTTGATGGATTATTGAATAAATAGATAGATGTCTATACAACATTGGACTGAACTACAAGACCCCAAGTGTTGATGGATTATTGAATAAATAGATAGATATCTATACAGCATTGGACTGAACTACAAGACCCCAAGTGTTGATGGATTATTGAATAAATAGATAGATATCTATACAACATTGGACTGAACTACAAGACCCCAAGTGTTGATGGATTATTGAATAAATAGATATATATCTATACAACATTGGACTGAACTACAAAACCCCAAGTGTTGATGGATTATTGAATAAATAGATAGATGTCTATACAACATTGGACTGAACTACAAGACCCCAAGTGTTGATGGATTATTGAATAAATAGATAGATATCTATACAACATTGGAATGAACTACAAGACCCCAAGTGTTGATGGATTATTGAATAAATAGATAGATATCTATACAACATTGGACTGAACTACAAGACCCCAAGTGTCGATGGATTATTGAATAAATAGATAGATATCTATACAGCATTGGACTGAACTACAAGACCCCAAGTGTCGATGGATTATTGAATAAATAGATAGATATCTATACAACATTGGACTGAACTACAAGACCCCAAATGTTGATGGATTATTGAATAAATATATATATATCTATACAGCATTGGACTGAACTACAAGACCCCAAGTGTCGATGGATTATTGAATAAATAGATAGATATATATACAGCATTGGACTGAACTACAAGACCCCAAGTGTTGATGGATTATTGAATAAATAGATAGATATCTATACAACATTGGACTGAACTACAAGACCCCAAGTGTTGATGGATTATTGAATAAATAGATATATATCTATACAACATTGGACTGAACTACAAGACCCCAAGTGTCGATGGATTATTGAATAAATAGATAGATATCTATACAACATTGGACTGAACTACAAGACCCCAAGTGTTGATGGATTATTGAATAAATAGATAGATATCTATACAACATTGGACTGAACTACAAGACCCCAAGTGTTGATGGATTATTGAATAAATAGATAGATATCTATACAACATTGGACTGAACTACAAGACCCCAAGTGTCGATGGATTATTGAATAAATAGATAGATATCTATACAGCATTGGACTGAACTACAAGACCCCAAGTGTCGATGGATTATTGAATAAATAGATAGATATCTATACAACATTGGACTGAACTACAAGACCCCAAGTGTTGATGGATTATTGAATAAATAGATAGATGTCTATACAACATTGGACTGAACTACAAGACCCCAAGTGTTGATGGATTATTGAATAAAAAGATAGATATCTATACAGCATTGGACTGAACTACAAGACCCCAAGTGTTGATGGATTATTGAATAAATAGATAGATATCTATACAACATTGGACTGAACTACAAGACCCCAAGTGTTGATGGATTATTGAATAAATAGATATATATCTATACAACATTGAACTGAACTACAATACCCCAAGTGTTGATGGATTATTGAATAAATAGATATATGTCTATACAACATTGGACTGAACTACAAGACCCCAAGTGTCGATGGATTATTGAATAAATAGATAGATGTCTATACAACATTGGACTGAACTACAAGACCCCAAGTGTTGATGGATTATTGAATAAAAACATAGATATCTATACAGCATTGGACTGAACTACAAGACCCCAAGTGTTGATGGATTATTGAATAAATAGATAGATATCTATACTGCATTGGACTGAACTACAAGACCCCAAGTGTTGATGGATTATTGAATAAATAGATATATATCTATACAACATTGGACTGAACTACAAGACCCCAAGTGTCGATGGATTATTGAATAAATAGATAGATATCTATACAGCATTGGACTGAACTACAAGACCCCAAGTGTTGATGGATTATTGAATAAATAGATAGATATCTATACAACATTGGACTGAACTACAAGACCCCAAGGGTTGATGTATTATTGAATAAATAGATATATATCTATACAACATTGGACTGAACTACAAGACCCCAAGTGTCGATGGATTATTGAATAAATAGATAGATATCTATACAACATTGGACTGAACTACAAGACCCCAAGTGTTGATGGATTATTGAATAAATAGATAGATATCTATACAGCATTGGACTGAACTACAAGACGCCAAGTGTTGATGGATTATTGAATAAATAGATATATGTCTATACAGCATTGGACTGAACTACAAGACCCCAAGTGTCGATGGATTATTGAATAAATAGATAGATATCTATACAGCATTGGACTGAACTACAAGACCCCAAGTGTTGATGGATTATTGAATAAATAGATAGATATCTATACAACATTGGACTGAACTACAAGACCCCAAGTGTTGATGGATTATTGAATAAATAGATATATATCTATACAACATTGGACTGAACTACAAGACCCCAAGTGTCGATGGATTATTGAATAAATAGATAGATATCTATACAACATTGGACTGAACTACAAGACCCCAAGTGTTGATGGATTATTGAATAAATAGATAGATATCTATACAACATAGGACTGAACTACAAGACCCCAAGTGTTGATGGATTATTGAATAAATAGATAGATATCTATACAACATTGGACTGAACTACAAGACCCCAAGTGTCGATGGATTATTGAATAAATAGATAGATATCTATACAGCATTGGACTGAACTACAAGACCCCAAGTGTCGATGGATTATTGAATAAATAGATAGATATCTATACAACATTGGACTGAACTACAAGACCCCAAGTGTTGATGGATTATTGAATAAATAGATAGATGTCTATACAACATTGGACTGAACTACAAGACCCCAAGTGTTGATGGATTATTGAATAAAAAGATAGATATCTATACAGCATTGGACTGAACTACAAGACCCCAAGTGTTGATGGATTATTGAATAAATAGATAGATATCTATACAACATTGGACTGAACTACAAGACCCCAAGTGTTGATGGATTATTGAATAAATAGATATATATCTATACAACATTGAACTGAACTACAATACCCCAAGTGTTGATGGATTATTGAATAAATAGATATATGTCTATACAACATTGGACTGAACTACAAGACCCCAAGTGTCGATGGATTATTGAATAAATAGATAGATGTCTATACAACATTGGACTGAACTACAAGACCCCAAGTGTTGATGGATTATTGAATAAAAACATAGATATCTATACAGCATTGGACTGAACTACAAGACCCCAAGTGTTGATGGATTATTGAATAAATAGATAGATATCTATACTGCATTGGACTGAACTACAAGACCCCAAGTGTTGATGGATTATTGAATAAATAGATATATATCTATACAACATTGGACTGAACTACAAGACCCCAAGTGTCGATGGATTATTGAATAAATAGATAGATATCTATACAGCATTGGACTGAACTACAAGACCCCAAGTGTTGATGGATTATTGAATAAATAGATAGATATCTATACAACATTGGACTGAACTACAAGACCCCAAGGGTTGATGGATTATTGAATAAATAGATATATATCTATACAACATTGGACTGAACTACAAGACCCCAAGTGTCGATGGATTATTGAATAAATAGATAGATATCTATACAACATTGGACTGAACTACAAGACCCCAAGTGTTGATGGATTATTGAATAAATAGATAGATATCTATACAGCATTGGACTGAACTACAAGACGCCAAGTGTTGATGGATTATTGAATAAATAGATATATGTCTATACAGCATTGGACTGAACTACAAGACCCCAAGTGTCGATGGATTATTGAATAAATAGATAGATATATATACAGCATTGGACTGAACTACAAGACCCCAAGTGTTGATGGATTATTGAATAAATAGATATATGTCTATACAGCATTGGACTGAACTACAAGACCCCAAGTGTTGATGGATTATTGAATAAATAGATATATGTCTATGCAGCATTGGACTGAACTACAAGACCCCAAGTGTCGATGGATTATTGAATAAATAGATAGATATCTATACAACATTGGACTGAACTACAAGACCCCAAGTGTCGATGGATTATTGAATAAATAGATAGATATCTATACAACATTGGACTGAACTACAAGACCCCAAGTGTCGATGGATTATTGAATAAATAGATAGATATCTATACAACATTGGACTGAACTACAAGACCCCAAGTGTCGATGGATTATTGAATAAATAGATAGATATCTATACAGCATTGGACTGAACTACAAGACCCCAAGTGTTGATGGATTATTGAATAAATAGATATATGTCTATACAGCATTGGACTGAACTACAAGACCCCAAGTGTCGATGGATTATTGAATAAATAGATAGATATCTATACAGCATTGGACTGAACTACAAGACCCCAAGTGTCGATGGATTATTGAATAAATAGATAGATATCTATACAACATTGGACTGAACTACAAGACCCCAAGTGTAGATGGATTATTGAATAAATAGATAGATATCTTTACAGTTTTGGACTGAACTACAAGACCCCAAGTGTTGATGGATTATTGAATAAATAGATAGATATCTATACAGCATTGGACTGAACTACAAGACCCCAAGTGTCGATGGATTATTGAATAAATAGATAGATATCTATACAACATTGGACTGAACTACAAGACCCCAAGTGTCGATGGATTATTGAATAAATAGATAGATATCTATACAACATTGGACTGAACTACAAGACCCCAAGTGTCGATGGATTATTGAATAAATAGATAGATATCTATACAGCATTGGACTGAACTACAAGACCCCAAGTGTCGATGGATCATAGAAAAAGAAGAAGATTAACCATTTTTTATTCTGCATTTTTTCTTTTGGTCTCATGCTATTTTCTTCGTTTCTCTGTTTATTCTCCCGTGGTCTCCGATAACATACGGCCGGCGGGCTCAGGTAAAAATTATAGGATATAAGACCACAACCGTCGCGTGACCTGGCATTCCAGTATTGCTATCTAAAGACGAATTCCTTTTATAAACAACACAACATGCTAGAACAAGGTTATATTATGTTACAAATTAAGTTTACCACTAAGGATTATCAGTATTATTTATGATTTTTATCAACAAACAACCAAGGACTCAGTGAATTGAGTCAAATTACATAAAAATCTCACTGCGTTCTATCAAACATATACAAAAACCAGCCCCCATTAAACAGGAATTTTTGTTTTCTGTCTGCGCTAGGCGCCTTGTGTTGCAGGGGTCACGATTCTCCCCATTGTTGTTTTATTTCATATAGGTTTTTAAAGTGCATTTTCCCCTTTTTTTCTGTAAAGCACTTGTCACACGACCCGTGTTTGTAAACATATTTGAAACTTAACCAACCAAACAACATTTTCTACAAGGTACACCAACCAGTTCCTTCTATCACGAATTTATTTGTCTGGGTTTAGTTGGTGGGGTCCCTGTGTTAACTCTGTGAATGAATTTAATCGGATTATCCGAAAGAAGTTTTTTTTTTTATGTTTGTTGGCTAGTAAGGTCTGATATAACTAATAAAAGACTTGTTCCTAGGTTGAAAGGGCCGTGTCTTGACTTAGAGAGGTTTCAATCCTCAACATAACAAACAGAATAACATTTTTGATAATAGACGAAATTAGTTTTTATTCTAGATCAGCGTTTCCCAAACTGTGGTACGCGGACACCCGAGATCAGCGAGGTACACACAGGGGGTCGTCAAGCGCTTGAAGAAATATTATGATCTCTGACATTTCAAACAGAAAAAGACATTTTTAAAACGTATATAAAAAAACAGTGATAAACTAGTTCCGCTGCACAATCAAAGGATCCAGACCAGACCGGAGTCTAAATGTCTGACAGGACATAATGAATGATAATTAGAAGTTTCCCGCCGTCTGAGAACATTGTTTAATATTGCAACACAAAGATCATTTAATCCTGTCCATTTTCACAAATAGAAACTTTGGGTGGGGGTAGGGCGAGGGGGAGTCTTGTAGGGAGGCAACAAAATGTATTTAAAAGGGGTCCTCGATAATGTAAAGTTTGGGAACCGCTGAGGAACAATAAAGTTTAATTTTTTAAAAAAAGATAAAAAGCTAGTTATAGAACAATAAGTTCAACTTTAAGACTGTGTTTCCCATCTTTTGAGACTGATTTTATCCGTGTGGGGTGACTGAGGTAGGGGCCTAGGGAAGCTACCCTAGTAAATAAAAAGCGTCGCAGAAATCGCCTCAGAAATCTGGCACACAGATTGGTTTAAAAGTGGTCGATATGAAGTGCTCGAAGAAGAAGAAGAAGAAGAAGAGACTGATTTTAATAAACTGTTCATAACAAACTTAACAATCCAGCTAACAATATTTCAATCGACTAATATATGTTTTACTAATATTGTATCGGCTAGACGTCTGTTTTACGAATTGAGTTTCAGTGTTAGGAATAATGTTAAATTGGAGTGGTTTGTAATTTGAGTATTGTTCATTTCCCTAATTATTATCTTATTGCTACTATTTTATATTAATTTTACATCAGATAGACACTGAATAAAAATGAAAGTACATGTATTTCTTCTTCTTCTTCTTCTTTGCGTTTGGCTTCGTACGCTCGTCTAAACCATGAGATGGGTTGCCTCTATGAAGCTGCATGTCAGTTGGAGTTCTTCGAAAGTTTCCCATAGCTTGCTCTGTAAACTTTGTTCATGAGGTCATGTTTCTTTTCGTTGGTGTATGTATGATGGACATGACTGCAGAATGTGCTCTGGAGTCTATGTTTCTGTCTGGGATGCATACTGTGCAGTCTGGGCAGGCTTTATTCTGTGCATGTGGTTGTTGAGCCTGCAGTGACCTGTTCTTAGGCGAAAGATTGTTGTGTGCTGTTTTCTGTTTAGTCTGCTGATGGGATCTTGTGGGTGTTTGCTGTGGGTTTGTTGCCTCCATACCTCTGTGTACTTTCTTTTGATATGTGTCTTGATTTCTGGTAGTGACACTGGGTGTTTGTGTTGTGTAAGTTTTGTTCCGTCCTTAGCCAGCCTGTCTGCTCTCTCATTTCCTGGTACACCACAGTGGGCTGGTATCCACTGGAGAATAATTTTGTTGTGTTCTGAGAGCTTGTTTAGCTGTAGTATCAGCTCTCTTTCCATGTTATCTTGTGGTTCCCTTTGTGTGGCCTGCAGGACTGACAAGCAGTCGCAAAGGAAGACAAGTTTGTTGTTTTGGATGTTTCTTTGCTGCAGTATTTTTGAGGCATCCACAATTGCCTGTTGTTCGGCTCTAAAATTTGTTTGATAGTTCTCCAGGGGCACTTGAATTTGTTAGTGTAGTGCCATCTTGGAGTATGATGATGGTTCCGGCCCTCCTTTCCTCGCTGTCGTGTCTGATGATCCGTCTGTGTATATATGGGTCCACTCGGGATGGGGTATGAGGTGTCAATGTGTTCTAGTGTCTTTGCTCTCAAGATGGGACCTGTTTCTTCACCCTTTTTGTCTACATTTGGAATTGTTGTTATCACTGTGAAGTTGGGCTGTAGGTCTGTGTTGTTGAATGGTACTATCATTTCCCAGGTTGCTGGGTCTTTTGAGAGGATGTCCATGTTTTTGCAGAGAGTGATTTTGACAAGTGATGGAAGCTGTGTCTTTTTATGTGGTTTTTGGTTGGTTCGTTGATATTTAAAAACAGCTATTTTAATAACGAGGTGCGTAATTTATAGAAATTTATAGAAATTAACAAAGGTTGAGATTTATTTTAAACAAAGATTCCAAAGAGATTTTCATTTTCTATTTCTAGAGCAGCCATGGATTATACACATGCCTTTATTCTGAATACGTTTGAGTCGTTGACACTGTGATCTTGATATCGTGATGAAACAAGTGTCCGTAATCTATCAGGGACATAACTTGTTGATGGAACAGATGGACAAGTAGTATCTGCTTAATACGTACATCTACGATAACCTTCAGAGCTGCAAGACCAAGCTTGCAACGTAGTATCGTTTGTTCTTTTTCTTCGAATGCTCCATATCGACCCCCTGTTAACCACTCTGTGTGATTTGTATGTGATCTGAGCCTAAGAGCGATTGTACGTTGTGCCAGTTATGTCCATACAAGTAGGTCAGCAAATCCGATTTCTGCGATACTTTTTATTTACTAGGGTAGCTTTCCTTAGTCCCACATCGGTCGATTCTTACGACATGCCTTGTAGGTTGCAGTGGTACTATTCTTTGCTACCCTTGCGGGACCCGGCACTATACGGGCGGTACCGTTTGTTCAACATGATGTTTGAATTATTTTTTTTTTCCGATCCAGAAGCACTTGAGCTTTTTCAGCTCTTCGGTTCGGTGCCACGAACACCGTAAATCTGGGGAATCTGTGGCTTTTTCTGCCATCCCGCGGAATTGAACCCGCACACAGAGGGATAGTCACCCGTAGTCCAACGCGCTACGAACACGCTGTGCAGACGGGCGATGTTTGAATTACAGACTACGATTAAATATTTTTCCCAAAGAAAGCGCAGCCTGTCACCACGCTCGATTACCTGAATCAAAGATTACTCTAGCTAGGTCAACCCTGACTAAAGAATTATTCAAAAAGTATCACAACATACACACCTTTTCAGGACTAACCTACACCAACGCCAGGTGGTATGTAATGTTCCCTGAATGTCTTCAACCATCTCTCTTCTATCTGCTCCAGTTGTATATATATTAAGATATCATCTGCGAAAGTCAATGTCCTACCTACCAGCCGTCCCGTAGTATTTTGGCTTCATTTGCTGTGTCTTCTTCTTCTCTTCCACCATTTACTTCTCTATAGACGTGGGGGGTGTAGTGATCTTGTGTGATCTTGTTCTAATGCGCTTTGCAAGCTGTTATTCATTTCTTAAGGCTATTCTTAATGTCATCGCTTCATCTTTTGCGAAGTCTGCCTCTTTCTCTATACTCGTTATACTTTTCAGTATGACTCTGGTGTGTAGTGATCTTGTGTAGGGAAGTGTGTAGTGATCTGGTGTGATCTTGTTCTAATGCGCTTTGTAATTTGTTATTCATTTCTTAAGGCTATTCTTAATGTCATCGCTCCATCTTTTGTGAGATCTTCCTCTAGTTCTGTACTCGTTATACTTTTAAGTGTCTCTCTGTAGTAGACGATACCAGAGCATCATCTGTGTAAATAATAAATATATATACAGAATAAAATTTATCCCAGTCTAAATAAATAATATCGCAGAAAATGAAGAGGACCCAAGAGTGGTTGTTAAGTAAATTATGCTAGACTACACAAAGAAGACATTATTTTGGAGAGGGAATCATTTTTCCACATTTTAGTTTTATCATATTTTTTTTTTTATTGAACAAATATAACAAATACAAAGCAAGAAGAAGACCACGGAAAATGTGGAGTCACCGCATCAATAACAACTTTAGAAAAATGAATACCAACTTACAAAATGGATTAGGATAAACTCATTCTTACATTCCAAAGAAGATCCTTACACCCTCCCTACCCCCATACATCCCTGACGTGTAATGGAAGAAACGAAGGAGAAGATAAAAAGGTTATTTCTGAGTACGTGTCCGTTAAACATATGCAACACAGTGACCAAGATATACCTGAGATATGATTCCTACTAAAATAAACATATTTTCTAAATAAATAAAAGATATGGGACGACATTTCTAAACGCAGACGTCAAGTTGGTTCGGTTTTTTTTTTTCTTTTTAAATGCAGACGTCGGTACCGCGGCAACAGAAGATTCGCAGACACTTACTTTTTTTTCTTCTTTTTTTTCATCATCAACCGCCGAAAGGTTTGAAGAAGAGTTATAACCCTTTCTTATCTAAAAAAAAGACGTACCTCTGGTCGTGTCACATTTCTTGATTGTTCCATCCCACTTTTTATCCCAACCCCCATTTTACCCATTTGCCTATTGTTGAAAGGCTATTGCAGAAGTACGGGAACTTGTTTTCTCATTGTATTTTATTTGGATCACTGTTGAATATTTCTTTTTTCTTCTTCTTAAATTCATCAACTTTTGGGATTGAGGTTATCTTTAAAAGAATAAAGATTAGGGTAGAAGAATTTGACAGTAGAAGCTCGTGAGTTTGAAATTTTTTTTCTTTCTAGTGGGAAAGTTTTACTCGGTATTCAAATTTAGTACAGTTTTATTTGTGCATTTGTTCATTTTTCTGGGTTCAGTATTTGAAAGGAATTATTTTACAGAGGCTGACATACCGAACTTTAGATCTTACTAAGCCTGTGCTGGAAGTAGGCAGCTATGAGGGCTTTCCATCTCTCGCTCTCTCTGTCTCTCTCTCTCTCTCTCTCTATTTCTTTCTATAACACTAGACCGTGACATCTTTGACGGTTAGGACAGCCGCAAATGGGTTAACAGAAGCGATTCGCAATCTTTGATGATTGAGTTCCGCTTTATCTGATCTGATCAACTTCTGGGTGATTCGTATGTATTCTCTAGGGGTCTCTGTGGTGTAGAGGCTAGGTACTCGACTCTCGTTTGATTGAGTTCCGCTTTATCTGATCTGATCAACTTCTGGGTGATTCGTATGTATTCTCTAGGGGTCTCTGTGGTGTAGAGGCTAGGTACTCGACTCTCGTTTGATTGAGTTCCGCTTTATCTGATCTGATCAACTTCTGGGTGATTCATATGTATTCTCTAGGGGTCTCTGTGGTGTAGAGGCTAGGTACTCGACTCTCGTTTGATTGAGTTCCGCTTTATCTGATCTGATCAACTTCTGGGTGATTCGTATGTATTCTCTAGGGGTCTCTGTGGTGTAGAGGCTAGGTACTCGACTCTCGTTTGATTGAGTTCCGCTTTATCTGATCTGATCAACTTCTGGGTGATTCGTATGTATTCTCTAGGGGTCTCTGTGGTGTAGAGGCTAGGTACTCGACTCTCGTTTGATTGAGTTCCGCTTTATCTGATCTGATCAACTTCTGGGTGATTCGTATGTATTCTCTAGGGGTCTCTGTGGTGTAGAGGCTAGGTACTCGACTCTCGTTTGATTGAGTTCCGCTTTATCTGATCTGATCAACTTCTGGGTGATTCGTATGTATTCTCTAGGGGTCTCTGTGGTGTAGAGGCTAGGTACTCGACTCTCGTTTGATTGAGTTCCGCTTTATCTGATTGATCTGATCAACTTCTGGGTGATTCGTATGTATTCTCTAGGGGTCTCTGTGGTGTAGAGGCTAGGTACTCGACTCTCGTTTGATTGAGTTCCGCTTTATCTGATCTGATCAACTTCTGGGTGATTCGTATGTATTCTCTAGGGGTCTCTGTGGTGTAGAGGCTAGGTACTCGACTCTCGTTTGATTGAGTTCCGCTTTATCTGATCTGATCAACTTCTGGGTGATTCGTATGTATTCTCTAGGGGTCTCTGTGGTGTAGAGGCTAGGTACTCGACTCTCGTTTGATTGAGTTCCGCTTTATCTGATCTGATCAACTTCTGGGTGATTCGTATGTATTCTCTAGGGGTCTCTGTGGTGTAGAGGCTAGGTACTCGACTCTCGTTTGATTGAGTTCCGCTTTATCTGATCTGATCAACTTCTGGGTGATTCGTATGTATTCTCTAGGGGTCTCTGTGGTGTAGAGGCTAGGTACTCGACTCTCGTTTGATTGAGTTCCGCTTTATCTGATCTGATCAACTTCTGGGTGATTCGTATGTATTCTCTAGGGGTCTCTGTGGTGTAGAGGCTAGGTACTCGACTCTCGTTTGATTGAGTTCCGCTTTATCTGATCTGATCAACTTCTGGGTGATTCGTATGTATTCTCTAGGGGTCTCTGTGGTGTAGAGGCTAGGTACTCGACTCTCGTTTGATTGAGTTCCGCTTTATCTGATCTGATCAACTTCTGGGTGATTCGTATGTATTCTCTAGGGGTCTCTGTGGTGTAGAGGCTAGGTACTCGACTCTCGTTTGATTGAGTTCCGCTTTATCTGATCTGATCAACTTCTGGGTGATTCGTATGTATTCTCTAGGGGTCTCTGTGGTGTAGAGGCTAGGTACTCGACTCTCGTTTGATTGAGTTCCGCTTTATCTGATTGATCTGATCAACTTCTGGGTGATTCGTATGTATTCTCTAGGGGTCTCTGTGGTGTAGAGGCTAGGTACTCGACTCTCGTTTGATTGAGTTCCGCTTTATCTGATCTGATCAACTTCTGGGTGATTCGTATGTATTTTCTAGGGGTCTCTGTGGTGTAGAGGCTAGGTACTCGACTCTCGTTTGATTGAGTTCCGCTTTATCTGATCTGATCAACTTCTGGGTGATTCGTATGTATTCTCTAGGGGTCTCTGTGGTGTAGAGGCTAGGTACTCGACTCTCGTTTGATTGAGTTCCGCTTTATCTGATCTGATCAACTTCTGGGTGATTCGTATGTATTCTCTATGGGTCTCTGTGGTGTAGAGGCTAGGTACTCGACTCTCGTTTGATTGAGTTCCGCTTTATCTGATCTGATCAACTTCTGGGTGATTCGTATGTATTCTCTAGGGGTCTCTGTGGTGTAGAGGCTAGGTACTCGACTCTCGTTTGATTGAGTTCCGCTTTATCTGATCTGATCAACTTCTGGGTGATTCGTATGTATTCTCTAGGGGTCTCTGTGGTGTAGAGGCTAGGTACTCGACTCTCGTTTGATTGAGTTCCGCTTTATCTGATTGATCTGATCAACTTCTGGGTGATTCGTATGTATTCTCTAGGGGTCTCTGTGGTGTAGAGGCTAGGTACTCGACTCTCGTTTGATTGAGTTCCGCTTTATCTGATCTGATCAACTTCTGGGTGATTCGTATGTATTCTCTAGGGGTCTCTGTGGTGTAGAGGCTAGGTACTCGACTCTCGTTTGATTGAGTTCCGCTTTATCTGATCTGATCATCTTCTGGGTGATTCGTATGTATTCTCTAGGGGTCTCTGTGGTGTAGAGGCTAGGTACTCGACTCTCGTTTGATTGAGTTCCGCTTTATCTGATCTGATCAACTTCTGGGTGATTCGTATGTATTCTCTAGGGGTCTCTGTGGTGTAGAGGCTAGGTACTCGACTCTCGTTTGATTGAGTTCCGCTTTATCTGATCTGATCAACTTCTGGGTGATTCGTATGTATTCTCTAGGGGTCTCTGTGGTGTAGAGGCTAGGTACTCGACTCTCGTTTGATTGAGTTCCGCTTTATCTGATCTGATCAACTTATGGGTGATTCGTATGTATTCTCTATGGGTCTCTGTGGTGTAGAGGCTAGGTACTCGACTCTCGTTTGATTGAGTTCCGCTTTATCTGATCTGATCAACTTCTGGGTGATTCGTATGTATTCTCTATGGGTCTCTGTGGTGTAGAGGCTAGGTACTCGACTCTCGTTTGATTGAGTTCCGCTTTATCTGATCTGATCAACTTCTGGGTGATTCGTATGTATTCTCTAGGGGTCTCTGTGGTGTAGAGGCTAGGTACTCGACTCTCGTTTGATTGAGTTCCGCTTTATCTGATCTGATCAACTTCTGGGTGATTCGTATGTATTCTCTAGGGGTCTCTGTGGTGTAGAGGCTAGGTACTCGACTCTCGTTTGATTGAGTTCCGCTTTATCTGATCTGATCAACTTCTGGGTGATTCGTATGTATTCTCTAGGGGTCTCTGTGGTGTAGAGGCTAGGTACTCGACTCTCGTTTGATTGAGTTCCGCTTTATCTGATCTGATCAACTTCTGGGTGATTCGTATGTATTCTCTAGGGGTCTCTGTGGTGTAGAGGTTAGGTACTCGACTCGTGCCAAGGTATCAGGCTCACTCCCTCGTGAAGCAATCTGGATATTTTTCCAGAGATCTTAGTGTAGACGAGATCGTGTTCCTAGTTCTATCGGAGACGGACGATAAAACGTATGTCCCGTGTTCAATTTGAGCACGTACAAGAACCTATGGCATTTCAAAATCGAGAAGAGCAGCCTAAAAAACCGCTGCACTTGAAAAATTCATTTAAAAAAATTTTTAATAAAATTCTTTCAAAAATATCTTCACCATCTTCAAAATTACATCGGGGACTCTCACCGGTGCTACGGAGTTCGTGCACTGCAGCTGAGATCTTCATGTGTAAAAAGAGATCGGAACACTCACTGAAGTGCAATGGTGATGGTACTATCACATGAATTAATCAATCAATCTTATGTACTCTATTGTTTCATTCAATAACTCGTTTAACGCTTGTCACATAGAATTCAGGGTCAGAGGTTATGTTTACCTAATCTGAATAGATGTATGCCGACAATTAGTGTCACCTGTTAACTTCCTGCTATGCTGTGTTGGTTATTAATTAACTTGTAATCAAATTCTGCAGAGACAATGTAGGTCATAGATTCCCAAACTTTTTCAGCCCACTTTTCACAACATAAACTGTGCAACGCCCCCTCCACATTATAACAGTTTGTCAACGCCCCTCTCCCACATATATACATGCTCTATTTTCTCTTTGACACAGAACATTTATATATATATTTCTGTCATACATGGTCAATTTTCAAATGATTATATGCATGAAATAGAAAATTGATTTTAAAAATGGATCGTGTAAGACGGACATAAGATTAATTAAAATGCATAATTCAAATTTTAAATGATTATTCAATTGCAAAATCACAAAAGTAATTTATTTAAAAATATTTATTATTAATTTCTTATTCAAAGATAACCAACCCCTAATCGCCAGAACACCCCCAAATTCTTCTGAACCCACTATCGCCCCTCTAGAACGCTTCTGCGCCCACTGGGGGGCGTACTACCAACTTTGGGAAACGCTGATGTAGGTCATAGTGTGGTATATTAACTCATATATACCATTAACTACTATCAGTCCTTCTCGCGCCCAAGGACACATTAGGCAGATGTAAACAACTTCCACTCAGTTGTTCTTCTTCTTCTTCAAACGCTCCATATCGACCACTTGTCTACCACTCTTTGTGATTTGTATGTGATCTGAGTCTAAGAGCGATTGTGCGTTGTGCCAGTTATGCACCTTCAAGTAAGCAAGCACATCCTATATCTGTGACGCTGTTTATTTACTAGAGTAGCGTCCCTAGGCTCCTACCTCAGTCGTCTCTTACGACATGCCTTGTAGGTCGCATTGGTACTATTCGTTACTCCCCCTGTGAGCGCCAACAACAAACGAGTGCCGCTCATTCTTGTGCCTTTCTCTCCACCTCGAATGTCCATTCCGTTGCCTGTCTCGACCGCCTTTCTTTTCTCATTCCTGGGACGTTTAGTAACAGGTACAATGAAAATTATTTCTTTTAATTTTGATTATCTAGGTTATTTTTTTTTCCCCGATCCAAAAGCACTTGAGCTTTTCAGCTCTTCGGCTCGGTGCCATGGACATTGTAACCCTTCGGTTCAGTGCCACGAACACCGTAAATCTGGGAATCTGTGGAATTTTCTGCCATCCTGCGGAATTGAACCCGCACGCACAGAGGGATAGTCACCCGTAGTCCAACGCGCTACGAACACGCTGGGGCAGACGGGCATCTAGGTTATTTAAGAGGCGCTATAGCCTAGTGGATAGCGCTGTTGCTTCGTAGGCAGGTAGTCTCAAGATTAAGTTAACACAGTGGGAGTGGCATATTTTTTTTTTACTATATGACTTCTCATGTGGAATCAGTCTCAAATCGGTACCGCTGAAACAATGGCAAGTAAAGACGACTGGTGTGAAGTTGACCACACTACTCATTCTGTGTCGTTGGTCAAAGAAAATGAGTGCTTAACCGTGGCTCCCGGCAGTATAAGGTCGACCAACTCTGACGGGAAATCCAAAATTTCTGTTTATTGAGGGCTTGTTTCTGTATGTTTAATAGAATACTGAAAGCTTTTTTGCAATTTTACTCAATTCTTTGAGTCAATGGTTATTTATTGCTGAGAAATATGAATAATACTGATTTTTTAGTGTTAAACTTCACTTGTTACATAATATAACATTGATTTAGCATGTAATAATACTGATATTTTTAGTGTTAAACTTCACTTGTTACATAATATAACATTGATTTAGCATGTAATAATATTGATATTTTTTAGTGTTAAACTTCACTTGTTACATAATATAACATTGATTTAGCCTGTTGTGTTGTTTTTAAAATGAATTTATTTTTATACAACAATACCGAGGTCACGCGACGGTTTTGATCTTATTTCCTAGAATTTTCACTTGATCGCGCCGGCCGTATGTTATCGGAGTCTACGGCTTAACACAGTATTCCCCAATATACCACAAGGTATAAATCGGGGTCTATACTCACTGTCACTATCTGGTTTGGAGGCTCTGTGCAGAAACAATCAAGTTTGTCACGCGTTCTGAAGGTTCGAATAAGGATCATGTCGTAGGGTTTTTTTCTCCTCTCTCTCTCTCTCGCTCTCTCTCTCTCTCTCTCTCTCTCGTGTATCTGTCCTACTCCGTTTGGGTTCTTTCTCCACTTCCTTTCTCTCCCTCTCTCTCTCTCTTTCTATCTCTCTCTCTCTCTCTCGTGTATCTGTTCAATTCCGTTTGGGTTCTTTCTCCACTTCCTTTCTCTCCCTCTCTCTCTCTCTCTCTCTCTCTCTCTCTCTCTCGTGTATCTGTTCAATTCCGTTTGGGTTCTTTCTCCACTTCCTTTCTCTCCCTCTCTCTCTTTCTCTCTCTCTCTCTCTCTCTCTCTCTCTCTCTCTCGTGTATCTGTTCAATTCCGTTTGGGGACTAGGCACTTAACCAACTAATGCCCCGTCATCTTATCTTTACTTATTTCTTGTAGTTTTGTCCAGCTCTTCCGTAAATCGATTATCTGTGTCTTCAAATATCTTCTCAGTGTGTTCATATCTTTCCCTCTCGTTCATTTTTCCTGCGGATTTCATGAAAGGAACATTCTTGTTATATTTCCTTCTAGTTTTTTCAATGCGTGTCCTATCTAGCGCAAGCGTCAGATCTTCACCTCTTTGCTCACGGAAATCTGTCTCGTTCTCCTCCACTTAATTGTCGTTTGGTTCTCTAGTACATTTTTTCATGAGATCCCTATGATTGTTGATGGAGCTACGAAGCTCGTTTATTGTGTAATGCTCTTCGAAAGCTGGCGTGTCATTTCTGCGGAGATGTAGCAAGTCATTTGAGACAAACTGTTGTAATGAAACCAATCTTTCGCATTTAAATCTTTGTTTCAGTTATATAAGAAACCACTCCTCTGAAGCCGGAGAATGCATGCCTTTATGACGGGGGATACTGATTCCAAGGAAAACATGCCTTTACGCAACAATCAATCACAATCGTCATACCAGGCGCCAGTGGCGGCTCGTGATCATTTTTGTTGGTGGGGCAGACACATATTTTCTAAAAAATCATAGTTTTGGGGTTAGGTTATATTTCAATATATAAAATAATATATACATGTTACATATTGTTTTTGGTTTTTTTGGTGGGGGGTGGCACTGGCCCCAGTGGCCCCTAATGACGAGCTGCCACTGCAAGGCGCAATATAACATATCACTGTGAAAGCCGAAATGATCCGATGATGCCGACTAACCTTCTTTCCTGTCGGAAAACTGCCAGAATTGGTTGTTGGAACGTGAGAACGTTGCTTGAGCAGGACAAAACAGCCCAGCTCGCAACAGAAATGAAACATAGAGAGGAACGGATGGCAAGAGAGAGAACGATATGTAAGAAGTTTGTTGGAGACCTGTGCTCCGCTGGGAGTTGAAATGTAAAGAAGAGGGTAACAATGTGTCCTGAACATTTTCATTTAATAAATTATTTTATAGTATCCCCAGCCAGAGCGTAGAAGATGACAGTACATTTGGGAGCCACCATGTATGAACAATTTGTTCAGGGCACAAGACATTTGATAAATCAAGGTAGAATAAGTGTGATCAGTTACATAACGCTGAGGGTGATAGGAAGGAAATCTATGAACCTTATCCGCAGTAATGTGAAGATGATTCTAACTTATCACGTCTGTCCACAGTGATGTGAAGATGATTCTAACTTATTACGCCTGTCCGCAGTGATGTGATAATGATTCTAACTTATCACGCCTGTCCGCAGTGATGTGATGAAGATGATTCTAACTTATCACGTATGTCCACAGTGATGTGAAGATGATTCTAACTTACCACGTCTGTCCGCAGTGATGTGATGATGATTCTATCTTATCACGAATATATTGTTTAAAATTTCAATTAATCATTATTATTTGGTATCCATATCTTTATTATCTGTGAGCGTCTGTAGCTTAAGCGGTAGTGAGCTCGATCACAATCCAAGTGTACCTGGTTCAAACTCCGGGGCAGGCAGTTTGGATGCAAATTCGCTGCGTGAAATTTTTATGAAAGGTAAAAATAGACCTCACCGTTCAGAAAACAATGGCAAACTACTGAACGTATAAACATTGCCTAGAAAATCAACAAATCGTTTACTCTGGTTGATAGCTACGTCCTGTAAAAGAAATGCCACGATTTTCATTACATCTTTTTTATCTACCTGCTTTCGATTTCGAATTGTCCTTAAATTACCTGCTGTTGTTTTCTTTGTACTCTTGCACATTTCTTCCCGCCTTATATTACATCTATAAAATGTTCATCAAATACTGTCTGGAGACGTATTCATCAAATACTGTCTGAAGACGTAGGATTAACTTCATTACCAGGCTTCCCAACATGGCTTGGTCTCTCTCTATGTAGAGCTTGCATTCCACCTGCCGGGAGTACTGCACACAGCGCAAACTCCGTAGCTACAATCCTAGGGAAAATGTGAAACAATTCACTCGTGAACACAGCGGCGCAGTCCGGATTCGAACTCACCGTGGATTCGAACCAATCCATTTTGAAACGATAATCAAACGTTAGACTACAGGGGTCTCTATGGCGTAGAGGTTAGCTACTTGTCTCTCATGCCAAAGGTACCAGGTTCACTCCCTCGTGGATCTATCTGGATTTTTTTGTCCAGAGATCCTTGATCTCAGTGTAGGTGAGATCGCGCTCCTAGTTCTATCGGAGATGGACGATAAAACGTAGATCGGTGTTCAATTTGAGCATGTAAAAGAACCATTGGCAGTTCAAATTGGAAAAGAGTAGATTGGAAAGCCACTGACCAGGCAAAATTGGAAAAGAGTAGATTGGAAAGCCACTGACCAGGCAAAATTGGAAAAGAGTAGATTGGAAAGACACTGACCAGGCAAAATTGGAAAAGAGTAGATTAGAAAGACACTGACCAGGCAAAATTGGAAAAGAGTAGATTGGAAAGACACTGACCAGGCAAAATTGGAAAAGAGTAGATTGGAAAGACACTGACCAAGGGAAAATTGGAAAAGAGTAGATTGGAAAGACACTGACCAGGCAAAATTGGAAAAAGTAGGATTGGAAAGACACTGACCAGGCAAAATTGGAAAAGAGTAGATTAGAAAGACACTGACCAGGCAAAATTGGAAAAGAGTAGATTAGAAAGACACTGACCAGGCAAAATTGGAAAAGAGTAGATTAGAAAGACACGGACCAGGCAAAATTGGAAAAGAGTAGATTAGAAAGACACTGACCAGGCAAAATTCGTTAGAAAAGGTTAAAAATAAAATCCCTGCAAAATATCGTCCCCATCTTCAAAAATTACATTGGGGACCCTCGCCGGTTCTACGGAGTTCGTGCACTGCAGCTGAGATCTTTCTGTGTTATAAAGAGATCGGAGCACACATGGTTACTCACCGAAATGCAATGATGATGGTTCTTTCAAATCAATCAAAATCAAACGTTAGACTCCCCTCGACTCCCTGCTTTTGGATCATGGATTCTCTTCTCTTACTCTGTACACTATTTCAAATATTATCTCTCTTCCCCTCGTCCCTCTTCCCATTAATCTTTAGTTCCGTGGTAGCTATCAGTCTACACACAGGGGGGACCGTACATCACTAATGACCCTCAGGCGTTTGCTCACAAGTCATATCATGATATTGGTACCCACGTGAAAAACTACTATCACTTTCCTTTCTTCTCAACCCTCATGGCAGACAGCGATCCATTTCAAACTCATTTCCGATCCAATATTTTAAAGCACTATGGGTAACCCCACGTTCCGGTAATGTCTGAAATGAAGGTCCTTTGTTAAGAACGATAATATTTTCTCCCTCCCAGGGCTTTCTTCAATTTGATGAATGGTGACAAGCATGTAGACGGGAAGGCTGCGAAGATAGTTGCGAGTTATCATCTTCGGTTTAAATTTGGACGTGATAAGAAGTTGAACGAATTTTTCTTTCTTTTTCTCAGTTTCATCCTTATTACCCACTTCCATCTGTAAGCCATGAAGTCACGTACACCGCTATAGATGAATCTTTGTGTGTTTATCACATTCCTTCATCAAGTTTCTATATTTTTCTTTTTTATCTCATTATCAATCATCATTATTCTTGTCATTCAACTTCATTTGAGCTTTGTTGTGCTAGGTTAAATAGATATGATATGCGCTTTACATATCAGCTTAATATGTAGAACGTTTAAGATGGATGGTGGCGTCTGTGGCTTAGGGATAGTGACTCGGTCTATTAACCCCGACGTTCTGAGTTCGAATCACGATGCGGACAGCTTGGATGCAAGATGTTTTTCGCGTGGATTTTTACAAACGAACGATGGCACTACCCGTTCAGAAAGCAATGGCAAACTACTAAAAAATCCTAGCAAATGCCACGAAAAATCAAAAACAGCGTTAAAAAGCTGGGGTTGATTCGCAAAGTCATGTAAAGGATATGCAATTTACTTTTTTAAAAGATGGATGCAACTTGAGAGTGTCTCAATAATTAGAGTGCTGACTTCTTCGCCCAAATTTACCAAGATTGTGGCCGTACAGGTCGACCTTTTTCGACTTTTTTCCAATAGATACTTGGTTCTCTCTCTCTCTCGCTATCCCGGCCTAGACTGATGAACCAACTTTTATCATGAATTTTACCTTGTTTTTAAGGGACTCCGTTCCTCCGTACAGCTTCTCGAGAAGCTCTGTGTTATGGGGCCAGGTTTCTTTTCTTATACCTGCTATCAGTTGCCAATCTTGCAGTACGTGCTCTGCCGTCATGTCCGCCTTTTGCAGGGGCACAGGCTAGTTGTACCGATTTTAAATTTGTTAAACATGTGGGCGCGGAGCTTGTTGTGTCCGGTACGGAGGCGAAGTATGGCAACTTGTTCGCTACGAGACAGACCATAGTACCCGTCGCTGTTGTTGTTCTCGGGATGGTCTTTTGTCCATTTGTCTCTAAAGTGCCAGTCGATGGTTGTTCTGGTTTCCTCATAACTGATCTCAAATACTTGGTTCAATTAAATAGAAATGAAATTCAAAATTGTCCCGCGAATTGTGTAGATTTATGTGAAGGAAGTAGGGAGGGGGGGCCTAGAGAATGATAATGTCATCATCATCATCAAAGTGCGTGTCCTTTATAGGACGTTGCTCTCTTTGCAGCGCATCAGAAATTAACTCTGTCTCTAGCCAGTTCACCCACTTCGCCGATGGCCATGATAATGTAATAGATACGGTTGCGCAAGTTGTGCATACCGATAGGTGCGGCAAGACAGGAAAACCAAGAGAGAAAACACAGTAGATACATCAATCAACACAGAACGGGAGTTGTTAGCCTGAACACACTGAGATACATGCTTGGGAGGAGATGGGAGCAATTAAGGACATGTACGATGTGTGATGAAGATGATATTAACATGAAAAATAAACAATGTCATAGATAATGTAATAGATACTGTCATAGATAATTCAATAGATAATGTCATAGATAATGTAATAGATAATGTCATAGATAATGTAATAGATAATGTCATATATAGTGTCAGCTAAACACGTAAAAACAAAGTACTATAGTTTTACAAAATACAGAAACAGTGACGATAAACAGCAACGTTTCGACCAAAAGGCCTTTATCAAGCAAACAAGAATGACTAATTTCGAGGAACACTACAAATGGACGATTACATGTAGAAACATTCCAACCTATCTAATGAAAATCTGGAAATAAAAACGAATAACGAAATGAGTGCAACACAAAACCGGAAGTGGAAAAGAAGAGAAACAATAAACAATATAGTGGATAAATAACATATATATGAAGCAAATACACATATAGATTACAAGGCATGAGATAAGACAGTACTAAGAAGCATAGGAATGTAATGCGTTGAGTCCAAGAGGTCGAAAGGTGCCATAGAATGAAATAAAACGGTTCTCCAGGGCGAATCGACTGCGATCATCGGAGGAACATGATCGGATGGCTGTGACCTGGACATCGTCAGCTCCTGAATGGCCAGTATCATTGAAATGAGTGGCCACAGGGGTCACAGAGCATTGGCGAATATCGCGTAAGTGTTTGGCGAATCGGTCACTGAGCCTCTTACCGGTTTCACCAATATAGGCCTTGTTGCACCGTTTGCAGGAGATGGCATAGATGATATTGCGGACTCCACGAGAAACTGTCTTGAATGACGTACGTAGCTTTTGGAAAAGAGACAGTGCGGGTCTGTATTACATATGCACATGTATTACAGCACCGACGGCCACACTGGATGGTGCCAAAGTGACTCTGGATATTAGGCTTGAGGCGACTGTGTATCAACAAATCCTTGAGGCTATCGTCCCGTCTGTACGCCATCAAAGGATAGTGTTGGAAGACTGAACGTGTCTCAGGATCAGACTAAAGAAAGAGAGATGATGGAATAAGACCTTTTTCACCAGGAACTATGAGGGTGGAAAGTTAAGATAAGTTTAACCCTGTCAGAATTGGAGGTTCTATGTTGGTTGGAAAGGGCCTCCTGGAGAGCAATTAGCTGAACCCGATGCATGGCAGATGTAAGCACATTCTCCGGATATAGGCGCTTGCGGAAGAATAATGTCATAGATACAGTTGAAGTAAATACTATCGTCGGAGACAATGAATTATCATTATTGAACAACCCCGATATAGTTAGCATAACAGTCTAGAGTAAGTATGCCAAGAGGTATGAGAGAATCTTTCTCAGGGCATGACTGCGACATTTTTAGAACAGATCGGAGGTAGGAGGACAATTCCTCTCTAACATCTAAAATGAGCTTCACAGTTCTATACTGCAATATGCGTAGGTTTGGAATGTCACTGAGTTTCTTACCTCACTGAGAACATCGAGATGTGCGAAATGGTGGTTAGTACAGATAGACTGATATTGAGACTATTCGCACCGGCCACATGATGTGCCAAAGTATCTTTTAAGCTAGAGCAACTGCCGTACACATCCACACTTGTTTCAGATAAAATGTGAGCTAAATGCTCATCAGACTAACGCATGTCTAATCAATTTTCAGTGTATCTACTCTTCGACATCTGTGGGGAAGATGACCTTATAAACTGCGGAGTGTAATGACTGTTCAGAAAACCATTAACAATTCATGTAAACGTTCATGTATAACAATAATCTAAGTCAAAGTTCAAGTATAACAAACTAATAGCTAAGTCAAAGTTTATGTATAACAACTAATTGATATATGTCAAAGTTTATGTATAATAACTAATAGCTATGTCATAGTTTATGTATAACAACTAATATCTATGCCAAAGTTCATGTATAATAAACTAATATCTATGTCAAAGTTCAAGTATAACAAACTAATAGGTAAGTCAAAGTTCATGTATAGCAACTAATTTATATATGTCAAAGTTTATGTATAATAACTTTCAAAGCAACCTTCCTACTGATACTGATCTGGAACTCCGCAATAACATTGTTGTTCATCACCTTCAGCGGGTCCCCCTGTAACTCTGTGAATCTTTGTTTCTTTCTAAACGAATCCTATTACAGTGAACTGAAAGAAGTCGCAAGGGTCTTAATCTGAAGAGAAGTAGTTCGAAGATAAGGGACCTCTGTGCGACTGGTTTCCGGCTAAACACTACATGCAGCACGTACAGAATGGTGAGAGCAGGGCGTTGTCGTGATTCATGCGACAGTACTGAGTAGTCTACTTGTCAGAACGACAATGGCCAACCCCGCCTTACGACAAGTCAACGATTTTGCAGATGGTTTTGATAGTAAGTCGATAGTCCTCGCTAATGGCATGCTGCACTTCTTTCACATCTCCAGCAGTTCTGCTGGCAGTCGGTCGAAGAGTTAGAGCCATGAGAGCCACTCAAATGTCTCCATTCTGCTCAAAGCAACGTCTACATCATCGTTACAAGTTTGATTAATCATTTCAGTGGCATCACAAACTGCTCTGTCAATCTTTAAAACAAACTTGAAGTTGTCAGACTTTAATTCTTTCAATTTTAACATTTTATTACATTCGAGAATAATAGAGAGTCGTTAAGAGGTCGGAACAAACCAATCGCACAATAAGAAACGCGTGCAAGTGCATGCATCAATATTTAACTGTAAAACAATTAAGAAAGAAATATGAAATTGGTGTTGAATCTATAAAACATTTTAAGGAGCTTGAAATCACACGTTGTACAAAGCTTAACTGAATGCCCGAAGAGCAGAAGAAATAATGTGTTTAACCACAGCCCCCCTGAAGTCATAAGACGGTTAAGGTCATGTGGGAATTCTGGGAAATCAGATCACTTACAATACACGTGACTTCTTTTTTAGTGTTGTTAGACCGTGGGCGCATGTAACTCAAGCAGTAGTGAGCTCGATCATAACCCACGAGTTTTTAAATACCACGGTGGACAATTTGGAAGCAAATTTGTTCCAGTCAGAAAGCAATAGAAAACTACTGAATGTATATGTAGTGCCTAGAAAATCGACGATTTGTTGACTGTGGTTGATGGAAAAGTTCTGTAAAGGATATGCCACGATTTTCATTCGTTTTCATTGTTAGATAGATGGGACAGATTATCGTAAATCATAAGCGTTCGACTGTCGACTTCTCCACACGAGGGTTGTGGGTTCGATCACACACTTAACGTTCCAGACGGAAGTAAAGGAATTGGTCCTCCTACCTCCTGCACACTAGGGTCTAGAAATGAAAAATGAATGACTTCATACCCTAAGGTCTGAAAAGGCTGTGGGTAATTTTATTTAATTGATTTTTACAATGCCGAGGAGGACATCATAGAATCAATTATACCATACCGAGGAGGACATCATAGAATCAATTATACCATGCCGAGGAGGACATCATAGAATCAATTATACCATGCCGAGGAGGACATCATAGAATCAATTATACCATGCCGAGGAGGACATCATATAATCAATTATACCATGCCGAGGAGGACATCATAGAATCAATTATACCATTCCGAGGAGGACATCATAGAATCAATTATACCATGCCGAGGAGGACATCATAGAATCAATTATACCATGCCGAGGAGGACATCATAGAATCAATTATACCATGCCGAGGAGGACATCATAGAATCAATTATACCATGCCGAGGACATCATAGAATCAATTATACCATGCCGAGGAGGACATCATAGAATCAATTATACCATGCCAAGGAGGACATCATAGAATCAATTATACCATGCCGAGGACGACATCATAGAATCAATTATACCATGCCGAGGAGGACATCATAGAATCAATTATACCATGCTGAGGAGGACATCATAGAATCAATTATACCATGCCGAGGAGGACATCATAGAATCAATTATACCATGCCGAGGACATCATAGAATCAATTATACCATGCCGAGGAGGACATCATAGAATCAATTATACCATGCCAAGGAGGACATCATAGAATCAATTATACCATGCCGAGGAAGACATCATAGAATAAATTATACCATGCCGAGGAAGACATCATAGAATCAATTATACCATGCCAAGGAGGACATCATAGAATCAATTATACCATGCCGAGGAGGACATCATAGAATAAATTTCGTAACAGAAGAGCATAAATAAATGTAAAAGAAAGAAGGAGTACTGAAATAAGGAGGAGGAGGGGAGAGTTTAAAGCCGAAGGATTCATAGTACCGGGTTTTTACCCCATATGGCTCGGTTCAGCTCCGCAGAAATGGAACGCCACATGCCGTGAGTATTGAACAAAGCACGAACTCCGTAGCTCCGGCAACAATCATAGAGATCTCTAGAAAAAAATGTACTCGTGAACAGAACGGCGCGGTCCAGATTCGAATCCACGACATTCGACTCGCAAGGCAAGGGCTTAACCACTTAACCACAGAGACCCTCATAGTACTGAAATAACAAGGACAGAAACGACGAAGAAGGAAAATGATACACAAACAAAGGTTTAGCAAAGACCTTTTATTTATATTTTGTCAAAGAAAAGTAATAAATAAGGCAAATGTTATGGGAACAAGTACACAATCTGCCAAAAATATTGGACGGTGCAAGGGAAGTAATACATCACGTTACAAATCATAAAGCAGGCCAGTTGGATTAATGGATTAATCCTACAAATAAATGGAAGATAATTATAAATATTTATCTTGTTATATAAATCTATTACAAAATTAGTGAGTGAATGAGTGAGCGAGTGACAGTGAGTGAGTGAGGAGGGGTGAGAGGGTGAGTGGGGTGGGGAGTGTGCATGCTTGCGTAATTTCAGAGTAGCCAATCGTTCAAATATAAAAAGTTGGAGTGCAAGAATAGTGCCCGCAATCAACAATTCTTAGCTGTTATAGACTGGATAACGAGAGAGAGAGAGAGAGAGAGAGAGAGAGAGAGAGAGAACAAAGGGCATTCCTAGAAAAATACAATGTTCTCCATACGGAAGACTTCGAATATTTATATATTTTTTTCTTCTTTTCTTGGGGATCTTCTTTTCGAACGCTCAATATCGAGCACTTGTTAACCATTCTTTGTTATTTGTATGTGATCTGAGCCTAAGAGCGATTGGACGTTGTGCCAGCTGTGCCCCTACAAGTAGACCAACACATTAAATTTCTGCGATGATTTTATTTACTAGGGTAGCTTCCCTAGGCCCTACGTCAGTCGCCTCTTACGACATGCCTTGTAGGTCGCAGTGGTACCATTCTTTGCTTTCCTTGCAGGCCCCGGCACCTCACGGGCGAAATAACAAAAATAAGATGTGATATTGATCAGTATTAATTGTATTTGCTATTCATTTTAAATAAAGGGAATGATTTTTATTCTGGTTGTTAGTGTTTCAAGAGCTGTTACAACACACATTTAGTGCTGAACTGTTTAGGGGATTCAACATGATAGATGACAGACTTGTGGTATGATCGATATGTTGGATGACTGATGTATTGAATGGTTGGTAAACATGGTGAATGATGGAAATACTGGACAGTGACTGACAGGCTACATGACTAGAATGTTGGTAGGTCCACATGTTGGATGATGTACATGTTGGGTGACAAACATATTGAATGAGATGGATGACAAGCATACTGTATGATCTACATGTTTTATGACTAACATGTTGGATGATGGACGTAATGAATGACCGACATGCTAGATCAGCGTTTCCCAAAGAGGGCGGTATCGCCCTCCTGTAGGCGCTGAAGCCTTCCAGGGGCTATAGTTGGTTCAGAAGGATTTTGGGGAATTTTTTTCGTTATTTTGTGATTGAATAATCATTACAAATTTGAATTCTGCATTTTAATTAATCTTATGCCTGTCTTACACGATCCATTTTTTCATCATTTTTCTATTTCATGTTTATAATTGTTTGAAAATAGACCATGTATGACAGAAATATATATCAATGTACTATGTCAAAGTGAAACTAGAGCATGCATATATATGTGTTGGGGGGCGTTGACGAGCTGTTATAATGTGGGGGGGCGTTACAAAGTTTATGTCGTGCGAAGTGGGCGGTGGGCCGAAAAAGTTTGGGAATCTATATTCTAGATGATAAACTTGTTGGATGATTAACATGTTAGATGATTGCCATGGTGAACAACTGAAATGTTGGATGCAGCATATTCAATTTGTTGGATGATCAAGATGTTGGATGACATGACATTGGATACTAAACATACGTTTGTTAGTACAGGACACAACAAAGTCAATTAGTTTTATCATATTTATTTTTTCCAAGTGAACTCGCAAACAATGAGCCAAAGTCTACAAGGTATAAAAAAACGAACACAAACATTGCTGTACAAATAGCAAGATGAGTCAAATATATTAGACATATGCAGTCTCCAATTTTTTGAACCATGTACTGCCTTAGTTGATATTTTTATTCGAATATAAATGGTAAAGAAGATATATATATATATATATATAGTATAGAAGAATTCTCAAAATTGAGAAAATAACAAATATAACTATTAAAAAATAACAAAGTTATATTCAAAAAAGAACTATTGAAAATTGGTTGATGAGAAAACAAGATTGAGCAAAGTGAAGTATTTTCAACACAATGAAAAAAACAATTTTGGAAGGTCTTCAGGGAAAGTGAAAAATAGAAAACCAAGTCAAAGATTTTACAACAGTATGAGATAGATGACTTGATCATGAGACTATTTGAAGTAAGACATCTGACCTATGAGATAAAATTTGGAGGACTTTTAGCCCTTTCGCTGCTACATACTTTCTGAAAGCTGAGCTAAAAATAGCTACTCTTTGTTTCTAGGTCACAAACGTGAATGTACGCCTATAGCAGTGACAGTAGCAATGTATATCGTGTTAACACATCTTTAGCCCACAGAGGAGAGATAATAACAGACGTGTTAATGCGTCTTTAGAAGTGAATGGGAAAAACGTATATATATACGTCCTTAGCAGCTAAAGGGTTAAGGAGTGAAAAGTTCTGAACAGTGCAAGCTACTGGATGATGATGATGTGCGGGTTTTGTTAATATTTCTTTATTTTTTGGGGAGGGTATTAGTCGTAAATTTCTTAACTCTTGAGGATACATGAAGGTACTATTTGATGATCAACTATTCAAATGTGGATACTATTTTGTTGAATCCCTAACCCTTCATATCATATAGTTGTCATGACTCAACAAACACTTATATAGACTAGAAATAAGTCAAACAGCTCTCTGCCAGTGTCAGCAGGCGGAACAAACACTTATATAGACTAGGAATAAGTCTAACAGCTCTCTGCAAGTGTCAGCAGGCGGAACAGACACCAGAGCAAATCCTGCAAGACTGTCCTCTCCTGGGTGAGCTGAGAAGCAACACATGGCCACCCCCAGTCGACCTGAAAACTAAGCTTTGGGAAACCTGACAGACCTGAAGCTGACTGCCCAGTTGTGGTCCACAGTAAATTAAGCGCATGACCAGAGATCGCTGAAGAAGGAAACCTGACAGACCTGAAGCAGGCTGCCCAGTTTGTAGTCCACAGTAAATTAAGCACATGACCAGAGATCGCTGAAGAAGAAGAAGAACATATAGTTGTTACTAATTTACTGATTCAATTTTTCGTGTGTCAACATGACGTCCATGTTTTGGGCAGATGATGATTTTATACAACATAATGCCGACTAGCTCAGACAGAGAAACCAAAATTCCTGTTTAATGTGGGCTGATTTTTTAAAGTATTGGATTGACCAATGTGAGGTTTTATGTAATTTCACACAATTCTACAAGTGCATTGTTATTTATTGATGGAAAATGTTAATAATAATGATATTCCTTATTGTTAAACTTCACTTGTAACTTAATATAACCTTGTTCTCGCATCCTGTGTTGTTTTTAAAATTAAATCGTCTTTTATCTAATAATACTCGAATGAGAGGTCCCGAGATGATGGAGGTCTTATTTCGTAGAATTTTTACCTGAGCTCACCGGTCTTATCTTATCGGAGGTTGCGGTTTAATATAAGCTGGTATCTGTTTATGCAACAAAATTCAATCAAATGAGCTTATTCAAAGAATGGTTTAGATACTCTCAAGCAGACATACATGGATGGCATCAGAGCCTGCTACACAGGTAGAAGTTGACCGCAGCTGATGCTTTGACATAGCATGGATTAACGAGATATATTTTAATCAGTTAATACAGCCAAGTACACTATGTCAAATAATTTTAAATCAACTACCTGCTTAAGCTAACACCTTTTTAGCAAACCAGATTCGTTTCATTTCTTCAATGTATTGATTTACAGGTTTTTTAAAATAGATACGGCCTACACTTTGGTTAAATGTTACGATTTGTTGAACACACATTTCATTCCTGAACACCTACTCCTTTTGTGTTAAACCAGTTTTCAATGGGATATAACATGTACTAAATGTGCAAAATTAATCAAAATATGTTAAATTAGACACGTCTTATCATTGCATTTCTTGTGTCACATAATGGGCATGTGTTTTATTATTGTTCCAAATTTTGTAGAAATGCAACCGTTTTAAAAAGCCTGGTTGCTATTTTAAATCACATTTCCCTCTTTCTCTGTTAAACTACTTCCCATGATCCCCATCGACCACTTGTTAACCACTCTTTGTGATTTGTATGTGATCTGAGCCTAAGAGCGATTGTGTATTGTGCCAGTTATAAGTCTACAAGTAGGCCAGCACACTCGATTTCTGCAAAGCTTTTTATTTACTAGAGTAGCTTCTCAATGCCTCTACTTCAGTCGCCTCTTACAACATGTTTTGTAGGTCGCAGTGTTACTATTCTTTGCTTCCCTTGTGAGCCCTGGCAAAACCATGGCATCTGTTATACAAATGATGAGTTTGTCATGTTTCCAGACCCTCTGATCTTCATCTGTAATTTAAAAGGAGGACAAATAGTGAATGAAACAAAAAACACTGTCCATGACCTAGAGAAGAAATATGAAGTCGTGATAGCATTGGAAAATGGAGAAAAGGCTGCTGACTTGGTCAGAAAGTATGAATTAGTCAAATATTTCCATTTTAAATAGAACCAGAAACATTCAATTTTAAATAGTGCACATTTCTGCGGTTTTATATTTCTATCATCATTGGCCTCTTTGTCTCAGGAAACAATAGGTTTTGTGTGTTTAGTTTGTTCTGCGCTCAATCACATCTCTTGTGACATGTGCTTAATTACATCTTGTAGAACCGTTTATATTTTAGTGACATAGGTCAACTATTGATCAAACAGATGTGTTTCCTTTAATGTGTATATCTACTAATCTTACTCTTTTTTACTCATTTCAGAGTTATCGGTTATATGAGGACTATCATCATAGCACTCCAGACCCATCCATTTCTTTCTTTCTCGAATCCTGTATGCCTCACAGCGTCAGGTCAGGAAGAGATTTCTAAAACGGCACTAGTATGCGCTTCGTAGATAGTCTCTTTCGTCGCCTCTGTTATCTCTGAGGTCCATCTTTTGTGTGGCGGCCTTTTGCTTTGTACCCATTGTATCGGAGCAGCATTGCTCTTTGGTGGTGTCTGCAGAATAGAGGAATAAGATGGTATGATAGGGTCACAAATGAGGAACTTATGGAGAGAACAAGACAGATTCCAGTGAACGAACAGGTTAAAAAGACGCTGGCGCTGGATAGGACACACTTTGCGAAAACCGGAGGGAATATAACAAGAAGGGTCCTTGCCTGGAACCCGCAGGGACAGCGAAAGAAGGAGAGGCCGAGAAATACATGGAGACGAGATTTGGAGGCGGAGATCAACAATATAAAGAAGAGCTGGAGGGAGCTGCAGGAGATAGCTAGAGATAGGAAGACTTGGCATGAGTTGGTTGAGGCCTATGCCCCAACCGGGGTAAAAGGCAAAAGAGAGAGATTGCTCTTTGGGGTACACTGTCTGATGGTAATCTGCTTACGTGGCGAACCATTTAATTTGTTGTTTCTTGAGGAAGTCTAGTACTGATGTTGTACCCACTTTTTCCTGATGTCTTCATTTCTCAACCGGTCTCTTCTTGTTACACCCAGCATTCTGTGTAGACACTTCATCTCTGTTGAGACTAGTTTTCTTCTATCGTTTGTTGTCAGCGTCCAGGTTTGGCACTGGTAACATAATGTGGGGAGAAAGATTGTGTTGAACATTGCTCTTTTTGTGTTCATGGTGACGTGTTTGCATCTTAAAATTGGCGCCATTTGCCCTATCATTTTTTTTTCTTTCGTCCGCTTTCAACTCAGACGAAGTTTCATCTCTGAAACTGATTTTTGCTGAAAATCCATTTTACCAATTTCTTACAATGGCAGCAGCGTGCACAATGTAAATTACTTTACACTGGCAGCCGTGTGCTCAATGTACTTGTAATTAGTATTCCTTCGCCATACAGGCAGATTTTCTCCGACTTCAGAGGTACTCACGTTATCGTCCTGAGTAAGACCAGGGGACTCGAACAAATGCCGGACAGTAGGTTCGAACCCGAGCTATGAGGCATCTCACAGCTAGCAGGCCGAGCTACTATCAACTACTCTAGGCAGTCCCCCGCCCTATCATTTGATTTGCTTTGTTGCATCTGTGTTGAATTTCATTAGTTATTCTTCCATTTGCTGAAAAAATACTCCCCAGGTATGTGAAATCTTTTACTTGATATGTGAAATCTTTTACTTGATTTAGTAGGTGATTATCGATGGAGATATTGGTAGAGTTTTCCTCTCTGGCGAATGTCGTTACTTCTGTTTTGTCGATGTTTATTCTCATGTTGTATTCGTTACATGCTAACTAGAGTCTGTTGATGTGTTGTTGTAGCTGTTCTTCTGTTGTTGATATGATTGCCTGATCGTCTGCAAAAGAAATTCATTTAAGAGTTCTCTGAGGTTGTTTCCTTCACTGGTGTTAGCTATTTTACAGATGTGGTCAATATACGTGATGAATAGCAGCGGGGTAGTCGCAACCTTGTCTTACTCATATGTGCCCATCCATATGTGCTCCGATCTCCGTCTCAATAAATTCAGCAGCGTCCAGCATCCAACTGGACGTTGACTAACAAATCTCTTGCATATTTGGTATGTCTTTCTTTTTTAGCTGCAATAATATCGATACCCATCTCTCTCAATCTGGTCATAGAGTAGTATTCAAAGCCCTGAAACTCCTCTGTTCAGAAAGACTCAATATGTTAAAAATGTCATTTCGGCTCATGGTAGCTCCCTCTGATATTGTAGCCAAGCCAGTCAATCTATCAGCTTATTCATTACCACTGACTCATGTGTGCCCATGGACAAAAATGAAGGTAATTTCTCCGATTCAGTTTAGAGTTATTCGGCTTAAGGGCAATCAACTGTATACTGAGCTACCATTGAAAGAACATCTATTGCTGTGGACTTCACAAAGAAAATAATAAAGAGAAACATCAACCACATCTTGGTACAGAATCCTGAAGTAAAAATAGGGGCTAAAGGAACATTTGTAATATATCATGAGGTATTTGGGAATATCAAATCATAGCCTGCTTACGGCACCAGTTTTGAAGTATGTCTCCATAAACACTAAAAGAGCATTGTACAACACAATCATTCTTCCAACATTATGCTATCAGTGCTAAACCTGTGTGTTGACATCAATCGACATAAGAAAGCTAGTTGCAACAGAGATCAAGTACCTACACAGAGTGCTGGGAGTATCGAGAAGGCATTAGTTTACAAATGAAGATATCAGAAAAAAAGGAGCTACAGCATCAGTATGAACATCAAGAAACAATAAATTTAATGGTTGGGCCACATAATCAGATTACCAACAGTCAGTTTGCCTCAAAAGGCAATGAATTCTTTTCAGATATAGTAGATACAAAGCAGAAGGTCACCCAGACAAAAGGTGGACCAGAGAAATAACAGGCAGTGCAAGTCACCATGTGCAAAGTGCACATAAGAGTCCATTCTAAAAATTTCTTATCCTGATGCTGTGAGACAAAACAGTGTTAGAGAAAAGAAAAGAAATGATAAAAATGGGAGGATTAGCATAAATGTTTAGTCTCCACTAAATATTTTTATCAGAAATCTTTGGCATAACATTTTGACACACACTTCACAGTGGTTTAGGAAGAACAGAACTGAAAGCCAAAGTTTCTGGAAGATGAAACAAGGGATCACCAAGATTATGGTGGCAATAGGACATTAAAGAAACCTTAAACTTGATGTTAGAAATGGCAGGAGAACTTGCTAAAGACATGAGTTTTCAGGTGGACTGTGACGAGAGGGACATAAATACGATGTTGGAGGTGGCAGGAGAACTTGCTAGAGACCAAGCTTTCAGGTGGACTATGATAAGAGTAATATAAACATTATGTTGGAGGTGGTAGGAGAACTTGCTAGAGACAGAAGTTTCAGGTGGACTATGATGAGAGTAATATAAACATTATGTTGGAGGTGGCAGGAGAACTTGCCAGAGACAAAAATTTCAGGTAGACTATGATGATAGTAATATTCTGCAAAGGACATGCTACATGATGAACTTTAACAAAGTAAATGTTTAGACCCGGATATCTGTTTCTGTAACATCCTTAAGTACAGTGCGGTAATCAGGAGGTGGTGATGGCTCTCCTGAGCTTAGATCTGAGTTGTATCCACTAGATGTATTAGATATAAACCTCACAGGTCCAACACCATTCCAAGATTTGCCCATACGAGCTTTTAATCCTAACTCCAATCCAGGCTGACTGGCAGCATCCTCATAGTTTGAGTCATAGATGCAGTTTTGACAATAACATGGTTCAGGAGATGAGCAACTAGAATGCAACTGATATTTAAGTGAAGCATTTCCTGAGGATGGTGGTGGATATGCAGATTTCGATCCAGTACTTGTCATAGCAGTTCCTGCACAATACACTCTAGTATTATTTTGAAATCTAGGCAGTTCCGCACTTGATGTTGGAGGCTTTGAGGGAATTTGGTTTGAGCTTGAAACGGATATATTTTTGGCAACTGATGGTGCTGTGGTAATGTTTACACAGTTAACTACATCTGTACCACATATGAAACCACTTGATCCTCTATGTCCAGTATACCTGTAATCTTCAGCGAAGGAGTTTGTTGAGCCTTGACTGAGTCTATCGATGTATAAAGTTTTTGAACCGGCAATAATTTTGTTAAAATTGCTGTCAGTCATTGATGATCTGGATTGATGATGTCGGGGTGACTTCGAATCTGATGCATAACACAATTTAGAAGAGCTTGTAGGACTAGCCTCAGGAGAATAACATGGAGATATGTCCAGATTCTTGTCACTCAGATGATGCTCCAGGAGGTTGATTGGTATAAGGTACTCATCATTGTCTGTCCCACCAAAAGAAGGTGACCCTGTAGCATCACAAGTGCTGCTATGCCCGCTGTCACTGTCATCTGCTTGGTGCACATCAGCAATTGTGTTTATCTGGCATAGAGAAATTTTAAATAAAATACTGGCTGATAATAAAATTTTGTACTGGAGACATATTACAATATTTAGTTAACAATTACTGCCTGAGACACACAACAATTTTTACTGAAATTACAGACAAACAAATTACACATTTTGTTGATATCACAAGCTGAAAAACACAACAATTTTTACAGAAAAAAACATTTTTACTGAAATTACAAAAAGAAATGATAATTTTTACTAAAATCACAGGCAGATATGACAGCTTTTACTGAAATTACAGACAGATATGACAGCTTTTACTGAAATTACAGATAGAAATGAGAAAATTGTTACTGCCTGAGACATCGTTTACTGACATAACTGGCTCAGACATATGCCAATTTTAGTGACATAAATGACGTGAGATATATCAAAAATTTACTCAATAAATAGCTGAGATATATGAAAAATTTGTAGTGATATAATTGGATCACAACTACATAAATATTAAATTTAATGACTTCTTCTTCGAACCCTCCATATAGACCACTTGTTAACCATTCTTTGTGATTTGTATATGATCTGATCCTAAGAGCGATTGTACGTTGTGCCAGTTATGTGCCTACAAGTAGGCCAGCACATCTGATTTCTGCATCGCTTTTTATTTACTAGGTAGCTTCCCTAGGCCCCTACCTCAGTCATCTCTTACAACATGTCTTGTAGGTCACAGTGTTACTATTCTTTGCTTCCCTTGAGAGCCCCAGCAACACAGGGGTGAAACTTAATGACAGATATAACAAGCAATTTTGTAAATAGTGTCTTGTGTTTAGTGAAGATAGAAATCAATTCTGTGGCTAAGTGGTTAAACCCTTTGCCTTGTGAGTCGAAGGTCATGGGTTCGAGTCCGGACCACACCATTTTGTTCATGAGTGCAATTTTTTCCAGAGATCCCTAGGATTGTTGCTGGAGCTATGGAGTTCGTGCTTTATGCAATACTCTGGGCAGGTGGCGTGCCATTTCTGCAGAGAGGACCGCGCCGTATGGGGTAAAACCCGGTGCAATGAAGTCAATCCTTCTGCTTTTAAGCCTTTAAATCAGAATTGAGGCTTTCAAAATGATATTTAAAGAAAAGAACAAGAGTTTCAACAACTGCGAGTGAAAAGTGAATTACTCAAAGAAATAATATGATATAGGGTGTTCAAGATAAAAGCAGTCCCATTGACAAATCAAAAGTTGCCAGGTATCTTATTTATAATTTAAACCAGTTCTTACTAGCTCTTCCTTTCGTCGCATTTGTTCATCGCTCCTTCCCGCACCATAATTACACACCACCACAAAAAGACTTGCTCACTTGACCTATACTATGTCATAATTGAACCTCATTTTCATAAAATTATGTCAAATTGGCTCTCTTGATGGGGCTGCTTTTATCTTGAACAGCCTGAATTTTGATTGCATTGAATGACATAAGTTAAAGACCCTATCTGATGGGACAGGTGAGGACAAGAGAGCATGGAGAAATAATAACTTCTGTTAAATTGTGTCACAATGAGAAAAGTAATACCTGATTATCAGTAATACATGTAAATCCAGAAGCAATTACATCAGGGATTGATTGTCTCTCATCGTTGTTCAAGGGTTTAAGCTCTAAATTGGCTGTTTTTTCACTCTTCCATTGTAGATAGTTTTCATAATGTTGGCTAATCTCATTTACCTGACAATAAATTCAAGGATTATTACACAACATTTATCAAAGCTACTAAATCTAAAGAGGAGATTGTAACCTCACAATAAAATTTACACTTGGTAATAATTAGTAACAAACACTAGTAAATAATTTTTGACACATAACAAAACACAGTGACAATTTCTTGTGTACAAAATACTAGTGACATAATTTTTGATAAACAACAATAAGAAATATTATTAACTCTTTGTGTCCTAGAAAATGTTGGGGTTAATCCGCTCTGCCAGAACACATTTCTAGCAAAATGTTTCAAAATGGAGTGATCTTGGGAAAAATGCCTATAACTGTAGTTTTATGTAAGCTAGATTTATACTGTTTCCATAAAAATATGCAGAATTAAATTCTGAACAATCTGATAATAAATAGTTATATATGTAAATTAGTATTTATTTAGTAAATTATTGTTACAGAGAAGTGAAAGTTTGTATAATATAGAAGAATTATACTGAGTGATTTCAAACAACGAGAAGTTAATTTTCTTCCACCATTCTAACATTCAAATTAACCCCATTTCATAATAATTGTCAGGTCTCTTTGTGGGACAGTTGTATCTTGAAGTTGAATTTTGATGACTTGAATGAAAAAAACTTAAAGACTTCTATGGGACAAGTAGCACACAAACATGGAAAATAATATTTGATAAACTATTTCCTAAATATTACTGATTATCAGTAATACATGTAAATCCAGAAGCAATTACATCAGGGATTGATTGTTTCTCATCATTGTTCAAGGGTTTAAGCTCTAAATTGGCTGTTTTTTCACTCTTCCATTGTAGATAGTTTTCATAATGTTGGCTAATCTCATTTACCTGACAATAAATTCAAGGATTATTACACAACATTTATCAAAGCTACTAAATCTAAAGAGGAGATTGAACCTCACAATAAAATTTACACTTGGTAATAATTAGTAACAAACACTAGTAAATAATTTTTGACACATAACAAAACACAGTGACAATTTCTTGTGTACAAAATACTAATGACATAATTTTTGATAAACAACAATAAGAAATATTATTAACTCTTTGTGTCCTAGAAAATGTTGGGTTAATCATCGCTCTTCACATTGAACATCAATTTCTAGCAAAATGTTTCAAAATGGAGTTGATCTTGAACATATGCTATAACTTTAGTTTTATGTAACTAGATTTTACTGTTCATAAATATGCAGAATTAATTCTGAACAATTGATAATAAAAGTTATATTGTAATAGTATTATTATAATATTTTACGAGAAGTAATTTGTATAATATAGAATAGCTGCAGTAAACTTATGTGAAAACGTTTTTACATATGTCACATATATGGAATTATATGGCAAAGTTATTCTATTTGCACATTAAATAAATCCTAGTTGTAAATTTCAGTCTGTAAACAAAAAAGTGTCGGGAATAAAAAGTATTGCCCTGAACGTAAACAAAACAGTTGCATATGTAGCTGAACAGTGAAACAACATGATGGAAGTAGCCAGAGGTGGGCCTTTATAAAAACCAATGGGCACACTCTTAAAAAATAAAACAAGCTCAGAGTAGCTCTCATCCCAAATGATGGGACATTCAGAGTTTCAGTTATTAATATCTTCATTGCACTCTGGACATGTCCACATGTGGTCCGATCTCCTTTGCAATATCTCTGACAGCTTCCAGCGACTAACCATAGAAGTGCGATTTTGATTGATGAGCCTACTCATATACCTGTTGTGCTGTTCTTTTCTCACACTTCAATCTTCAATCCAAACTCTTGCAATTTAGTAGGTGACATGAATTGGTTTAAAAGAAAATATTTTGTTTACACTCTGGAGTTTACTCATTCAACCGTACTACTCGGTCCACTTGTTACAACACTGTTGAGTAGGGCCAAAAAAAGTACAAACAAAACTAACGACAAAATAATAAAATATAGAACACTACAGATTACTTTCTACAAAACATCCAGACAATAATTTTTATAGAACATGTAAAGAAAAGTCATGTTAAAAGTTAGCACATTAACTATACCACTCAAAAAATATGCTGTGGTGGAACACATTTCCTTTCATTTTCATTCCATAGGTGTATTCCACAAAGAGAAGAAGAGCAAAATCATAGATAAAATGGATTCAGGGTTTGATATATGACTTGAGCATAATGGCATTGGAAACAGAGCATTTGGCATATGAGAGAGAGAAATTCAGTAGGACTGTTACAGTGACTGAATACTAATTAGGACAAGCTATTCACCCGAGTGGTTACTGGGGCCCAAATTTGGGGTGTAAAGAATAGAACCACTGTTACCTGCCATGCAAGTCGTAAGAGGCGACTAAGGAGGTTTGGCTGAAATCGGATGCATGTGTCCTAAACGTGTAGAAGTCTATGCGTTTAGGGGCCTTCCAAACCAATGTGCAACGATACACGTTCTTGGCAAAGATCAAACATATCACAAAGAGTGATTAAAATTGGTCGTAAAGAACGAACGCAAAGAAGAAAGAAGAAGAAGGACAAGCTATTGGTTGATGAATCATGATGATGATGTTGATGATGATAGAGTGGCAGAGTTTAACTCAGAATAAGCTATTGGTTGATGATAATGATGTTAGGGTGGCAAACAAGGGTTGTCTTACTTCTGAAAACGTGGGCACCTATCTTCAATTGGGTGACTGGAGAATCGACTGAACAGAGATTTGAACATAATTCGCATATAGAGTGAAAAACATGAACATAAATTTAATTTGACAGTAGCATGTTTTTTAATGCAGTAGTTAATGAGTTTACATGTTTTTTTCCAACCTTTGTTGTTTCATTGTCCTTGACTTTCTGCGGAAAGTTAACATAGGAAGATCCTAATGATAATGGTGACATCCTCAGATAGCCATCAGTGTTACCAGCATCTTTTGGTGTTGTGATGTCACCTTCTCCTGCCATCTTGATGTAAGGTGACTCAGACAAGTCCAGATAGTACTAGAACAATATATAACAGATCAATATGCATATAAAGTATGTATGACAATAAAATTATAATATATAATATATATAGTATATATAATATATATATATATAATATATATATATATATATATATATATATATATGAAGCATGACTATGTGCAACCAGACTACCTGTGCAGAAATCGTAGGCGCATAACTGGCACAATGTACAATTGCTCTTAGGCTCAGATTACATACAAGTCACAAGGAGTGGTTTAACAAGTGGTCGATATAGAGCGTTGGAAGAAGAAGTGAGGGGCAAGCACTGCACCTTCACACCACAGAGAACTCTAAGAGAAGACTGAAGTTAAGAGACTTCAGTATCTTGTAAGAGTACAGTGTTGTCTTAATGTTGTTGAACTAGAACCACAGAGCTGGTTAAGAGACATGAGTATCTTACAAGAATACAACAATGTTGCTTGGATAGGACCATCAGCATTGCACTTCGGTGAGTAACCATGTGTGTTCCAATCTCTTTCTTACACAGGAAGATCTCAACTGCAGTGCACAACTTCCATAGCACCGGCAAGGGTCCCCGATATAATTTTGAAGATGGTGAAGATTTTTTTGTAGGGATTATATTTTTAATCTTTTCGAATTAATTTACCTGTTACCATATAACAGTAAATAGTACTATCTGCAATTGTTAAACTCACTGACTAAACTCCCTGTGAGTGCGGTTCAATTCGCGGTTAGCAGAAAAGCCACAGGTTGTCCAGATTTATGGTGTTCATGGCACCGAACCGAATCAAAAGGATACGATGTCCATGGCACCGAGCTGAAAGCTCAAGTGCTTCTGGATTGCAAAAAAAAAAAACCCCACTGACTTGTGGGAGACTCGGGAGAGCTAAGGAAGTAAACACAGATAGAAAATTCCCACTGCCTTGTGGGTCACCACAGTTATGCAAAATGTTAGAGAGTAAACTTTGACCACAAATCTGGAGAGAGGAACCCTAAGACAGTTGATGGTTAGATGTATTCCAATCCATTTTCTAGCATCCTCTGTTTAATTACAAACGAATGGATTTTGTCTTTCCTTTGGATGAAAACAGTGTATGTTGTATTGATGATGCTAAACTAGAACTTCAGAGCTGGTACTTTCTAGAAAATTCTTCCTATAACCACTGCAATCTCACCTGCTTCACATTAGCTTCAAGAGAATCTCCAATAATTGACACAAGCTCAGAGAAAGTTGGTCTTTCATTTGGGTCTACTTTCCATGTTTGTATCATAACTTTGTATCTAAGAATAGAAAGATAAATATTTATGATACACTTTTAAGTAGTAGATATAATTAATATATATGCATTGGTTTGTCTGTTTACTACAATATATGCTGAAAACCTTGATAAATGTGCAGAAGATAGTGGAAAAAGAACAATAGGATCCTTTTGTAACTGGATGTCAAGAAAAACCTGAACTAATATATTCGGAAGATAGTTTTATTATCGACATCACAAAACAGGAATTGAGAAATTAATAAAACAGGAAAAACAGGAATTGAGAAATTAATAAAACAGGAAAAACAGGAATTGAGAAATTAATAAAACAGGACAAAACAGGAATTGAGAAATTAATAATGGTAGTGCAAGAGAAAAGTGCAAAACAAAATCTATCTCAAAGTGCAATGACATGAATAATAACTCATAAAAAACAAACATGACAAAGGATACATTTATCAAGAAAGAGAAAATAGAAAAAGTGAACTGCTTTGAATATCTCAGTTTGAGTGTTGCCCTAGAATGGTCTGACCCATTCTAGGGCTGTCATCAAAGATCATGATAAAAAAAAAATGTCAACATAGCACTTACAGTTCATCACTGGAATACTGTGGTTTCTCCATACGATAACCAGATTTCAAGAGCCCAATAAACTTTTCATTGATTTCAACACCTGGGTATGGGTTTCCACCTGCACAAGAAAAAAGTCAAACATTCTGATCCATGTTGCACATTGTAGGTCATTCTGATTGTACATGTAATTTCAAACTCCTTAAATTGCTTTATAAATTCATTATCAATTTTAACTTGTCCTGCGCTAGTGTATTGTCGGGGCCAACAAGGGAAGCAAAGAATAGTAAGTGACCTAACAGGCATGTTGTAGGAGGCGACTAAGGTAGGGGCATAGGGAAGCTACCATAGTAAATAAAAAGTATCACAGAAATTAGATGTGCTGACCTACTTGTAGCATAACTGGCAAAAAGTACAATTGCACTTAGGCTCAGATCACATACAAATCACAAAGAGTGGTTTACCAGAGGGTAGTTATGGAGTGTTCAAAGAAGAAGAAGAAGAAGAAGCATGTCCTGAATATAGTAATGCTTGTGTTAGTGCGTTTTCATCTAGTTTTAAATATGTTCTAAAAAATCTTTGAACTTTAGAAAATTGTCAGTATTTTCTAATAAAAGATTGGACTATTACATAAGCATTAAAATAGAATACAACATAAAATTCTTAGAACAATGGGCAAAGAAAAGCCAACAATACAGACATCCTGTAAGACATGAATATTGGGGAACATTCACTTAAAAACAATTTTATGCCTCAGATCTGGCATAATTTGGTCACATTAAAAATGTCAGTGATTTAAAGAGGCAGTAATGGAGAGCATTGCTTCTGAAAGAAAAGACAGGGGGATGCTGGTGATAACTGAGCAATAAGGAAATATTGAACATAACAATAGAGAAGGTGAGAGAATTTGATAGAAACTCTTTCCTGTAGACTATGATAAGTGCAGCTTTAGACAAATGATATGCAACAAGAAATGAAATAGTGATATTAAAAGTTAAAATTATCTTAAACAAACAAACTTCATCTTCTTCACCTTTCAACTGCCAATGGAGCACAGGTCTTCAACAAACTTCTTCCTCTCCCCTGCCATCCCTTCCAATTTTTCCATATTTGACCTATCCTTCTAATATCAGTCTTCAGCTCTCTTATCCAGGTATGTCTAGACCTTCCCCTACTTCTTGTTCCCTGCAGGTAAACAAACTTCTCTCCATCTATTGTTCCAGTCCAAGATCGTATTCTCCTTGCTGACTGTGGTTTAGTAATAATTCTTAAACATATGTCTCAAATGAAGGTATTCCTGTACCATATCAAAATAAAAACATAAGGGCACACTGCAAGTACTGCATCTCAATCATCTGAAAAATTGTGATTTCTTGCCTCTGGGGGCATACATGTCATAGATATGAGATATTTGCATCAATGTGAGAGCAGACAGACTAGCATCAATTGCTGGAAGTTAAAGATGGACGGAAAAGTACTTTTTGGTTGTTCAGCAACGACATTGGCTGAAAACTCTGAAATTGATATTGAATCTATTTTAAGGAATTTGGAATCATAAATTGTACAAGCAGAACTGGATGTTTGAGGAGTAGAAAAAGAACTTTAAACTAGCAAGCTCTAGGAACACTCAGCATGCATACCTTTTCCCATATGTTGAGAGAGATTGAGCAGCTATAGGTCTGCCCAGAGTGACATGACATAATTTCAATAATTTTATTTGCTTCTGCTTAGCAATGTCTAAATATTTTCCAATATGAAGATATTCCTCCGCCATATCAAAATCAAAACAGAGGACAACATAAATACTACATCTCGAAAACTCACCAAGAGAAAAGAGTTCCCACAAAAGTATACCATATGACCACCTGAAAAGAAAACAAACAATAAATTTGTGGGAAAACCAAAATACCATCTTCAATAATAAAATATTGTACCCAATTTTTAACCCTTTCAGTCTGCAGTTCTTTTTACCTCTCAACGCATTTATATGTGTACTGAATTAGCCAGTATACTAGCTTTGAATCATCTTAAAAAAAACAATGAACCTGTACATTGGTTAAGAAGGACAAATGGGTTAAAAATGTTGTGTCTGTTAGTGACATAGCATGAACATAATTATTAATTGTCTGTTTCAAAACTTTTAAGATAATATATATTGTTATTTTAATATAAGAGAGGACTGCAGTAAGACTATGTAGCAATGGCAAAACACATAAAAATAAAGTACTATCATTTTCATCATCATCAAATAGCTTGTCCTGAGCAGAACTTTGCCACCCCAACAGTCTTCCAGAATTTCTCTCTCTCATAGGCCAGATGTCCTGCCTATGCAACTGTCATATTCAAACCATCAGTTACATCCTGAATCCATCTTCTCCATGGTCTTCCTCTTCTTCTCTTTGCCGGTATGCCTCCTTCCATGATGGTCTTCTCCAGCCCTTCATGTCTTTTTATATGTCCAAAATATCTCAATTTTCTCTTTCTTATTTGTAGTATCAGCCAGTTTTCTTTGATTTTGAGTTCTTTCTGAATAGATCTATTTGTTCTCTTCTCTGTCCAAGATATACGAAGGACTCCTCTGTAACACTTGTATTCAAAAGCAGTGATATGTTTTTCCACTGCTTTATTAAATGTCCATGCTTCACACCCATACGTTGCCACTGGGAATATGCATGCTCTTAGTATTCTGATCTTTGTTTTCTTATCAGTTCCGTTCCATACTGCTTTGAGTTGTTTAATTTTTGTAAAGCCATGTTTGTTCTTCTTTTAATTTCCTCCATCCCATTTCCATATGTTGTTAGCAGTGAACCAAGATATTCAAAACTGTTCACATTTTCTACTTTCTCTCCATTGATAAAAATATCATTTGTCATGTTCGTTTTATCTATTGTTATTATTTGTTTTTGCCACATTGAGATATAGATTTTGTTTTTCGCTTTTATCTTTCACTTCCCTTAATAATTTCTCAATCCCTTTTTTGTGATGTTGACAGTAACACTGTATCATCAGCGTATCTTAGTTCAGGTATTTCTCTTCCTCCGATTATAAAAGGATCGTATTGTTCTTTCCGCTATCTTCTGTAACATTCCTCATGGTGTTTTCTGCATATATGTTAAACAGACAAGGCGACAGAATACAGCCTTGTCTGACTCCTGCCCTATGTAGTTTTACAAGATACAAAACAATACACAGCAACATTTTGACCAAAAGCCTTTATCAAGCAAAGATACAACAGAAGTGAAGAAATTCACTTCTTACACAACACACTACATATTGAATCGGACAATAAATTCTTAACTTCCCTAAAATGAAAAGTGTGACTAAAAACAAATGGAGCATGAGAAGAGACAGTATTAAGAAACATAGGAATGTCATGCGTTGTGTCCATGAGGTCGCAAGGTACCATATAAAGATATAAAACGATTCGTGAGAGCAAATCAACTTCGATCATCAGAGGAACAACTTTCAATATGAAAGTTAATCCTAACTTAACCATCATTTGAATGAGAGCTTGACAATATGTCATACTTTCTACAGTATCACATAGAAGCTCACATAAATGTCAACAAGTAGGGGTTGTGGTACTAAGATTTGAAAGCTGGGAATTTATTTAAATGGCATGTAACCATATTTACAGTGGGAGTGTAACTTTATCAAATACAAATAACATATAATGACAGTAATTTGATACAATACTAACACATCGCTTTTTGTTGTATATATTCTGTGTGTGAAGGACTCCAAAGCCATCCATTTCACTGGTACTGGTCCCTGTGTGTGAGAAGATATTAAAACATGCATTATAATTGGTTGCTAAAGTATGGAGACAAAATGGTAAAGTATAAATGTACAATATTGGAAATGATAATTAGTAAGTTATTAAACAGGTTTAACAATATAAATACAAGATAATACAAGATAGTTTAACAAACAAATTGTGTCAATATAAGTTAAGTGAACTTCCTTTTTATTGTTCCTGAAATATGATTTATGTCTTGCTGACACAGGGTCCATTGAGGGTTTTCAGTATTGTTTCACTAGATCAGTGAGTTTGGCTCAGTATATCATATTCAGGGCAGTCTTGAAGTATGTTCTCTACAGTCTTGGATTCCTGTACACATGGCTGAATTTCCAGTCTTGAATTTTGTATATTAGTGGCTGCAGAATCGATTGTGTCCTGTTCTGAGATACAGAATGACAACATGCTCTAATCTGCTCATTTTTGGTTACATCTTGTGTTAGTGTTAGTATTGGTGACTTTCTTGGTTACTAAACTGACGCATATCGAACAGTATGCATACTGATGGTTCCCGTGGCTCACGTGGTGACTTTCTGATTGATTAAATCGTCCTTTTTTGCTTGTTGATACTTAACTGATTGAAGTTAATTATAGATGACAGCAACCCTCAGGAAACGCTAATAAGATACTGAATGGTTGATATTCATAAATAGACAGATCTCTCTGAGGCTAAATGGTTAACATTGTCCTTTTGTTCCTAGGCTTGTTGGTTGATCTTAACTGCATTCTTAGTTGAGAGTTTGTTATTTTTGACACAGTACCATCAAGTAAAAGATGGAAATTTTATCATTGATATGGATCTTTATAGCTAAATGGTTAAACCACGTCTTTTCTCTAAAGGTTGTTGGTTTGAATCTAAACAATGTCTTCTGTTAATAAGTCATCCATTTTAGAGATCACATGTTGTTGTCTAGTAGCACTTTTCTAAGTATATCTATAGTGCTTAGTCATTTCTGAGAAAAGATGAATCTAAGGTTTGTAGCAATCTAAGTCAATCATCTTAACCTGTTTTAGACTCTAACCTCAAGTTTTTCAATTGCTTACATCTTATATTCATTTATGTTGATCGAAACACCTGTCATTAATAAGCATTGATTATCAATGCTAGCTGTTTACTGGCATTTACTGTCATCAACACCATTATTTACCAATACCGTCATTTACCAATACCAGTCATTTCATACGTCATTACAATACCCATTTACAATACCTCATTTACCAATACCAGTCATTTACCAATACCAGTCATTTACCAATACCTGTCATTTACCAATTCCAGTCATTTACCAATACCAGTCATTTACCTATCATTCATACCGTCATTTACCAATCAGTCATTTACCAATACCTGTCATTTCAATTCACTTCAACATCATTACAATACCTGTCATTTACTAATACCCATCATTTACCAATAAAAGTCATTTACCAATACCTGTCATTTACCAATACAGTCATTCCAACCCTGTCTCTCGCATAAACTGTCCATTGCAAACCTGTCTCCACTAACACCTGTCTCTCCTAAAAATGAATCAACTTCTCCAGTTCAATTGATTAAAAAATAAATAAATGATACAGAACATACATCTCCTTTCTTGTGGTATTCTGTATCTTTGTATAAATCCTTAGCCAATCCAAAGTCACAAATCTTGACAATATTGTCCTCCGCCAACAGAACATTTCTGGCTGCCAGATCTCGGTGAATGTACTGAAATAAAAAGAGTTTATAATGATTGATAACAGGGCACATTGGACTGCAGAGCACATACTTCAAGACTGTCCTGAATTTCATATACTGCGGCAAACTCAACTGGCCTAACGAAACAACATTCGACAGAAAACTACACTGACCTCTGTGTCAGCTACAAAAGACAGTGAAGTTTATACAACACTGAATATACAGAAAACATTTCAAGCGAACGAAAGGAAGGAATAATTGATAACAGGAACCAATGATGAACCAGGTCAAGAGGAGAAAATGGCGGTGAGTTGGGCATACCTGCAGAAGATACAGTCAAGTGTCACTAAACAAGCACTTGAGTGGAACCTACTCGGTAAACAGAAAAGGAGACACACTAAACAGACTTGGAGATGGAACTTCTTGAGGAAATGAAGGATGTTGGATTATTCTGGGAGGCCATTAATAAAACATCCAGAGGCCAGGAAAAATGAAGGATAACTTAACACCCTATGCTCCACAAGGAGGGGAGATAAATATGTTATAATGATTGATGGATTGACAGACACTTTCAAGAATCATTTCATCAAATTAAAATGTAAAATTGAATAAATCTGAAGTCTATATTTGTCATGCTTTTCTTGCTGAACTACTTTCCACCGATTATTAAGATTATGTTATAAAATGAAACCATGTTTGAACCTAACCATGTACTTCTGTAAGGAAAGAAAAACACAGCAATTCAAGTCATTAATCCCTCTTCCTCTCCCCCATTAACTCTTATTATTTATTTACAATACAAATACTTTCAATGCAAGCTTGTCACTTTCTAATTAAATTGTTGTTATCTTTGTTTCAGTAAATGTTTAACAACATCTGTGATAAATGAAAACCCTGGAGGAGCCACAAACATACGCCTGCAAGGCAGCTATGGAGTAAAATCATCTGGCACTGCAGCAATCTAATGCTGGTGTTTAAAACACTAATTTAACCGTGTTAACTAGAATTTAAAACAGCGTACAATATAAAGAAGATACCTTTTTTGAAGCCAGGTACTCCATGCCTCTTGCCACTTGATAGGCCCAACAATACAAATTCCTTGTAGTCAAACTTGGCCCTAAGATGTCCGCACTGCCCATGGGACCCCCAGCTTTGTTAACATAGTATGGATCCTTCTTAGGGTCCTTTTTCTCAATATCTACAGAATCTTTTTTGTATCTGACCTCTGGAACATGTTTGTCATTGTTTGTCATAGTGTCTTGAAAGAATGCTTTGTTCTTGATCAGAAAGTTGCGCATGTTACCAAAGTGACAATACTCCACAATCACACATAGTTCACCTGAAATAGATAAATCAGACAAACTAAAGTTGTGAGAACATTGTTTATAACTATTTCAGTACTAGCGAATCTATTAACATATCCCATCTCCTCTCTGTTTTAATACAGATTGGGGCATAGGCCCTAAACCAACTCATGCGAGTCTTCCTTCCTATCTCTAGCTATCTCCTGCAGCTCCCTCCAGCTCTTCTTTATATTATTGATTTCTGCCTCCAAATCTCGCCTCCATGTGTTACTAGGCCTCCCTTTCTTTCACTGTCTCTGTGGGTTCCAGGAAAGGACTCTTGTTATATTCCCACAGGTTTCTCTGAAACTTGTCTATCCAGTGCCAGCATCTTTTTTTTAACCTCTTGGTTCACTGGAATCTATCTTGTTCTCTCCATAAGTTCCTCATTTGTGACCCTATCATACCACCTCAGTCCCTCTATTCTGCGCAGAGACCAGTTGATAAATGTTTGCAATTTATGTGTTATTATTTTGATGTCGTCATGTTTCTGACCTATACAGCAGAACTCTTTAACATTGGAGTTAAATATTCTAATTTTTGTTCTAGATTTGATTTCTTTAGACTTCCATATGTTTCCATCATGTGTAACCTACATGTCAACCGTCATAGAAAATCATGGAATTTCACAAAATTCTTCTGAGAGCTGACTATCAGTTCTGATGTTGACATGAATTTCTCAGTGACATGATGTGTGTTCAAATATGATGTAGTAAGATTATAGCATTTAAACTACAAGGAACACATGTTTGACATTGATTTCTGATTGAAGACATGCAGAGTCTTACCAAAACGAATGTTTTTTGTAACTGCTCCAAGTAGATTGAGAATATTGAGGTGCTGGCCCACATGAATAAGAATCTTCAACTCTGAAAGCAAGGCCATCATCTGATCTTTATCAGTGCAATCTGTGGATAAAATAACACTCAATTATTGAATTTATATTATGTAGCAGTAACATTATCTCGTTACCTGCAGGTTAGAAGAGAATTAACTCAGGGGCAGCAGCAGTAGTAGTAGTAGCAACACTAGCTTTGATTAGTGATAGTAGCTGTTATAGGTGATAGTAGGAGTACAAACAATTATGGCAGTTTTGGTGGTAGTAATAGTAGTAGCAGAGAATAAATAGATCTATCCAGAAGGAACACAAAATCAAAGAAACCTGACTGTTACAAATAAGAAGGAGAAAATGTAAAAACAAAGTGCAGTAGTTTTAATGAACAAGCAATTAGAAGACATAATTGATGTATTTGAGATGTGGATATATGAAGAATAGGCAGAGTTTCATGGACAGAAAAACAGACAAATAAACAAGTTTTAGGAAAACTAGGCATGAAGAAACAATTAAGAGAAATAAAATTCAGACAAGTAAAGTATTTTGGGCACATAAAAGACATGACACCATGATAAAACATTTACTGAGAAATAGGGAGGCAAGAGAAGAGAAGACGAGATAAGTGGGAAATTTAAAAAGTGCGTAGGTTACAGTAACAATGGTGTAGCTAAGGCGAATAGAAGAGAGATAAATGTCATTGCAGCAACTCATATGAGACAACCTGATGATGATGAGATGATGAGTAGTTTTACAATGTACACAAACAATGTACAACATGTTTCAACCAAAAGGACTTTATCAAGCAAAGGATACAAAAGCGAAGAAATTCAGACTTTCTATATTGCAGACATAACATATACGGCCAGACACTAAACCTCATTTTAGAGCCGTAAGGTATTTATTGTCTGACTGTATATGTTATGTCTGCTGTATAGTAAGTCTGAATTTCTTTGAAAAATTATAACTGTATATTTAAATGGTTAAATGTACGACACATAAAACTGACCTTTCACCATTTTGACAGCAACAACAGTCACATCCTCATTGTCCACTATTCCAATAGCTTCTGCTTTCATTACTCTACCAAAAGCACCTTGACCAAGGATCACTCCTGAATTTGTAGAATTCATGTAATAACATAAGTTTTTTTTCATAATATATTATGTTTTATGTATTATTTCATATATTCTTTTTATTCTGGCAATGATCATAAATCTTTCCGATATAAATTAATCATAATGACTTCACTTTGCACATTTCAGCCGCAGATAGTTTTTCTATAAATGCACTACTTTGGGATAGCAGTGCACACATGTATAGCTCTTTAATATAACAGTATGACTGGAACAGGGATTGGGGATGTTAATTTTCTGTAACTAATGTGTACCAGTTCTACTTTTTGATTGTCTGCAATGCCTGTGCACAAGATGTCCAGCAGTATTTTTTGTGCAGGAGTCAGACTTGCTCTAGAATATCATGCAGCAGCAACAGCTAAGGATGCTGCATATATATCATGTTGTAGAAACATATTTTGATTACATAAAATGTCACAGTGGTTTCGAAAGAGAAAAATAAAGTGTACGGTTAGTGGAGATGATGCAGTGGACTTTCACAACAACGATGGTGACAAGATATTAAAGACATCTTGAACATATAATGGAGAAGACAGTAGAACGAGCTAGAGAGTAGGTGGGCTGTGATGAGAATAACATAATGCAAATGACAACATGCTACATGAAGATGTTGCATTAGGGTACACCTTCACTTAATACGTTCGGAAGCCGTATCTTTAAGACTGGTTACCCATTTCCTTCGCATTGAGTTTGCATAAATGTGAACCAAAAATTATCTACAAAAGAAATCTTGGATAAAATACCAGCAGGCAAGAAAATAATTGTAGACCTAGAAGATAGTTTATAGAGAACATAAATCTCATATACTGCTAAAGGAATAAAGCAAGAATTTACTTTATTGCACTGGATTTTCAATATGGCTCAGTCCTGTCAGCAGAAATGGCCAGCCATCTGCTTAAATTAGCATTCTTTTAAATATTTGAAGGATAGCAGTCATGTAACTTTTTTTTCAGAAATATAATACAAAGACAGGGATTTGATAACATTGTTACAAGAGACCAAATTAAACGGAAGAGATTAGAGAACACAGAGAAAAAATACTTATTAACCTAACATCATGGCATGGAAGAATGTCAACAACAGAGGTAAGCAATTTATCCATATCGCTCTATCCTGGGCAACTTGTTCAATTTCTTCTATGAAACTGAGTCTGATTTTCTAGCCTCTCTCAATAAAGTTTGCTTCAGGGTTTCCTTAGAGCTTTCCTTAACCATTTTTCCCCCACTTAAATGTTTGCTTCATTTTTGTATATCATTTCTTCCCAGAGTTTGCTCAATATATCTCTATCTTATAACAGTTGATACTAGTATTTGACCAGACATTAAAATGATAAGCTAAAATTAATTAAAACTGTTCTTACCAAGACGCAATCTGTCTTTGGGAAACTCCCATTTTGCATCATAGGGTAGGCAACCTGTCTGTTCGTCAATGGGCAAATCAGGGTTGTAGTCGCCATGTGGTTGAATAAGATACTGCTCCAGTTCTTTATGCTGCAGATAAATATCATTGATATATAACTCAGGACTCAAAACATTAATCTTGGAATATGTCTATAGAGTATTTAGTAAATTCTGAATTATGGCATTGCAGGTAATGAGAGTGCCAATGTCTTGGCTAAGAAGGGCAGTGCCAAAGAGAAAATTTAACAACCACTATCTTTTCAAGAGGTCAAAGCCATCACACAAAGAAAATCTGCAGTAGAGTAAAAAACAAACACTGGATATGATTATGGAAAAGGCTTCCTCAATGACCTAAGCAGAAGAGTCCAGGCCATTATATTTCGCTTACAACATGGACATTGCAGACTCAACAGACATTTACATAGGCTAGGAATAAGTCAAACAGCTCTCTGTCAGTGTTAACAGACACCGGAGCATGTCCTGCAAGACTGTTCTTTCTTTATGAGCTGAGAAGCAACATGTGGCCACATCCAGTCAACCTAATAACTAAGTTTTTAGGAAACCTGACAGACCTGAAGCTGACTGTACAGTTTGTGATCCACAGTAAACTTAGTGCATGACTTAAGATCGCTGATAAAGAAATTCTGAGTGAACTTTAACAGCTAATAAAATATTAATTTAAATATCATAACTCAATAATTATAATGATCGCAATAATTGCAAAACTAAAGAAAAATATATTAAATAATAGTCTAGGTTGCGATAAATATTAACACAAGTTTACACAAATAATTAACACAAAATATTTGTCTAATTATTTTATACTTAATTATTTTATAATCCTAATTATTTTTAAAATTAAAATTGTGCACAAATTAACGATGACACATTAGTTTATAGCCAAAAGTATGGAGAACTATGAAGATTGGTGAGAATTCAAGAATATTGTATCGGTACATGATAAGCACATGTGTCAAAGTAAACACAGTTCACTACCATTTTTTATAAATCAAAATTAATTTTAAATTAAACTTAAAAACTAAATATTTACTGTTTTGTGAGACATGGTGAGTCATGGTTGCATTGAAAAATACTGTGCTGGTGCCCTAGTTCGCCTTGGTACAACTGTTGCTGACTGTATTTATATAAAATAATACTAACCTCTTAATTACTAATTTACTATAGGTATAGGAAAGTTTGAAAAATACTTACAAAACCAGAATGAGATTGTTTCATTTTAATGATTACAATCACAAAGGCGATGATGATGATAAGGACGATACCAACAATGATACCAATATATTCAGCGGAGAATCCTACTTCTGCTTCAATGGAGTAATCTGATGAGACATATAAAAATGGCAGTGTTTAGTTTGTGTAATGTTACATGTGTACACATCATCATGATACTGTTGAATAGCTATGACAGAAAAAAAGTCTGGAATGTAGTAAGGAAATTGGTAGAGGAAAGATGAAGTTTGAAATTTAGAAAGAAAATAGCATTTAAAAGATGTGAATAATGTGTATGAACATTAACAATTTTATTGCGAGGGAATTAACCAACAAGTACCCAACATTGGCAACATCAGTAGTGACATTTAAAATAAAAACACAAATTAAATGGTTCAACAACGTAAGCAGAATACCAACTGACAGTGCGTCTCAAAGAACAATGCTACGAAATCCACGGAAAAGGTGGACGACAGAAATAACAGGCAGTTCTAAAAAAAAAATATTTATGAAGCCCACACAAAAACCCGTTCTATAAATCTTTTCTTATCGTGACGCTGTAAGGCCAGCTAGAATTAGTCTATTAGAGAAACGAGACACATTCAATTTAGTTTTTTACTTTAATCGACAGTATTTTAATGGACTACAATGTAGGTACTTCTACAATAAAACAATGTATGCATATGGTCAAATTACTCAGCAGTAGTTAAAGTTGTCCTACTTGTTAGCAGTAGTAGAATAAAAGATTCATAGATTTGTTATACAAGTTTTTCTATTAGATATTTCAGCCTTGAATACCCTCCTCTGGTTCTTTGTAAACTTACCTTTGTTGATGGAATATTAATTATATTTATTGCATTTGTAAACTTTATCCAAATATCTTCATCAATGAGTCATTTTTTTTTGGTCAATGAGTCATTGTCTATTATGTGTCAATTACTACTCCAAATGTTGACCAATACACAACAGAACCTCGAGATTATTGAGTCGTTGGTTTTACAATTGAAATGATGTGAAATAAAAAACAAGAGTGTAACACTGATCAAGTGGAGGCTGCAGTAAAACTTTGAAAAATAGCTAAACACAAGTACTTTGTGTTTACGTGTTTAGCTATATAACACTGATCAAGTAATGTTTAAACTTTACAAATAGCTTTAAAAATCTGTCTTGCTTCGATTCTAATTTTAAACTGCATTAACCACAAGAAATTAATTATGTTTTCCTTATGTATAACGGGTATGTGTAAGAGGCTATACTTGGGGAGGGAATATCTCAATTCTAAACGTGTGATTATTTGGCTCCCTTTCTTGTCCTACCTGTAGCGAGATTTCGTTATCAGAGATTTTCTCGTGCTTCTAAATCATCCAGTTATAGAGCGAAGAAAATGGTACGTGTAAGATAAGAAAAACGGCGCGATTTTGAGAGAAAATTCGATGTCATAATCGCCCATGTTGAGCCGGGGCTCGCAAGGGGAGCAAAGAATAGTACCACTGCAAGCTACAAGGCATGTTGTAAGAGGCTACTGATGTAGGACATAGGGAAGCTACCCTAGTAAATAAAAAGCATCACAAAAATCGGATGTGCTGGCCTACTTGTAGACGCATAACTGACACAACGTACAATCGCTCTTAGGCTCAGATTATATACAAATCGATATAGAGCGTTCGAAAAAGATGTCATAATATCATTTTTTTAAAAGGAGAAATACCAGTTGACGCTAGCAAGGAAGTATAAATGAAAGCTAAACACTAAACTACAAACTGTTGCTCAGTGTCGTGGTTTTCTGTTTTTATCTTGTCCAGTAACTAAATAATTAAAATTCACATTAACATACCTCCAACATGCAGAGTCATATTCAAACTCCACACCTTTCCGCCATAGTTACTTCCCATACACTGGTAGATTCCTTCATCAGTAGCACTGACGTTACCTATTGTTAGCCTTAAATAAACACAACATACATATTTAACCTGGAATATGAATAGCTACTAATAATCAAAACTGTTGACAAATATCAGGTATCGAGGTAGAGGTAAACCTCTATCAAAGGAGATGTAAGGCAACCTCCTTCCCTCAGTTATTCTACGCGACATCTTTGGGCAAGGTGAAGTATCCGTTCCCCCACCGGACAGTTTCACGTGGAAGCCATGGAAGCAGGTGGTGGATGAGTGAGGGAGCAGCCGACAGAGTGTCAATGGTTATAGTCTCAAACCTCACGAAGGTAGGCAGAGGATCTCTGTAATAGAGACAATGACTACGGTCGTGGACCAGTATGGTCCCTGTCAGGAAGGAAAGCAATGGCAGACTACCTTCCAAGAAAATGCCTAGAAATCCTAACAGTAATATTTCAGGATGTAACTGATGGTTTGAACATGACGGCTGCAGAGGCGGGACATCTGGCCTATGAGAGAGAGAAATTTCGAAGGACTGCTGGGTTTCAAAGTTCTGCTCATGACAAGCTATGTCATGATTGGGAATTACCTAACCAGAAACAGGTAAGCACTTCAAAGTGGATTCACACTTTCTTATGGTATTATGCAGTGGCGGCTCGTCATTATGGACCAGTGGGGCCGGGCCCCACCAAAAATAATGTATAACGTGTATTATTTTATGAATTAAAATATATCCTAACCCAAAATCATGATTTTTCCGCAAATTTTTGTCTGGTCCCACCAACAAAAAAAAAGATCACGAGCTGCCACTGGTATTATGCAATCTACCTTATACATGTAGTAATTATTATTCAATGCCATTACTTCCATTATGAAGATGGAGGTTGAAATCATTACTGTTGCATTCAGTGGCTATCTGTGACTCTGTTTACTTGGGCCGTTGTTCTATCTGGCCCTCAGTTTATGCTCGGACGATCCAGAATGACAGGTTGCGATTTGATTGGATGTGACAATCTCCAAAGGGTCACATGGATCTACTGTCATGTGCATGCGGGAGTTTTCGGGAAATTAGAGAGCAAACAGGCTTGCATCACAGCGTAAATTGTCAGAGTTTTTTATGGATAAGGAGAATGTTTTTAGTCTCTATGCGACCTTTTGTTTGATGAGGTTCAACCGTGTGGTGCCGTAGCCCCGCAAGGGAAGCAAAGAATAGTACCACTACGACCTATAAAGCATGTCGTAAGAGGCGACAAATGTTGGATGTGAGAGAGAAATTCCATAGGACTGTTAGGGTGGCAAAGTTCTGCTCAGGGCAAGTTATTTGATGATAATGAACCAATAAACAATGCAATGTCTCATATGATAGTTCTATGACAATTGATTATCATACAATCCTTATGATAAATTTACACTAACTTCTGGTTAACTACTGCTTGCTATGGGTATACTTAATTTGACACCTGAGAGCTTAGACACCAGTCAATACAATTTTTAAGAAATAGAGGGAAACCTACTAAACATCAAATGAAAGACAAACTTATTTTCCATTAACTGCTTGCCTCTAGAAAACGTGAACAGTTTTGAATATCTTCTTGGTTCACTGCTAACAACATATAGAATTGTGAACCGTTTTGAATATCTTCTTGGTTCACTGCTAACAACAGATATAATTGTGAACAGTTTTGAATATCTTCTTGGTTCACTGCTAACAACAGATGGAATTGTGAACAGTTTTGAATATCTTCTTGGTTCACTGCTAACAACAGATGGAATTGGGATGAAAGAAATGAAAAGATAAAATGCATGGATTTCACAAAAATTAAACAACTAAAAACAGTATAAAACTGAACTAATAGGAAAACAAAGATCATAATTCTAAGAGCATGCATATTTCCAGTGGCAACGTATGGGTGTGAAGTATGGACTTTTTACAATGCAATGGAAAAACATACACCTGCTTTTGAATATAATTGTGACAGCAGAGTCATCTGTATTATCATGGACAGAGAAGAAAACAAATAGATATATCCAGAAAGAACTCGAAATTAAAAAAAAACTGGCTAATGATAGCCAAAAAAAAGAGAAAATTTAGGTATTTTGGACATATAAAAAGACACACAGGGCTGGAGAAGACCAACATAGAAGGAGACGTACCGGCACAGAGGAAAAGAGGAAGACCACGGAGAAGATGGATTAAGAATGTACTGATGGTTTGACCATGACGGCTGTAGAGGCAGGACTTCTGACCTATGAGAGAAATTCCGAAGGAATGTTGAGGTGGCAAAGTTCTGCTTAGGACAAGCTATTTGATGATGATGATGATGTTTGTTTCATTTAGTTACCTATAGAGTGGATAACTACTGATTATGTAATGTGATGTCTTGTTGACGATCACTGGCTGTTCATCCTTAAACCAAGTGATTTCTGGGTGTGGGTATCCTGTGATGTTGCAGAAAAATATGAAGTATAATCCTTCATTGACACGACTAGATCCTGTTGTTTGTCCATGTAGCACTGGTACCACTATGTCTAAGAAATACAAACAGAATATAAAGAAATATAAATATATAGTAACAACTTTTCAATTCATATGTTGTTTCAAACCTACCATATGACAGACAGAGTTAACAAGTTACTAAAGAAATAGAAAGTAAGTTGAATGCATTTGAAAATAGATGTCTGTGAAAAATAATGTGCATAAAATAGGATGTTTTCAATAGTCAGGAGAAGTTATGAAATCAAAGAAATGTCTTGTCAACCACTAGTAACAACTGTTATTTTTTTTTAAAAGAGAAGATGAAGATATGTTGGGCATACTCTGAGAAGAAATGATCAAAGAATCATAAACCAGGTAGTGAAGTTGGAGGCAAATGGTTTAAGAAAGACTGGATTCTCTAGTGTAACCCTGAAACGAACTATACTGGAAGAGACAAGAAATATTGAACTCAATTATATAGAAAAGATTGAAAGAGTGCACAGGAAAGAGCGGTATTCAGACATTACTTGCAGGCTCTATGTAACATATAACGATGCGAGAGAAATATCATAAATATATAAATATATATATATATATAGACATGTGTGACAATTGCTCCTTGCAAGCGACTTTACTCTCTCTGCCCTATACAATCCCTCTTCTGCAATGGTATGACAGGACTACAAACAGGGAACTCTGGGATAGAACAGGACAACGGCAGGTGGAACAAGAGATAAGGAGCAGAAGGTGGCGATGGATAGGACACTCACTTAGTAAACCCCTTAACAGCATCACAAGACAAGCTCTCTGATGGAACCCCCAGGCAATAAAGGTAGGGGAAGACTCAGGAACACATGGAGACGGGAGTTGGAGACGGTATGCAAGAAAATGAGAGAGAGTGTAGAGATCTGGAGAAGATGGCCTTGGATAGGCGGGCTTGGATGGTCTTGGTTGCGGACCTATGCTTCCATAGAGGCGTAGGATGAAAAAGAATACAATCATCCTGCGTACTCTCATAAATAGAAACAAAGTGATGCCATGACAGTTTCTAGATATACAGAAAAAACGATTAATATAATTTATATATATATATGTTTGTGTATGTATAATTTTTAAAAGTGTATTTAAGATAACATAGAAGTAGACCTAGGAATATTAGAGTCAACAATTGTGAAGAAAAGGCTAATAACGGATATAAATATGGAAGCTGTGATATCTGCAGCGATGAACTTTCAAAGCCTCAGAAAGCTGACAAAGAAGAGTATATATACATATATTAGTGAACCCAAACATGAAAGAACATGAAAGATCAATGTATTGCACCAAATAAAGAACATAAAAGATCGAATGTATTGCACCAAATAAGAACAGAAAAGATCGATATGATTGACCAAATAAAAACATGAAAAGATTGAATGTATTGCACAAATAAAGAACATGAAAAGATCGAATGTATTCAAATAAAGAACATGAAAAGATCGAATGTATTGCACCAAATAAAGAACATGAAAAGATCGAATGTATTGCACCAAATAAAGAACATGAAAAGATTGAATGTATTGTACCAAATAAAGAACATGAAAAGATCGAATGTATTGCACCAAATAAAGAACATGAAAAGATCGAATGTATTGCACCAAATAAAGAACATGAAAAGATTGAATGTATTGCACCAAATAAAGAACATGAAAAGATCGAATGTATTGCACCAAATAAAGAACATGAAAAGATTGAATGTATTGCACCAAATAAAGAACATGAAAAGATTGAATGTATTGCACCAAATAAAGAACATGAAAAGATTGAATGTATTGCACCAAATATCACAGTTTTGCTGTAAGAACAACACATTGAACTTACTCTCAAACAGCATAATTAAATTCACCACAAATGTGCTTTTTAAAATGGTTATACTAAAGTGAATGCAGAAGAAAAATATCTATTGAAAATTGGTCAGAACAAATCATTATCATCATCTATCGTGTCCCTATCGAAACTTGGCTTCGATAACAGCAGCTGAAATGTCTTTCTGTCCTGTGTGCGATGACCAGCATCTTTTGTAATTATACCCAACTAATCTATGATATCCTGAGAACACTCTTTCCAATTCGTATCCATTGATGCATATGTCAGCTGTTATATCTGTTTTAACTACATGTGAAATGCGTTGCATGCGGAAAGTTACCAACAACACCAGAAAAGACAGTCACCAACATAAGAAAGAAAGTTGGCACAGACCTTGCTTGAATTACATTGAGAAACAAAAAATGAAGTGGTTTGGCCACTTAATAAGAATGCATCCACAGTATACAGAGTCTTCTACAACAGAACATCGGGAAAGAAGGTGAGATGAAGACCACGAAAAAGATGGTTAGATGGTGTAGAAGAATCATGTGAAAGAGCAAAAATAACAATCACACAAGCCACCAGAAAAGCGCAAGACAAAAACAGAACACCACGACACTGGGCAACAACTCTGTAGCAGTGTGACGACAAAAGAAGAAGTAGATTAGTTTTAAAATATTGACTTTTTTCATTGAGATGCATGTTTTGTTTTCTCTGTTTCTATGAATTGACATTATTCATTTATTGATACTGTTTTGTTGTTCAGTACAAATAACTTACATAAATATGTAAGTAAAAGTTTTCATGAAACTTATGTTGTAGTTTTCGTGCTAACATTGTGTACATTCGTGTACACTTTGAGCTCATTCAATAACTTATCAAGGACCCATATCAGTGTAACAGAATTCATACAATGTCGCTGAGATTTTGTGTATGTAAGAAAAAGATTATTGCCCCTTGTTGGTGTTACAGAATTCCCTCGTATAATATTGCTAAGATTTTGTGTATGTAAGAAAATGATTGGTGTACACATGGTTACACACTGAAGTATAATATTGCTAAGATTTTGTGTATGTAAGAAAATGATTGGTGTACACATGGTTACACACTGAAGATGTTACTATCAATCAATCATTTCATAAAAATGGTCATCTTTGACATAAGTGACTCATGGAACAGAGTTTGTTAATCTCTGCTACAGAAAATGCTGTAATACGTCTTTCTTCTTTCTCTATATTTCTTTTCTTCAATCCTGTTTTGCCTCACAGCGTCAGGATAAGAAGAGATTTCTAGAACGGATTGTGTATGCGCTTCATATACAGTGTCTTTCATAACCTCTGTTATCTCTGAGATCCACCTTTTGCGTGACCGGCCTTTTGCTTTATATCTACTGTATCGGAGTAACCTTGCTCTTTGAGGCACACTGTCTGTTGATAATCTGCTTATGTCGTCGAATCATTTAGTTTGTTGTTTCTTGATAAAGTTCAGTACTGATGTTGTACCCTCTTTTTCCTGATGTCTTCCTTTCTAAACCGGTCTCTTCTTGTTACTCCCAGCATTCTGCATAGACACTTCATCTCTGTTGTGACTAGTTTTCTTCTATCATTTGATGTCATCATTCAAATTTGGCACTGATAATATAATAGGGGAAGAAAGATTGTGTTAAACAATGCACTTTTGTGTTATGGTGACATGTTTACATTTTAAAATTGGTGCAATTTTTTCCTAGGAAATGCTGCAATACACAAGCTCCAAATCAGAGATGTAAAAGAGAAGATGACAACTATATTAAAATCATACACACAAAAAATAGTTTACCTTCTAATACAACATGATGTAAGACACGACGATCAACATTTGTAAAAGAGGTTGTTCCTTCACAAGTATATTGTCCCTCATCAGATTTTTGTAGATTGCTCCACTCCATTGTCACTTGTCTAAGATTACCTACCCTTAGAACACAAACAAATCAATTCCAAAATAAGTGTGTACATGTTCTAAACATTTTCCAAATAAAAACTGTCTTGTAGTGATACGTACGAGTATATAATATAAAAACTGTCTTGTAGTGATACGTATATATATAATATAAAAACTTTTCTAGTGTACTTTATATATATATATATATATTGCATCTTAACATGTTCTAAACATTTTCCAAATAAAAACTGTCTTGTGAGTGAGTATATAATATAAAACTGTCTTAGTGATATATATATATATATATCTTAGCATAGTTGCTAATCACAACCCAAATACTGGTTCAAACACGCAGTTGGCATTTTGGAGTTTTGATTCGTGGATATAATATTTTTACGAAAGGTAAAAATATACGTCACCGTTCAGAAAGTAAGGGTAAACTACTGAAGGTATAAGTGGTGTAAGAAAATCAACTACCCATTTACTGTGATTGATGGTGACGTTATGTAAAGGATCTGCCACGTTTTTCTTGTAAATTTCTTGTAAGGGATCATAATCTCATTCATCTAGAATGTTAATTGTTTGCATCTGTGTTAGAGTCTCTGTGACGTTGTGGCGTAGAGGTTAGATACTCGCCTCTCCTCTCGTTCCAAAAGTATTCGGTTCGTTTCCTCGTGTAGCCATCTGGATATTTTTCAGAGATCCTGATTTCAGTGTAGGTGAGATCGAGTTCCTAATCCTATTGAAGATGGATGATAAAATATAGGTCCCATGTTCAAGCTGAGCAAGTAAAAGAACCATTGCAGTTCAAAATCGAGAAGAGCAAGCTAGAAAGCCACTGCTCTGTCAAAATATTTTCATCATCTCTAAGTTACATCGGGGACCCTCACCTATGCAATGAAGGTTTTGCACTGCCATTGAGATCGTTCTGTGGAAGAGCGAGATTGGAGTGCACTTGGTTACTCACTGAAGTGCAATTATGATGGTTCTATCAATCAATAAATCAATATTTATTGCAATGGATCAATTCTACTTTTACAGAAAGAGCGACTTAACAAATGTGCAAAAAGATTGATTAATTAACATCGAACTGGTGTGTATGGCCGTTAGAAGCTGCTGGATTTGTTGAGGCAGGGATTGGAACACCTATGGACACGTAGAGAGTGCTATAATGATAGTCCTCATATAACTGATAACTGATGTCAGTAAGGGCATTGACTGGGACTGCTCTCTGATGGACAGCAGATATGAAAAGAAGGCCTGGATGTTTAAAACAAACACGGAGAAGATCTGCTGGAAGAAAGTTATAAGATTCTGGTATGATGTGGAAAACAAATAATAGAAACGTGGCAGAACGACAACAAAGGAAATCTCGTATAGAAGGTTTATGTGTCAAACAGGACATGAAAAGGATATAGATAGCTAGATTTCTCTCTCTTTCTCTTGTGATCTATTTTTTGTGGTGGCCATTTTGAACATTCTTATTGTGATATATAATCAGCCTTTGCCAAGAACGTATTTTACGTCACATCATTCAGCGCCATTTTGGTGCTTATCTTTTGGCGACGTGTCCGGTTTCACCCAGCGTTTACTGGGTTCGCTCTCCGTCAGCCTTTGGATGTCCCCAGCCTACCTGCAAGGCAGCAGGTTGATAGTTAGATTTAATTTCCCTCCGTGTGGTACCGGGGCCCGCAAGGAAGCAAAGAATAGTACCACTGCAACCTACAAGGCATGTCGTAAGAGGTGACTGATGTACGATCTAGGGAGGCTACCCTAGTAAATAAAAAGCATCGTAGAAATCGGATTTGCTGGCCTACTTGTAGACGCATAACTGGCACAGCGCTCTTAGGCTCAGATCACATACAACAAATCGCAAAGAGTGGTTAACAAGCGGTCGATATGGAACATTAGAAGAATAAGAAGATTTGATTGTCTTTGATATGAATTAACCGACAAACGATTGTCTGATTGTGTTGATAGAATAATTTCATACAGAAACAAAGTGCACTTACTCGCTGTAGATAAACTGAGATTCATTTGTGGATGTCATGGTAGTAGTCAAGATGATAGCATCTTGTGGAGCAGTAGTGTTGAAATTGTTGCCATCATTTGTGGTATATGAAAGCTGAGTAGGTGTGCTACTACTTTCGGTAGTGGTACTACTGTTTAATGTAGTAGTGTTTAGCTGGTTTTGAATTCCCCTTCTTTTCGTTCTGTACAATCTCACATCGCTGTATAGCCATATGTTAGCTGAGCATGTAATCTTCAGGTTGTCCCCTTTGACCGGCATTCGTCCTGAATTGTCGCTTACAGACAGAAGTCTCTCAAGATCTGTGAAACAGTAGAAATGTGAGTTAGTGTTTAAGTCAATGGGAACTTAAAATGGTTTTTTAAAAAGGTTTTCAAGCCGAAGGATTGACTTCTTTGCACCGGGTTTTACCCAATATGGCTTGGTCCCTCTTCGCAGAAATGGCGCGCCACATGCCGAGAGTATTGCGCAAAGCACGAACCCTTTAGCTCCAGAAAAAATCTTAGTGGTCTCTGGAAAACACTGAACTCGTAAACAGAACGGCGCGGTCCGGATTCAAACCCACGACCTTCGACTCACAAGGCAAAGGGCTTAACCACTTAGCCACAGAGACACCCAATGGGAACAATCAATGAAAGAAATCACTAAGCATGTTTGAAGGGTCTAAAGTCAAAGAACTGACTTCATTGCATTGGGGATACCCCATATGGCTCGGTCCCTCTCCACAGAAATGGAATACCATCTTCTAAGAGTATTGCACAAAGTATGAACTTCTTAGTTCCAGCAGAAATCTTAGGGATCTCTGGAAGAAAAAGTGCAATTGTTAACACAAATATTGTTGACATACCTCTTAGAACAAGCGCTAAAATCACCTGCCGTTTGTTTGTTTTCGTTCTTATCAACCAAGTTAACCCCTTTTTGTGATCTGTTGGGTTTGCACCGAGAACGTAAGTATGAGACCGTCATGGCATGTAGGGCAGGTACATCAAAATTTAGATCCAAATATGTGCCTATTATCCAACAGGACAAACAATTTTACAGACAGGTAACTGTCAGATTTTCAACAGAAAAACCACACTTTAAAGTACAACACCTGGAGTTGTACTGTAGCATGGTATGAGATTTGATTGGTCATAAGCAGTGGTGGCTCGTACTAATTTTTGATGGTGGGGCCAGACAAATTTTTTGTTGAAAATGATGGTTTTAGGTTAGGTTATATATTTATTTATACAATAATAAATACACCTAACCATTATTTTGGTGGGGCCTGCCCCACTAGCCCTTAATGACGAGTCGCCACGGGTCATAGGGAAGCCGTCAGAGCTAACTCGTGCCAAAAATCCTCTGCTAGTGTACACTATTTGTTAAGTACATTCAACAATATTTCTATAAAATTATGTCATCATAGACCCCTCAAGGGGTCAATCTAAAAGTATCTCTGAAGTGCTTCGATATAAACACCACGTGCTGGGAATCCCTTGCGCAAGATCGCCAAATGTGGCGGTGTAGCAAGAAAAGAGGAACCCGCATAGCAGAGAATCATCGGGCCGTTGAGGCACGGAGAAAACGAGCTGAAAAGACAGAGCACACATCACCAACATATATAACCTTCATCATGTATGCCCCACTTGTGGTAGGGGATTGTGTTTTAGGATTGAACTCTAGTCACCTCCACACACACCATAAAGGTGCAGCAGCACACGTCTGAGACTGTTGTCATCATCACTTGCAATGGACTGCTATTATTATTATTAGACCTCTCAAATATAATTTTCCATAATGACTTCAAAATATTCATAATGATTACAATAATATCCATAATTATCTCAATCCCTTCTAATTCCACTATTTTAGTGATATATTTCTTAGTGTTGACAGAGGTATATTTTAGTGATATATTTCTTAGTGTTGACAAAGGTATATTTTAGTGATATATTTCTTAGTGTTGACAAAAGTATATTTTAGTGCTATATTTCTTAGTGTTGACAAAGGTATATTTTAGTGATATATTTCTTAGTGTTGACAAAGGTATATTTTAGTGATATATTTCTTAGTGTTGACAAAGGTATATTTTAGTGATATATTTCTTAGTGTTGACAAATGTATATTTTAGTGATATATTTCTTAGTGTTGACAAAGGTATATTTTAGTGATATATTTCTTAGTGTTGACAAAGGTATATTTTAGTGATATATTTCTTAGTGTTGACAAAGGTATATTTTAGTGATATATTTCTTAGTGTTGACAAAGGTATATTTTAGTGATATATTTCTTAGTGTTGACAAAAGTATATTTTAGTGATATATTTCTAGTGTTGACAAGGTATATTTTAGTGATATATTTCTTAGTGTTGACAAAGGTATATTTTAGTGATATATTTCTTAGTGTTGACAAATGTATATTTTAGTGATATATTTCTTAGTGTTGACAAAGGTATATTTTAGTGATATATTTCTTAGTGTTGACAAAGGTATATTTTACTGATATATTTCTTAGTGTTGACAAAGGTATATTTTAGTGATATATTTCTTAGTGTTGACAGAGGTATATTTTAGTGATATATTTCTTAGTGTTGACAAAGGTATATTTTAGTGATATATTTCTTAGTGTTGACAAAAGTATATTTTAGTGATATATTTCTTAGTGTTGACAAAGGTATATTTTAGTGATATATTTCTTAGTGTTGACAAAGGTATATTTTAGTGATATATTTCTTAGTGTTGACAAAGGTATATTTTAGTGATATATTTCTTAGTGTTGACAAAGGTATATTTTAGTGATATATTTCTTAGTGTTGACAAAGGTATATTTTAGTGATATATTTCTTAGTGTTGACAAAGGTATATTTTAGTGATATATTTCTTAGTGTTGACAAAGGTATATTTTAGTGATATATTTCTTAGTGTTGACAAAGGTATATTTTAGTGATATATTTCTTAGTGTTGACAAAGGTATATTTTAGTGATATATTTCTTAGTGTTGACAGTATATTTTAGATATATTTTTAGTGTTGAAGGTATATTTTAGTGTTGACAAAGGTATATTTAGTGATATATTTCTTAGGTTGACAAAGGTATATTTTAGTGATATATTCTAGTGTTGACAGGTATATTTTAGTGATATATTTCTTATGTTGACAAAGGTATATTTTAGTGATATATTTCTTAGTTGCAGAATTTGAATATTCTATTACAAAGGTATATTTTAGTGATATATTTCTTAGTGTTGACAAAGGTATGAGAAAGTTGAAGTTTCAAATGCATTAAAAATGATGCAAATGCAGCACAGAATTCAAACTATTATAACATTAAAGAAACAAAAGTAAGACTTCTGAAAACATGCATATTCCGGTTGCACATATGGAAACAACGAGTAGACAATAAGACAAACATTAAAAAACAAAAGTGAAGCTTTTGAAACAAGGTGTCACCAAAAAAATTCTTAGAACTTCCTGGACAGAGCAGAGAAAAAACAAAGATATTCTACAAGATTTGCATATCGAGGTTTATTAATAACATGTCCCGGAAGATGAAATATTTTTGCCATGTTAAACGTTACAGTGGTTTGGAGAGAGCGGTAATGAAAGACGTGGTTCCTGGAGCTGGAGGCAGGGGATGACCAAGACGAAGGTGGCAGCAGGATTGAAATAAAACCTGAACCTGATGCTGGAGGAGGTAGGAGAACTTACTAGAGACAGATAATTTGGTGGGATGTGATGAAAGTGACGTTCCACTACAGAGATGCTACTACTTGAAAATGAAACAAATCATGCAAGTCAACAAAATTCTTTGATGATATCACTTTCTCTGACACTTGGAACAGCAACATCATTCTCAGCTCTTCTTGGATAGTGGAAGCAAACATTCATGTTGTTTTCTTCATGATTTTTTCTCATTAAGAGCAATTAATATAAGTGTCAAAACAAAGAGTCCTCTGTATATCATAGACAGAGAAGAGAACAAATAGATCTATCCAGAATTAACTCAAAATTAAAAAAAACTGACTGATGCTACAAACAAGAATTAGAAAATTTAATTATTTTGGACATATAAAGAGACAGAGGTTTCGAGAAGATCATCATGGAAAGAGGCATCCCTGCAAAGAGGAGAAGAGGAAGACCATAGAGAAGATGGTTGAAGGGTATAACTGATGTTTTGAGCATGACGGCAGCAGAGGCGGGGCATTTGGCCAATGAGAGAATGAAATATGAAGGGCTGTTAGAGTGACAAAGTTCTGCTCAGGAGTAGTTATTTAATGATGATGATGATGATGATGATGATAAAGAAGAGCAATTTACTCTTAGCTCACAATGTCAGAAGCATACAACATTTCCAATAACAGCACACTTACCAGAAACAACAACCATGACAGTCTGGCTTTCATGTCCATGTACATTAGTAGCCATGCACTTGTAGAAACCAGTCGTATTTGGTAGAATCATCAAACTATCTACATAGCTACCAATACCCTTTTTCGTAAGTCCTTGATTATTAGTTTCATCTTTGAATGCGACCTCAAACTCGGTATTGTTTGCAACACACTTTGGAAACTGACATGGCTGCGGAAAGAAGATGCAATTTATAGTCAAATGGTTAAAATGATGATATAGTGGTTAGAGAGATGTTATAGTGGTTAGAGAAATGTTATAGTGGTTAGATAGATGATATAGTGGTTAGATAGATGATATAGTGGCTAGAGAGAGATGATATAGTGCTTAGAGAGCTAGTGGTAGTGAAACAGTGCACTGGAAAAGTCAAGTGGTTAGAGCATTGTGGTACTAAACTAATTATAGAATGCTGATACAAGTAGTCAAATGCTTAGGAAAAGGGTGTAAGCAAAGGGTGAGAATCTTGGGATAATCAAATCCCTAGAGTACCTTCTGCACAATTGAAATCTACAGTGATCAATTCTCCATTTCAGTCAATCCATTTGTAAACATATACCTGACTCTCAGAGTTAGGAAAATGAACTTAAGGAAGAAGAAAATTGACAATCTCATCTTCAAATATGAAGTCCTAGAACTCAAAATCAAAGAAAACTAATAATGCTACAAATAAGAATGAGAAATATTTTGGACATATAAAGAGATATGAAGGGTTGGAGAATACCATCATAAAAGGAGGCATCCTGGCAAAAAGTAAGAGGAAGACCATGGAGAAGATGGATTTATGATGTAACTGCTGATAGCATGAGCTGTAGAGGCATGAAATGAGAAATTAAAGGCATCCTGGCAAAGTAAGAGAAGACCAGGGAAAGATGATATGATGAACTGCTGATATGAGCATGACGGCTGTAGAGGCATGTAAATGATTTGAAGGATTGTTAGGGTGACAAAAATTTCTGAAGGCCACAGAGATGTGGTGTTACAGAAGAATGATGAGAATCCATGGACTGCTAAAATGACTAATGTGGAGGTGTTGAATGAGGTCAAGACACAGAGGAAGCTTATCATTAATATAAGAAAGAGGCTGTCATCATTTTTCGGGCATATGATGAGAAGGGGAGGTTTAGAAAATATTGTAACAACTGGTAAAATCGAGGGGGGAGGAGACAGAGGAAGAGAGAAAAATGAAAATTTTGGATAGTCTGACTTCATGGCACGGAAGAGCGTCAACATCTGAGATGATAGCCAACACCAGAGGCAGAGATTTGTGGAGAACCATGATTGTCAACGCTGGCCGGCACGGCGCCTGACGATGATGATGAATGTGTACTGGGAGATCTCAAACATTTCATACTCCAATGACATTATATGCTATAGTACTACCATAACATTTTATCAGGGATCTTTGTGGCCTAGAGGTTAGCTGCCCGTCTCTCGTGCCAATGGTACTGGGTTCGCTCCCTTGTGGAGCCATCTGAATATTTTCCAGAGATCCCTCATCTCAGTGTAGGTGAGATCGAATTCCTAGTCTTATCGGAGACGGACGTCCAGTGTTCAATTTGGGCATGTAAAAGAACCCTTGGGTGTTCAAAATCCAGAAGAGCAGGATGGAAAGCCACTGCCCGGGCAAAACTCATTAGAAAAGCTTAAAAATACAATTACTACAAAAATATCTTTACCATCTTCAAAATTACATCGGGGACCTTCGCCGGTGTAACGGAGTTCGTGCACTGCAGCTGAGTGAGATCTTCCGTTGTAAGAAAGAGATCGGAGCACAGATGGTTCTTTACCGAAGTGCAATGATGATTGTCCTATCAGTCAATCAATCAATAAGATTTTGTCTAAGTTTACAAACAACATATACCTGGTAGAACCATGATACATTGGCAGATGGGTAGCCTTTGATGTTGCAATTCAGTGTAGTTAATATATTCTTTCTGACAGCGATGATACCATCTTGCACATTCTCACCAGGTCGTGCAGCTTGAATTGTTACAATGGGTTTTCCTGGATACAGAATTGTAACAAAATCAAAACACTGTCATTAATTAATAATAATAATTCCTCTCGTAACGTTATAGTTTTCATAGAACCTGCAAGCAATTTATCCATACCGCTCTAGGGCAACTCGCTCAATTTCCTCCATGGAACTGAGGCCATATTTCTTGCCTCTCTCAGCAAAGTTCGTTTCAGGGTCTCCTTAGGTCAACTTCTCTTTCTTTAACCCTCTGCATCTCACTTCAATGTCTGCTTTGATATTCTTTGATAATTTCTTCTCAAGGTGTGTCCAACATATCTCCATCTTCTCATTCTTAGAACAGTTGTTACTAGTGGTTGACCAGACATTTCATCACTTCTCATGAATTCGTTCCATTTTATGTCATTAATTAATATAAAATAAAGCTAGTTGGAATCCATAATGATACACACTTTAATAAGATAAAGTGTTATGATGATACTTCTTCTTCTTCTTCTTCTTCGAACGCTCAATATCGACCACTTGTTAACCACTCTGATCTGAGTCTAAGAGCGATTGTACGTTGTGCCAGTTATGCGCCTACAAGTAGGCCAGCACATCCGATTTCTGTGACACTTTTTTTAAAAATATCGTAGCTTCTCTAAGTTCCTTTCTCAGTCGCCTCTTACGACATGCCTTGTAGGTCGCAGTGCTACTATCCTTTGCTCCTTGCGACCCAGACAACACAGGGGCGAAGTTGCCCGATTGAAATGAGGATAGCGTATCTTACCAACAACACAACTTATCAACAACGCAACTTACCAAGAACACAACTTTTCAACAACACAACTTATTAACAACACAACTAATCAACATCACAACTCATCAACATCACAGCTCATCAACACAACTTACCAACAACACATAAAGAGTGATATCAGCAGAGGCATTCAGAGTCACATTGTCAATATGTGTTGTAGCTATTGCTGTGTATACCCCACTATTATCTGACTTTGGAGAACTGATAATCAGCGAGGCAGTCTTCTCTGACTGTGTTTGGTAGAATAACCTTAAACATGACAATGATTATACTGTTAACGTTATTTGTAAAGTAAATGTAGTTCATCAGACAGTAACAGAAATATGACACTACTAACGTTCTAGGTCAGTTGTGTCCAACGTTTATTATGTATTGCGCACGCCCGCCTGCCCAGCGTTTTTGTAGCGTGTTGGACGATGGGTGACAAGCCCCCTAGTGCGTCTTGAGTCGTTCAATTTATGGTGGCTGGCAGAAAAGCCACAGGTTCTCTAGATTTACGTTGTTCGTGGCACCGAACCGAAGAGTTACGGTGTCCATGGCACTGAGTTGAAGAGCTGAAAGCTCAAGTGCTTCTGGTAGAAATATATATATATATCGCACATCTGACTGATGGTAGTGGAGGCGGGCGCCATGTGATGATTGAATTACTACTACTACTAATATATGTATATGCCTTTTTCGTTTTTACAGACAGCAAGTGTTTTACTGTGACAACCTCTGAGTTTTCGTTTTTGCCTCTTTTTTGCTGCTCTCTCAGTTCCTGATACACAGTGGGCTGGTATCCACTGAGGAATAATTTTGTTGTGTTCTGAGAGCTTGTTTAGCTGTAGTGTCAGCTCTCACTCCATATTCTCTTGTGGTTACGTTTGTGTGGCCTGCAGGACTGACATGCAGTCACAAAGGAAAACAAGTTTATTGTTTATATATATTTTTGCAGTATTTTCGTGGCATCGAACCGTATTCAATATTGAGACTATATGCACTTTAGGTACAAACCTCTCTGCTCATTAATTATTCGAGAACACACATGTCCAAGACGTAAGGCTCATGTAATATAATTCATGAATGTGTTACTTAACTGATTAGCTCATATAAGCCACTGGGAGCACCACTAATTATTTGTTTTAGAACGATCTTAAAGAATATTCATTTACCTACAAAATGGTATATTACTTATAAAAATCTGTTAATAATTAAGAAAATTACAGCTGAATTTGTACATACACCTTTCAATGGTAATACGAAATAAATTTAAATTAGCCACAGCTCGTTTTCAATACAGTAGCTAATCAGTTAAAGTAAATGATTAGATTGAGAGATGTTCCTAATCCGGAACATAGTCAGAAAGGCTCACAGCTCTTTGGCGTAGATCATAAAGCCCAAATATACGGCGAAAGATGATCGTAGAAGAGCAAATCCTAGGCAAGCTACCTAATAAATAAAATGCTGGCGAAACCGAATGTGCTGGCCTAGTCACCATAGGCGCATAATTGACACAACGTAAATAAAAAAGTTCTTGTCAAAGATCATTTATACATCACAATAAGAATGATAAAATTGGCCGCGAAGAACGAACGCAAAAAGACGAAATAAATAATTGACGACAGTGTTGAAGGAGAAGTTAGAAAAGCATTTTGTCGTCCTTCTCTCCCAATATGAATTCAGGCATAGTCTCTGGCTGATTTATGCCTCTGGCTATGACTGATTTTTGCGTGAAGACATTCTTTCCTTACTGCCAGTGTCCATCGCCTAGCTCTGACTTCAGTATACGTTGAATGTGTGTGTGCAAGCTGCTGGTTTGTCGCTGTATTTCTGTTTGCTTCACAAGTTCACATGAGACAATGATGAGCATTTTGAGTGGATTTCGTTGGCACAGTAATGGATCCACCCGTTGCCGTGAAGTTGGTGCCGTGAACTTGGAGCCGTGACTACCGAACACAAAATGTTGCCATCATCATCAAATAGCTTGTCCTGGTCAGAACTTTGCCACCCCAACAGTCCTTCGGAATTTACTCTCTCATAGGCTAAATGTCCCGCCTCTGCAGCCGTCATGTTCAAACCATCAGTTACGTCCAGGATCCATCTAATCCGTGGTCTTATTTTACTTCTCGTTGTCGGTATGCATCTTTCCATGATGGTCCTCTCCAGCCCTTCCATAGTGGTCAAGGGGTATCAAATGTTATAGACCTTACAGTAGTGAGTATTAACATTTATATATGAGATGTGCTAATCTCTTACTCACTACATCCCTTCATCAACTCAATAAAATAGGGATTAAATTACAGTTTGACGTGCTAGTGCATTTCTTTTACCATTTGAATGATTTCAGTGTAGGAAGATCGAGTTCCTGGTCTTATAGGAAACGGACGATAAATCGTACGTCTCGAGTTCATGTTGAGCGCATAAAAAAACCCTTAGCAGTTCAAAATGGAGAAAAAGAGGCTGAAAAGTCGCTGCCTGGCAAAATTCACTAGAAAATACTAAAAAATAAAACGTTTCTACAAAGTATTGTCAACATCTTATAAATTACGTTGGGACCCTCGCCGGAGCTAGAGAGTTCGTGCACTACCATTGAGACCTTCATGTGTAAGAAAGATATTGGGGCATGTATGGTTACTCGCAGAAGTGAAATGATGATGGTCCTATCAAATCGATCAATCAATAAATCAATTTATTCAACATAGCAAAACAATACTTACCAGGAGTTTTCAAGTTTCTCTCCATCAAAATACCAGTCGATCACTGGCTGATGGGCAGCACGAATGCGGACACTAAGCATTGCGGCCCGAAGAGATTCCTTAACTTCTACTGTGCTACTTATTGCGTCCAGATAAACAAATGGCTTTTCTGTAAATAATTTTAACATCACAATAATTAGCCTAAACTACTGAAAGTATGGACAAATAAGTACACATTTTTTCTTTCTTTTTTTTTCCTTTTCTCAATCTTGTTTTGCCTCACATCATCAGAATAAGAAGAGATTTCTAGAATTAGCCTTTGTGTGCGCTTCATAAATTGTTTCTTTCGTCTCCTCTGTTATTTCTGAGGTCCACCTTATGTGTGACCGGCCTTTTGCTTTATATCCATTGAATCGGAACAATATTGCTCTTTGAGGTGCACTGTCATTTGGTAATCTGCTTATGTGGCCGAACCATTTAATGTGTTGTTTCCTGATGAAGTTCAGTACTGAAGTCAGTACCCACTTTTTTCCTGATGTCTTCATTTCTCAACCGGTCTCTTCGTGTTACCCTTCCCTCTCCCACCCTCCCCAATCCCCATTCCCAGCATTCTGCGTAGACACATAACCTCTTTCGTGACAAGTTTTCTTCTATCACTTGATGTCAGCTTCCAGGTTTGGTACTGATAGCATAATGTGGAGAGAAAGATTGTGTTGAACATTGTTCTTTTTGTGTTCATTGTGACATGTTTGTATTTTAATATTGGCGCCATTTATCCTATCATTTGATTTGCTTTGTTGCATCTTAGTTGGATTTGGTTAGTTATTCTTCTGTTTGCTGAAAAAATGCTCCCTATGTGCGTAAAGTCTTTGACCTGTTTTAATGGGTAATTGTCGATGGAGATATTGGTAGTGTTTTATTTTCTAACGAATGCCAGTACTTTGGTTTTGTCGAGCTTTATTCTCATATTATATTCATTCTGTTTTATTCTGGAATTAGTTCACACAGGAAACATTTCAGTTGTTAGCATTTCGTTTGATTTTCATTGGCACAGGAACGGAGCAATTATGGGGTGACCCGTTGCAGTGAAGTTGGAACCGTACTTATGAACTATGAACTATCTCATATTATATTCATTGCACGTTAAATAAAGTATGTTAATGTGTTGCTGTAGCTGTTTCTCTGTTGTTAATATGATTACCTGATCGTCGGAAAAAAAGAAATTCGTTTAATAGTTCCCCAAGGTTGCTTCCTTCGAATGGTTGACTGATGGTCAATAAACACTTCGGGGAGTATAGCAGTTGAAGGAGAAATTAATGGTGCTTACATTTCTAAAATTAACACATTTGAGATTAGAGCACAAAACTACATACCATGAACTTTTATGAACATTGATGTGTTCTCATATGTTTCCGGATCAATTGCTGCAGTGCATGTGTATACATCTGTATCATCCACTTGCACATTTATTATTGTCAACACATGTGTAATAGTGTCATAACCTCTGATGCTTACTTTCTGAATAATGGACTCATTGAACCGGTCAGATTTCTGGCAAATACAAGAATATACAACAAACAATGAAGAAATCTGATGCTTACACAAAGCATACACAAATATAGTAAGGATATATGATCAGTTATAATCAATTTAAGAAAACTGGATATATTTATTAAGTGACTTGACTTATCCCTCTCCGTTCCTCGTGGAGCATATAGCCTCAACAGTTATTTGTCACTCTTCTCGGTCTGGCTTTTTTTTATGGTCTCCCAGGACGGTCGAGCATTCTTCAGTTCCTCAAAAAGACTTCGTCTCTGGGTCTGTTTATAATCAGTTATCAGTTATATGAAAACTATCATCATAACACTCCAGACATGCCCATAGGTGCTCTGATCCCCGCTTCAACAAATTCAGCAGCGTCCAGTGGTGCTCTGATCCCCACCTCAACAAATTCAGCAGCGTCCAGTGGTGCTCCGATCCCCACCTCAACAAATCCAGCAGCGTCCAGTGGTGCTCCGATCCCCACCTCAACAAATCCAGCAGCGTCCAGTGGTGCTATGATCCCCACCTCAACAAATCCAGCAGCTTCCAGTGGTGCTCTGATCCCCACCTCAACAATCCAGCAGCTGTCCAGTGGTCTCCTCTGATCCCCACCTCAAAAATCCAGCAGCATCCAGTGGTGTTGATCACTGACTCAACAAATTCAGCAGCGTCCAGTGGTGCTCTGATCCCCGCTTCAACAAATTCAGCAGCGTCCAGTGGTGCTCTGATCACCGCTTCAACAAATCCAGCAGCGTCCAGTGACCCAACACGCCAGTTCAATGTCTATTAATCAATATTTTTGCATTTTTGATAAGTCGTTCGTTTCGGGAATTACTTGAATTACATTGAGAAACAAAGAATGAAGTGGTTTAGCCACTTAAAAGAATGCATCCAAACTCCACAGTATACAGAGTCTTCTACAACAGAACATCAGGAAAGAAGGCGAGAGGAAGACCACGAAAAAGATGGTTAGATGGCATAGCAGAATACTGTCACAGAACAAAAATAACAATCACCCAAGCCACCAGAACAGCGCAAGACAAAAACAAAAAACCACAACACTGGTCAACCACCCTGGTAGCAGTGTAACGACAAAAGAAGAAGTTCTTTTCGGGCAGTACCAATTTAATAATTTATTATAATAAAAATCTAATAAAACATATAATCCATAGGCCGTAGGGATGCTACAATTTATATCTGTTGATCTTCTTTAAAAAAAGGATGCTACTTTTCCAAATCACAATTACGCCCGTATTTTGCTGAGGCCCGTAATGGAAGCAAAGAATAATACCACTGCGACTTACAAGGCATATCGTAAGAGGCAGCTGATGTAGGACCTAGGGAGCTACCCTAGTAAATAAAAAGCATCGCTGGCCTACTTGTAGGCGCAAAACTGACACAACGAACAATCGCTCTTAGGCTCAGATCCCATACAAATCACACAGGATGGTTAACAGAGTCGTCGATATGAAGCGTTCGACAAACGTTTTCTGCGACATTTTTATTTATTAGGTAGCTTCCTAGGTCCTACATCAGTCGCCTTTATGACATGCCTTGTAGGTTACAGTGGTGCTATATTTTGCTCCCTTTGTTGGCCCCGGCACCATATGGGCTTCATTAATGCAGTCTGATTAAGTAATAGGGATTGAGGATAAATGATAAGCCAGTCCCAACAATTATGTGATGTATGGGCCAGATATCGCAGTTTTGATGTAAATTTGGACACATCAAAGCATAGGTCTGCCACAGCAAACGAAGAAGAAGATACCTACTGTATAAAGATACATTAATTAACAGAACTAACTTTAATAATAATAATATAATAATTCCTCTCGTACCGTTATACGTTACATAGGGCATGCAAGTAACTTCTCAATACCGCTCTATCCTCGGCAACTCGCTCAATCTCATCAATGGAGCTGAGACCGATACCTCTTGCCTCTCTCAGCAAAGTTCGTTTCAGGGTCTCCTTAGGTTGAACTCTATTTCTTGAACCCTTTGCATCCCACTTCAATGCTTGCTTTGATATTCGTTGATAATTTCTCCTCAAGGTGTGTCCAACATATCTTCATCTTCTCTCTCTTATAACAGTTGTCACTAGTGGTTGACTAGACATGTCTCTGATTTCATCACTTCTCCTGAATTCGTTCCATTTTATATTCAATATTTTTCGCAATCTATTTTCAAATGCATTCAACTTGCTTTCTATATCTTTAGTGATTTTCCAATTCTCGCTGGCATATGTTAGGATTGATACAACATTTGAATTGAAAATTCGAAATTTAGTTTTAATACTATATAATTTGCAGTTCCATATTTTATTTAGACTTTTAAAAGCTGATGTTGCTTTGCCAATTCGTATCATAATTTCTTTTTAACATTTCCTGCTAACTAACTTTACAGTACCATCATCATCATCATCATCATCATCAAGTAGCTCGTCCCTTCCGGAACTTGGCTCCAATGACAGCAGTCCTGAAAAACTCTCTGTTCTGTGCAAGTTGACTTTTGTCAGCAGCAGTCATTCTCAGATCGTCAATGACATCTTGCACCCATCGTCTTCTAGGTCTTCCTCTTATTCTTCTTCCAGGCACCATTCCCTCCAAAATTATCTTCTCTATGCACTCATGTCGCTTGATGTGTCCAAAATATTTAATTTTCCTTGATGTTATGCTCTTTAATAGCGAAACACGTAATAACAAAGTACTGTGTTGTTTTACAAAATACAAAAGCAATGCCATTACACAGCAACGTTTCGACCAAAAAGACATTTATCATTGCTGTGTATTGTCATTGTTTTTGTATTTTGTAAAACTACAGTACTTTGTTATTACGTGTTTCGCCATTCTACATAGTTTTACTGCAGTCTCCATCTATATTGCTTTTTAATAGCCAACTCTCTTTAATATCAGTACTGTAGACAGACAAATAAATCCTCAGTCTTTGTCAGTACAATATGAATGAGACACATGTCTCAATTGATTGATTACTGGGTGTTAAAAAAGACATGTTTACAAAATTAAGAAAAAAACTTTACTCCTTGTTTGGAATAGTTGAATGACATGTAGACAACTCGATCTTGAACTACTTTGACCCAGCATGTAATAGTTAATGTCTCTCCCGCAGTCACAGAGGACTTTGAAGTCTTCATGTATGGGACTGGAGACAGTATTTCTGCAATAGAAATGAGTAAATATTAACAGTGACAAGTATATATATATATATATATATATATATATATATATATATATATATATATATATATATATATGCATCATGGGCATGCTCAGCAGTAGACGACTAAGATGGTTGGAGCATGTGAGAAGAATGGAAACTTGTCGCATACCAAAACAAATGTTGTTCTGTGAACTTTCGGAGGGAAGAGGCACCAGGGCAGACCACTGCTCAGATATAAAGATGTCTGCAAAGCTTCAATGAAAAACTTTTCTATAGGTCCCAGCACATGGGAAGGACTAGCTGATGACAGAGTTATGTTGAAAGCCAAATTACGAAAGGGCGCAGTCTTTTGAGAAGAGACTTATGTGTGAGCTGAACGACAAGAGAGAAAAGCGAGAACTCAGAAGTTTTCACAGTAAAACACTTGCCTACTGACCGTCTGTAAAGACGAAACAGGTCATATAATATACATAAATATATATATATATGCTTAAAACTATCTCTCTCTCTCTCTTTGCTTTATACCCCGGATTGGGGCATAGGCCCTCAACCAACTCATGCCAAGTCTTCCTATCTCTAGCTATCTCCTGCAGCTCCTCCAGCTTTTTTTTATATTGTTGATCTCGCATAAAACTATGCTTTGGGGAAAACTTACGGACCTGAAGCTGAATGCCCACTTTGTGATCAAAAGTAAATTAAGTAAATGACCAGAGGTCGCTGAAGAAGAAGTATAATTTGAGTTTTGTATCCGTTTTTATATTTTGCAGTAAAATTACGTCATGTTTGTGAACAAATTATTAAGTGCAGGGAGGAGGAGGTGGGGAATATAGCATTTCCCCCCCAAAAAGAGCACAGATTGAGCAGAAAAATAATCGGGTGAAATAGTTATATCATTAGCACAAATATACAGGCTGTTTGTAAATTCTCACACCACTTCATATGTAGGTCAGCTTGAAAAATGAAGTTCATGACGTCATCAAAAATGTGCTAAAACAAAGTAGTGAAATTAGTCACTATAGTTACTGCGATGGCCTACGGTTGTTCTTGGTAAACTAGAAAGAACAAATGAAATATTTATTATAACAGATGTTGGAAATATCCATCACGGGCTTGAAGATATGTCTGTACACGTTTCTTCATATTGTCAAATATTCTTCCTTCAGTTGAAAACACCATTATGGTTTGAATGAAAAGAATTACCCCAGTTATTCACTGCATATTGCATCACAATTGACTATGGTACACATTTTTTGATGACGTCAAGTACTTTATTTTTCACATGCGTTCTACATATAAAGTGTTGTGAGACTTTACACACACCCTGTATATTTCTAAATGAACAAATTAAATCAAAAGAAACATATTCAACAAATACAAACCTTCGTTTGAAGTGATAGAAACATATTCACAAATCAAACCTTCGTTTGAAGTATGAAACATATTCACAAATACAAACCTTCGTTTGAAGGATGAAACATATTCAACAAATACAAACTCGTTTGATGATAGAAACATATTACAATCAAACCTTCGTTTAGTGATAGAACATATTCAACAAATACAAACCTTCGTTAAGTGATGAAACATATTCAACAAATACAAACCTTCGTTTGAAGTATAGAAACATATTCAACAAATACAAACCTTCGTTTGAAATGATAGAAACATATTCAACAAATACAAACCTTCGTTTGAAGTGATAGAAACATATTCAACAATACAAACTTGTTTGATGTAGAACATATTCAACATAAAACCTTCGTTTGAAGTGATGAAATATTCAACAAATACAAACCTTCGTTTAGTGATGGTATAAATATTTCTTTTCTTCTTTCCTCTGTGGAAGCATTGCAACCCCTGCATTTGTAAATTGAGTTGGTTCAGCACTGTAAAACCTGTCCTGGTCATTCTACACCTTGCTCTGTGTATCTTAATATTGTTGCCATTAAGTCTACCTGTATTCATATCAAAAGAGCCATTTAAAGCAAATATAAGTATAAGCATATATCTTGAAAATTGCAAAGTAAATTTTCATTGTCTGTTATTGCATACAGTTTGTGCCAAAAATGAGATAATTCTTCATTGTTTATGTGTAAAACTGAAAAAATATTTAGCATTTTATTTTGATATTGCAGTCCCTACAGCGCTTATGTTAT